>CM032228.1:95615000-96125000 GCA_019009955.1 Riptortus pedestris | reverse complement strand
TAACGGACGAGAGTTACTTTCCCGCCAAAAGCTAGTTCGGCCGTTTCCTTGACTTGTTTGGCTCTCGTGAAATTTCTTTATTGTAAAACTTCACGTGGGAAATCTGCTTAGTTTACGCAGCCCCTGCGTGACGGACTTTTTTTAATTTCAGGCCTCCCTCATAACCCCCACTCCTGCTCGTCCCTAGAAATGTTGGTACAGCTTTTTATCATGGAGGAGTTTTGTTTAGTTCGGATTAGTTTTTTGTGACTAATAAAATTATTGACTCCCGCTATAGCTTTTAGCGTATAACTCATTTATACTTCGGTATACGACAAAAATGTATATAACAAATGTTACTCTAAATAACAAAATAAACAACTTTTGTCATATTTACCGATAAATCAATGCGAAACGAAATCGCTATTTTTAATTCCAGGCCTCCCTTATAACCCCCACTCCTGTTCGTCTCAGAGAATATTAACATAGCCTAAAGTCTAAATTGGGTTAGTAGTAATAAACATACCAAGTTTCATAAAATTCGCTTCAGCCGTTTCCTGCTGAAGGAATTTCGTTTCCTACTGGTATTGGTTTATTCTGTTATTTAGAGTAACTTTTGTTATATTCACTTTTGTTTTATAAAAAAGTATAAACGAGATATACTCTAAAAACTAAAGCTGGAGCCAACTATTTTATTAGGGACTAACGGTTGAACCGAACGTAAAAAAACTAGGTATGCCAATTAGCACTAATTCTTCCATAATTATAATCTATACTAAAATTTTTAGGTTCAAACGGGAGTGGGAGTTATAAGGAGGGTATGAAATAAAAATTCGTGATATTTCATTTCCTTTTTGTTTTTCGGCAATCGTGCACATAACAAAAGCTGTTTACTTTTTTATTTACAGTATCTTTTGTTTTATATATATATATATATATATATATATATATATATATTGTAAAATAAGGTATGAAGCAAGTAATGTGCGTAGAAATATTGATATGCTCAACAATACATTCCAATATGAACTACCAGGTACCTCACCTGGATAAATTAATTCAAATCCATATTTAAATTTTATCCTTAATAATTCAAGTCTATGTTATTTTTTAACGCCTGCAACAGATTGCGCCAAGAAAAGTATACTCCCCCCCCCCCTTCTCTTATCCCAAACATTAATTCGTGAGAAACGCCGGTTTTTCCTATGTGTATTTAATACTTTGATTAGAACGTGAGAAATATTTGACCAAACAGTTTTAGTATTGTGAAGATAATGTAATCTGGTTTGTTAATATAATTTAATGTATTACAGAATTGATATCCTAAATGAGTTGGCACCACTGAGCCTAGGGAAGTACCAAGCTACTACTTCCTTTGTACTATCAGTTCAGACGCTTCCCTGCCGACTTCATATTGGTCTATGTTTACATGTTAATTGATGCTTATAGCAATGTAGTGTTATTCTCAGGAATGTGAATTTGTTTAATTATCATAAATAAATAATTTAAAAGGATGAACGCTGGGAGGAGCACCCGTTATTTCTGGTATTTATTAACTCTGCTCCGTTAATGTATGATTTACTTTACTGAACACCTATTTTACTATACAGTTTACATTCGAGACTTACAAAAGAGTATTTTTAATAGGTGTTATGACGTACCTAAAACAGCTGTCACCATTAAGCTATGTACCGCGTCAAGGGAAAGGAACTTTTATTCATACATGGTTTGAAATACAGAATACTTTCTACGATTATGAATTATACTGCAAAACAAAAAAAAAAAAAAAAAAAAAAAAAAAAAAAAACAAGCAGAGGAGACGGAAAAAATAAAAATATTGAGGAGAGGAAGTCTTAAATAACAAATAATTTTATTATTAACAAATCCACAGCAATGACGGGTATGAACCCTAAAGACTGTGACTGGGAAATGTCAAAATATTGTGAAAAGTAAAGCCTTGCCAAAAAAATACCATCTTCATTCATCCTCAAATGAATTCCCGGGCGAAGACGGGTACCTTTCCTAGTATATGTGTATATATATATATATATATATATATATATCTGAAAAACAAACTTTGTATTCAGAGTAGTTCTTACTCATACTCTATTATGGGAGCAATGTTAATAATTAGCAGACATATGGATGCACCTACCTAGCATTTTCAACCCTCTTTCACGTTGATTTGTTTGAATAAACAACCTATTTAATGTTTAGCTCTAGTTTAAAGCAAACATCATCATTACTTTGAATTATCAAGCATAATGTACCTCTTCCCACCAAAGCCGACGCAAGTCGGCCGAATCAAAAGCCGTTCTGCCAGTTACCGACTGTGTTATCTCCTCTCAAATTCCCCTTTTGGGGGTTACAACATTATTTGGTTTAAACTATTGCAATATCAGTCATTCTAATTATTAAACCATGTGAATGTTTTAATAATTCACTTTTCTGGAGAAAACAAATAACTCTGACAAATATTATATAACTACAACTTAAAATAGATTAGGTTGTGGGGGAGGGAGGGGGGATTTATAATTCACTCTAACCCCAGTAATACTGAGAACTATCGCATACTTCTAAAAAAAATTATCGTCATTTGACATAATATGCCATTATGAAATAAAGTTTAATGTGCATTTTATCGATCAGTTTATGCATAAGTTACACGATATAGCTAGCCTAAAGTAATATTTTGCAGTAAAAGTATCAGAAAGCTAACTTTCGTAATTTTTATTTTCAATCACCCTTATAATCTTTTTCGTTTGAAAAATAAATATTAATGGAGTATATATGTTACTATAAAACCCCGAAGTGTGGTAAATGTCAGGACTTGCCGGTAAATCGTAGGATTTACCAAGAGCACTGGTTAAAGTCTGAAATCTAGATGAAATTCGAGATTTTACCGCTTGGCAGTTGGTCAATCCCCGGTGTTCAGTCATCTTTGAATTTAAAATACCGCGCTTACTTGGATCACTAACCGCCGCACATATGGAGATCACGTAGGCGGTGGCCAGGAGAGGAAACTGCAGCGCTGGCCTACAGGACAAAGAGCCCGCTTAATCTGAGCGGCCATTACATTACATCAGTTTGGTTTCCATCGTCCGAGTGAAAAGGACGGGTTGGATGGCTCCGCAAAAAGGGGAATAATTTTCTAGTGTCGAATAAGGATCACCGCATCGCAGATAAAGGTCACCGCAACCAGTTTTCACCAGCTAGAAAACAGATTCTCATTGGGAACACAAAACAACACAAGAAGAAAACTCCACTTCATGGAAAGTATATGTTTCCCGAAGGTACCTATTTCTCATTATAATCTTATAATCTCCATTGATCAGCATTATCTCCGTAAACAATTAAATGAGTTCATTATTTGTGTATACATATATTATTGGCTTGTCGCTAAAGTTACGTACAAACAAAGGGCTAACCATTGTGTTCTACCTAGTTTTACAGTCGTATTTTATAAAGTTAAATTTCCTTTGTTTTCTCAACATCTATATCAATAAATGTTAATGTTTGTTTCAATTAGATATAAGGTTAGTCCCTAAATTAGCATTCTTTTAAGGTTTAAGTTGTATAAAATTAGCTTCCTTACTATAAAGTTTATTATATGTTACTTATTCAATATATACTTGATTCTTTGGAGAACTCAAATAGTGACTTGTATTATTCACCCTCATCTATATATATATAAAATTGTAACCTCTGTCTGTACATTGATTTTTTTCGCGAAATTTCACGATAACTTTTCGTTTCACATGTCATAGACACCATAACTGCATTTTGTTTCTTTGGTGTCTGTTTGTTTGTTTGTTTGTTTGTTTATTTGTTTGTTTGTTTGTTACCTTTTCACGCATAAACGGCTGAACCGAATTTTATGAAACTTGGTATGTATATTACTACTAACCCAACTTAGACTTTAGGCTATGTTAATTTCCTCTGACACGAACAGGAGTGGGGGTTATAAGGGAAGCCTGAAATTAAAAATAGCGATATTTCGTTTTCTATTGGGTTTTCGGTAAATGTGCACATAAAAAAAGTTGTTTATTTTGTTATTTAGAGTAACTTTTGTTATATACACTTTTGTCGTATACCGAAGTTTAAATGCGTTATACGCTAAAAACTATAGCAGGAGTCCACAATTTTATTTGGCACAAAAGAATCAACCGAACTAAACCAAACTCGGTATGTGTATTAGTAGTGAGGCCTTCATTATAATAAGCCATACCAACATTTCTATGGACGGGCAGGAGTGGGGGTTATAAGGGAAGCCTGAAATTAAAAATAGCGATATTTCGTTTCCTATTGGTTTTTCCGCAATTATAAACATAACAAAAGTTGTTTATTTTGTTATTTGGAGTAACTTTTGTTATATACTCTTTTGTCGTATACCTAAGTATAAATGAGTTATAAGCTAAAAACTATAGCGGGAGTCATTAATTTTATTGGGCTCAAAAGACTCAACCGAACTAAATAAAACTCGGTATGTATATTAGTGTTGACGCCCTAATTATCTAGGGGCGCCTTAATTCTAGGGACGAGCAGAAGTGGGGTTTGTAAGGGAGGCCTGAAATTAACATTAGTGATATTTCGTTTCCTATTGGTTTTTCGACAAACATGCACATAGCAAAAGTTGTTTACTTTGTTATTTAGAGTAACTTTTGTGCGCATTCACTTTTAAAATGAAGTAAACACGGGATATACGCTAAACGGGAGTCAATAATATTAGTACTTATTTAAGGGGTTTTAATAAAGGAATATAATGACAAATGATGTTATGTTTTATATGATAGTTCAAAGTATGATTCGGATTAGTGAGGTAATAAATCTTCGTCACCCCCTCCATATAACTTTGTTATTTATTTCCAATAGAAATATAAACTATAAGAGCATTTCCATTATTTAATTTGTATAATCTACCTTGATGTTATTGAAACAAATATTTAATATAATAACAATTAAACGTTAATGGTAATGTCATTATGACAATAAACAATATGCGTTTAAACTCGATATGATATTTTCAGGGTGCCACTATTATTTAATTCCATCCGGTAGTTAAATTATAAAATAATGTTTTGCATCAATAATATAAGTAGAAGAATGTTGAGAAGTCCCATGCGGGAACGGAAGATGACGGGAGCCTTACACGTTAATTGAGTTTCCTTATTTCCCGTCTGGCATTACTGGAAGCAATTTCCAGTGAGATTCACTAATACAAATATAATCTTACGTGCAAAACTTTGCCTAAACTATGTGACCTCGGATTGGCTTTTGAAAGGAAATATGTTTATTATAGATGATATTTAATTGTAATAAATGCTACCCATGATTATGGTTTGAATGATTGAAAAACGGTGAGTCAAAAAGTGTAGAGGGATAGATTAGGAACACATTTTCATTTATACTTCAAAAATAAAATTTCTATTCTATTAATCCCCAAAAATTACCCTTCAGGGTTGGCTATTTCGGAAAATCATTACGTTGTGGAGGGGAGTGTAATTGTACACATTGAAGTCTTACTATCAAAATACCATCATTAGTCAGTCAAGAATGATTTCCCGGGCATCGCCGGGTACCTTTGCTAGTCTTTCCATAAAATAGTAAATATTTCAGTCTAATGCTTTCTTATTAGGAAATTATCTCTTTAATAATTTTATTATCAGTGTAATGCTTTCTTATTATTACCTTTAAAAAAAGCTTCCCGCCCTTACTTTTTGGTGCCGAAACCCAGGAAGTGTTTTTATTAAGTGTTATTATAAAATTTTGAATTATAAAAGTAAAAGGTTACCCGCATTAGAATAATAAAATTTTTTACCGCAAAACAAGACTATTTGAGTTCTAATTTGATTGTAAGTGTATATTTCATTTCTTTATCTCTTATATCCTTGTATCATTGTTGTTCTTTATTTATTACTGAAATAAAAAGCTTTGTTATACCTGAAGTTAGGCTTTAATTAACACAATAGAACATTGTAAACAAAGATCAGATGTTAGTGAACATATGATTTAGTAATAACAAATCTAACAATACTATTTTTTTGAGAATAATTTATATCATTCATCCCCTCCTAGGTAGTGTAATCTTGTAGGTAGGCAGGTCGTTGTCGGACCCGAGAGCTTCTGCGTAGTTCACCAGATGATGTAGGGGTTGGGCTCGGAGAAACTGCAGGCGAGGGTGTCTCCGGAGAAGATGGATCAGCTGATGTTTTGCCATTACCTTCTACTTGAATTTGATGATATTCTACCGGATAATCAGACTGTGTGGTTTCCTGTTTTGAACAGTCCTCCTCCCTACAATGAAAGTCCTCTCCAGTTGGCGCTAAGTTTCTCGTGGATACCGTAGTCTCCCGGCCGTCAGGCAGCCTTATGTGAGCATACTCCGGGTTTACTTCCAGTAAGGTGACTTCATCGACATATGGTTCATATTTGGAATGTCTTACCGGTCTTCTCATCAACACCTGTCCTGTCCTGGAGTTAACCACGAGGGTGTTGAGGGACCGCAACTAGATTTTCGCTGATGTTTAAATAATCGTTCATGAGGCGTTTCATTTGTTGTTGTACACAGTAATGAACGAATGGCATGGAGGGCTTCATCGACAACCTCTTCCCAGTGCCGGTTGTCTAAACCTCGTGTTCTTAGGGCTAATTCTATAGTCTTCCAAACAATACCAACATACTTTTCTGCCTGGCCATTCCCTTGAGGATTATACGGAGTTGTTCTGCTTGTTGCTACCCCGGCTGATGTTAAATAGTTTTTAAGTTCCTGAGACATGAAAGAGGCACCTCTATCCGAATGTATATAAGATGGCACTCCAAATATAGAAAACAATTTCTTAAATTTCGCAATGACAGTTGAAGAAGTCATATCTGACGTAGGGATAGCAAATGGGAAACGTGAATACTCGTCGACAAGAATAAGTAAGTAGCGATTCCGTGTGTTCGTAGGCAGCGGACCTTTGAAATCGATATTCAGACGCCCGAACGGGTGTGTTGCTTTAATAAGAGTTCCTTCTCGTTTCATGAATTTTGGTTTTAGCTCTGCACATATTTTACAAGTAGAGGTCATTTTTTTTATTTCCTCCAAGGAATAGGGCAAATTTTTGGATTTCACCCAGTGATACATTCGGGTTACCCCAGGATGGCAGAGGGCATCATGGAGAGCCTTCAGTTTTGTTGTGGCGCAGTCAATCGCTGAACATATGCGTGATAATGCATCAGCGGCTCCATTTTGTTTCCCCGGTCTATAAATAATTTCGTAATCATAACATGATAATTCTAGTCTCCAGCGCATTATTTTCTCATTTTTTATTTTACCTTGTTGTTTGTTGTCAAACATAAAGGAAACTGACCTTTGGTCTGTAACTCTTTGTAGAAGTGTCTTCCTATCAAATAGTGCCTCCACTTTTTTACTGCCTCAATGATTGCATATGCTTCCTTCTCCACTGAATGATGTCGTTGTTCAGAATGAGTAAGTGTTCTTGAAAAGAATGCCACTGGTCGTCCATGCTGGGATAAGGTTGCTCCTATTGCTTGATCAGAGGCATCAGTCTCGACAGTAAATACCGCTTCCTCATCTACAGCAGAAACAAGTGCCTTTTCTATATCATTTTTGAGTTGTTCAAAAGTTTCTTTCGCCATGTCTTGTAAAGGAAACTTTTTACTCGTAAGGTCATTAATTTTCTGTGAAAATTTAGGTATGAAATTTGAAAAATGTGAAAACATGCCTATTGCCCTTCGAAGTGAATGAGCATCTGTTGGTAGAGGGAGCTCCCGTAGTGCTTTTAATCGTTCCGGATCTGGGCGTATCGTCCTATCGCTTATAATATAGCCTAACAACTTAATCGACCTCAATGAAAAAACACTCTTACCTTCATTAATTGTCAGTCCATACTTATCTACTGCTGCCATGAATTCCCGAAGGTTTTTGTCATGTTCTTCTTGATTCCGTCCACAGACAGTAATATCGTCTAAGTATGCATATACACCTGTAAACTTCTCAGTGGCAATAATGTAGTCGATCGTTCTCTGAAAGCAAGCAACTCCATTGCGAACACCAAATGGTATGCGTTTGAATTGCCATAACTTACCACACGCTTCAAAAGCTGTGCACTGCTTATCCTCTTCGCTGATAGGCACTTGGTGGTAGGCACTTCGCAAATCTATGGAGCTAAAAACTTCATAATTTGCCACTTTATTGACAATATCCTGTATCCGCGGTAGAGGATAAGCATCAAGTTCAGTATAACGATTTATCGTTTGTGAGTAGTCTATCACCATTCGGCGTTTGTGATTTTCCGTTTGGGTAACTAATACTTGGGCTCGCCACGGAGAAAAACTTTCTTCGATAATGTCATCTTTTAGTAATTTCTCAATTTCAAGTTCAATGAATTTAGCATCTGACGCTGAATGTCGTCGAGACTTTGTGGCTATAGGCGTATGGTTGGGAGATAAGTTTCGAAATAGCCTGACAGGTGGTACCTTAGCTAACGATAAACTGCAAATGGTTAGAGGTTCTTTTGAGCCACCGAATTGTATTTCTATTGACGAATGTCGTCCTAGAATGTCATGACCCAGTATGACATCTGAACATAGGTCTGGAAGGACGTTGAGTGCAACGTCGCAATATTCGTGTTCATTCAATTTCAAGTCTACCTTAACAATTCCTTTTATCGCAGAACTAAATGATGTTGACGCCATAGTGACAGTCATCCCTTTACCTGTCTTTATTGGTACCTTAAGTTTCCTTGCCACCCTTTCTGATATAAAACTTGCTGAACTGCCGGTGTCATTCAGTGCATGTACCTTAGAATCATTAAGAAGAACGGCAGTTGTGGCCTTGGATAAGCCAGACGGTAGAGCAATGTTAGCAGAGACAATAGTATTGCATTTACATGGCTTAGTAACTTTAGCTCGTCCAGAGCTCTTGCATACCTTAGAATAATGTCCAACCTTGGAACAGGCTCTGCAAGTAGCTTCTTTCGCTGGACAATTGCTTCTTTTGTGATAACTAAGTCCACAGAAGTAGCATTTCCGTTGTGCAGCTGCGACTATCTCCCCTGATGAGTCAGTGTCCTCATCAACTTCTTTACTATTATGTGAACAGGGAGCTGAAGACTTACACTTGTTAGGTCGATTGCAGCTTAAAGCATTGACAGCTGCAGAACCACGGTAATGCTGGGATTGCTCTAGTGCAGATTCCATAGACCGTGCCTGGCTGAATGCGTCATTTAAAGTGAGGTTATAACTTTCAAGGAGTCTTTGCCGGATAGTAGACTCAAACAATCCAGCTATGAAAGCATCCCTTATATATTCGTCACGATTTAGTTCAGCTGTGACAGCTTTGAAACCACACTCCTTCCTTAAGAGCTTAAGAGATTCTAGGTATCTGGTAATGGTCTCCCCTGCTTGCTGTTTTCTGTTTGCAAGCTTGTATCTGGAGAATACTTCATTAACAGGTTTTAGAAAAATGCTCTTTAAAACACTTATTGGATCATTAAAGGTTTTACATTCAATTATGTACTCATAAATCGCTGGGGATACATGATTAATTAGTATACGTAACCTGTCAGCATCACTTACTTGGTAGGTTAGTATGAAGTTCTGGAAAGTTCGATACCAATGATTCCACTCGATTGTAGCTGTTTGTGATTCAGGATCTATAGCTAATCTTTCTGGACGTAGTAATTTATCCATTATGTAATTGTGTTAATTAAATTGAAATAAAAAGCTTTGTTATACCTGAAGTTAGGCTTTAATTAACACAATAGAACATTGTAAACAAAGATCAGATGTTAGTGAACATATGATTTAGTAATAACAAATCTAACAATACTATTTTTTTGAGAATAATTTATATCAATTACATTCTTGTATAATTGTTCATCTTCAATATGGGTCCTAAAACCAAACAATCAGACACCGCTATTAGCCCAAAAGGCTCAATAAATAAAGTATACCTATGTTCTTTGTTAGAACAATTTAGTTTACTTAGAGATCAATGTAAGACCGCTATAGAGGTAAAAGATAAACAATTTGCTGCTTCATTATTAGCCCAAATAGAAACAATTATTAAGCAAATTGATAACTGTCATCAGGATTTAATTAGGGAATACATAGAAAAGGGGGATACGCTTCCTAACTTGTATTATTCACCCTCATCTTTCCATAAAATAGTAAATATTTCAGTCTAATGCTTTCTTATTAGGAAATTATCTCTTTAATAATTTTATTTTCAGTCTAATACTTTCTTATTATTACCACAAAAGCTAACCGCACGCCCCAACACCCGGATTTACCGTCTGGCTTGGTAAATGCCCGAAAAACATTAAATAAATGTGAGATTTCGGACTTTTACCAATGCTGTTTGGTAAATGTGCGTCCCAAGGCTCATTGGTAAATGTCCATTGAAGAGGAAGATGGGTTTGGCTACCTCGAAACTCCCTCGTGATTTGATAACCAATCTCGCTTCTGAGGAACAGCTTGTGCAAATTCTTGATGATACTACTGTATCTTTTCCATCTACTTCCCAACAAGATGGGGTTCAAACGTTGGCTCTTGAGGAAGAAATGACAAAAACGTTGGAAGTAAAACATCCTGATGGCGGCAAACTTCAGCAAGACAGTGCCAATAATAAGTTATCTGCCACCGAACAGAAGATGTGCTCTAAATTTAAAGAAATTCGTCAAGCAGCAAGGGAAGGTCTTGAATCACAGGCCAAGAAAATGGAAAAAACGACGAAAGGAAAATTCCCAGGTCCCCGGCCGGAACGTGCGGATCACAATTCTTGATGTCACCTATCTAAAATCGACACCAAAAGCATGATTGCAGTGATCGTCAAAAAAAAAAAAGATGGTTTCTACGAACTCGGAACTTCTTCAGGAAAATTGAATACATTATATTCGCATAATCAGTTTACAATTTGCACCGAGAATTTCAGGTCTCCTGATGAAGTGCCAGACGAAGAGATAAGAATTCGCACTGCAGTTCGTCCACAGTCATTGGTGCCCAGGGTTTCAAAAAATGCAACTGCTTAAAAAGATGTTCAAATAAGAAATGTTTGTGCAAGTTAGCAAGTGCAATTCAAAGTGCCACAATTCCCTCCCATGCTGTAACAAATAATAATAAAACTTATTCTAAAATTTTCATTTCAAATAACCTTTATTCCAACTTTTACCGGCAGACGATGGGGAATGTTAGGATTTACCAAAATCTGTTGGTAAAAGTCCGAAAGACGCATCCTGATTGAGATAATTCTAGCATTTGCCGAGCCTCTTGGGAAATCCTAAGATTTACTGGCTAAAGTCCGATTTGAAAGATTAAATCGGACATTTGCCAACGCTTCTTAGCTTAGGATTTACCACACTCCGGGGTTTTACAGTAACATATTGTTAATCTTTATATATATATATATATATATATATATAATTAATTGTAACCTCTGTCTGTACATTGATTTATTTCGCGAAATTTCACGATAACTTTTCGTTTCACATGTCATAGACACCATAACTGCATTTTGTTTCTTTGGTGTATGTTTGTTTGTTACCTTAAACATAAACGGCTTAACCGAATTTTATGAAACTTGGTATGTATATTACTACTAGCCCAACTTAGACTTTAGGCTATATTAATATTCTCTAAGACGAACAGGAGTGGGGGTTATAATATAAGGGAGGCCTGAAATAAAAAATAGCGATATTTCGTTTCCTATTGCTTTTTCAGCAAATATGCACATAACAAAAGTTGTTTATTTTGTTATTTAGGGTAACTTTTTTTTATATACACTTTTTTCGTATACCAAATTATAATCGAGATATACGCTAAAACCTATAGCGAAAGTGAACAATTTAATTTGGGATAAACGACCCAACCGAAATAAATAAAACTCGGTATGTGTATTAGCACTAACGCTTTCATTATAACAAGCCATACCAACATTTCTAGGGACGGGCAGGTGTGTGGGTTGTAAGGAGGCGTTTACTTTGTTATTTAGATTAACTTTTGTTATATACATTTCTTCAGGAACAATGTGTGGGGCAAGTAATTTGCGTAGAAATATTGATATGTTCAACAATTCATTCCAATTTGAACTATCAGGTACCTCACCTGGAAATATTAATTAAAATCTACATTAATATTTTGTTCTTAATAACTGAAATCTATGCATAATGCACATGAGCCGGGAAATGTGACAATATGGAGGACAGTGAAGTCTTCCATAAAAAATTAATTTTATTATTAACAAATGCCAACAACGGGTATAAACCCAAAACACAGGGATGGGTAAATGTCAAAATAGTCTGCGAAGTATAGCCTTGCAATAAAAAATCATCACCATTCAGCCTCAAATCAATTCCCGGGCGAAGCCGGGTATCTGAGCTAGTATATATATATATATATATATATAAATTAGTTATAAGTTTATATATATATATATTTAATTTTTGTATATATATATAAAATTTTAGCCTTTGCTTGTACGTTGTTTTTTTTCTCGTAATTTCACGATACTTTTTCGTTTTACATGCCATTGATACGATGTCTGCAATTTGTGGCTTTGGTGTCTGTAACACTTCCAAACTTCTGAACCGAATTTTAAAACTTGAACCTTGGTTCCCTTATTACTATTAACCCAACTAAGACTATAGGCTATACTAATATTTTCAGAAACGAACATGAATGGGGATTAAAAGGTAGATCAAAAATGCCAATCCGCGATTTTCGCTTCCTATTGGTTTTTCGGCAAACATATGCATAACAAAAGTTGTTTACTTTGTTATTTAAAGTAACTTTGTTATATACACTTTTGATGTATACCGAAGTAAAAGAGATACACACCTAGTGTCCTAGTAGAGGGAGTCAACAATTTTATTAGGCTCATACGACTGATCCGTACTGATCAAATCTCGGTATTAGAATTAGCATCAACTCCTTCATATTATAAGCTGCAATAACATTTCTAGGGACCAACAGGAGTGGGGGTTGTGAGGGAGGGCTGATAAGAAAAATCATGATATTTTGTTCTGCATTTGTTTTTCTGCAGAAATGCAAATAACAAAAATTGTTTATTTTCTAATTTAAAGTAACATTTGTTATATAAGTTTTATCTAATACAAATTCATAAGCTTGATATGCTCATTAAACTTTAATTTATTCTGGCATTTTATGACAGATGACGTAACGTTTTTTCATAATGTAGCAAGCCTGCTACGTCACTAGGCGACAAGACTCGGAGCGGACACGCTGAAATACGATGAATGTATCAATTCTGATTAATTTGGTAAATAAAAAATTATTAAAATGGTATATGTTTGTAAAATGATACAAATTACTTTAGTTGAATGTATTTTACTTGAAATAAACCATGCACAAATTAGATTCTATTAAAAATAAAAAAAATAATAGCTCCTTAAAATTGAGGTATGTTCGTTTACATTTAAAAATCGTAATTTTTCTACGTAATTTACACAATACAGAGACAAACTTTACTATAATAAGATGAAATGTTCAAAACATGAAAACACTAATGACTACTATTATACAAACAAATTAAAGTTAATAACATTGAAACTAACCAAGCAATAAAGAGAGATATCCAGTTACTAGAATATAAATTAGTGTTTTATTTTAAACATCAACTAGTCCATTTGGTACAAGATTTTTAAAGACTATCATTGACATGTAGTCCTTCTTGATCTAAAAACAAGCTTATATTTAGAGTCACAGGGAATCCTTGGTTCCAGTAGCATCCTTGTGAAGAGATTGGCATTGAAGTTGGAGCCTATACATTGAAGTCCCATAGAATAAATAACTGTGAAGGAAAGATGTATTATCATTAATAATGGACCATGGGAAATAAATTCCTATACTGAACTATAGGAAACACTACACGAAAATATTTCTGTTTCTTACATTTTAAATCTTACCGTTTTAAAAGATGTCATTGGCATGTAGTCCGTCTTGTCCTAAAAAGGTGCTGCTTATATATTTGGAGCCGTATTTCACGTTTTTTACTCCTCCATTGTCTAGATGTTTTACTACTTGATAAGATACAGACTTGCCTGATTTCCTAGGGTTGTTGGAACATGTTAACAGCACACTCACTCGGCATTTTGCCCAAAAAAATTACTTATAACAATAGAAAATAAAACAATTCACTAAAAGGCAACTATGTTCACAAGGTAAACAAAGCTGAAGTGTGGTAGTTGCCACAGAAATATCATTACGTAGATAGTTATCTACGACATGCGACAAAGTTGTAAAAACGTTACGATCTGCGCAATGCGCATCTACCGAATAGTACCCCCCTGGCTGGTAACACGCTGAACCAATGATCCTTCCGGCTCAAGGTTATTTCATCCAATGCCTTTTCAATAAAATATATATATTCCCAATTGCCGTTATACGTTCCTTTCTTTGCTCTATATCGCTTGAATTTCATTCAGCGAGCTTTGCAAAATTTACAACTTTTAAGGCACTAATGACAAAGCTGTATAAGATTATCATGGGGAACTGTGTTGACCTCTTTAGGATTATGGTTGTATCTCTCATTTTTCTGCCTGCTGCAGTGCATACAAATTTCATGACACATTCACTACACAGAGGCTTTCAGAACAAGTCCCGCTGACAGACAGTTTATGTGTTGCAGCTGAAGAACCCCGAATGGAGTATAGACTCAAATGCTGTATTTTATGCCAATCAAGGCATTAGATAAATCTTGTATAAATGCATTTTTAAATAAATATTCTCAATGCTGCCACAAACAGAAACCACCTTTAAAATAATTATGAACTATTTTAAAGTGTGGGCGTATTCTTTCAAAAACGCAATCGCAGATTTTTGGATTTCATACGCCATACTTATATCGTGTTTGAGGTCATCAGATATAATGCAAAGAGGTAGGACAAGATTTTTCTCAGTTGCATCTTTGCAGTGTATGATGACAGGATGTATAGTGCAAGAATTTGAGGTCCACTGGTATCCTTGGTCTTTGACATTGACCAAAACAACTATTTTAGATTGATGAATCCTATAATGTAAACGGTATTTCATTTAGAATAAACCTGTGTAATGTAACTAACTACCTTTTTAGTTACCTTTATTTATCCTTCTCTTTTAATTCATATAAATTTTTATTGTTTAACTTGGAATAAACAATGAAGGAGTCAAATAACCATTCATTTTATTACTTTATGTGGTAGATCACATGTCTTAGAAGAAAAAAAAAAATAATATCTATGATTTTCCTTTTCCCTTTTGGAGATATTCAATTTAACGTGAAACTATGTATTTGCTTTCAGAAATACTAAAATTGACACTTTGTAATTTTTTTCTGGTCACAAATACTTACTTGGTGCCTTTGTTTATTTTGTTATTGTTTTTAAATATATTTATGAATACACACAACAATTTTATCAATTGGTTCATAAATAAGAAAGTTATAAATTATTTTTGAATTCAAAACAAATTAATTTTACTGTTCCCTATCGATAACAACACAAAAATCTCAAAACTTTAAGAGGCCATAAAATCCAAACCGTTAAAAGATATATCAAAAAATTTGGTATGGTTTCTCAAACCAATTAATAGAACACCTAAAATAAGTTCAACAAAATCTGAAATAATGGGTGTCCAAATTATTTTTTTGTGGTTGATTTAACATGGAATGACCCATAATGAACAAGAAAGTTAAGCCTATCTTTACTCATTGCAACACTGGAGTAACAATAAAACATCTACTAACAGAATGTAGATTACAAACTTGAAGATACCACATGACTTGAACGAACTACTGACTGAGAGTAGACCACACATCACCACTATTCTGACGTATTTAAAAAAAAAAAAAAAATATATATATATATATATATATATTTATATATATATATATATATATATATATATATATATATATATATATATTCTCCTGATATTTTGGGTGGATTGGAATTATTTAATTACACATTATAAAATGTGTCTATGTGATGTATAAATGTGTATGGTATAAACCTGTTTTATGAACAGTTGTTCTTTAAGTTACCAAATTTCCTTTTAATTTATTTACCACCTTTTTTTTTTGTTCTAAGTTGTGTTTCTTTTAATGTTCTTTTGTGGGTTCCATTCTTTGTTATTTTATTTTCTGCCCCCCTCATCTTTAAGAATATCCAAGTCACCAAGGTTGCTGAGGCCTATTTAATAATAAACTTGCCTATTTGATGTTACTGATGAGTCATCAGCTACTTATTCTATTATTTCCATAAATGAAGAACTTAGAAACAGACTAATTTCTGCCAATGTTAGTTTTGTGTATAGTCTGACATATTACAGTAGTTTTACGTAATATTGCATATGTTCAATGTGAATTGAATTCAGATCATCAGCACTTTTCTTTCAAAATATTATTTTCTAGAATTAAGGGATGCATTAATGAACATGATACACTTGAACATACATTTATTTTACATATTAATGAGGCCAATATACAAATGTTAAAAAAATAAATATTTCATTTTATTATTAAATAACAAGACCAAGTATATTTCTATCATTATCATCACAAAATAAAATATTAAACATAAAGAAATTTAAAATGAGGTTCAGCAGGTAAGATAGACAAAAATAAAAACCTAAACATCAACTTACATAAAACCCGTAACCTCTCCATATAATCAATCACATTTAAGTAACAAGGAACAGCCATCACACAATAGACTATTCTCCATCAGTCTTAAAAATTATTTTACAAAAATATGGCTATGGAAATTAAAGAACATAATAGTGGGGGGGGGGGAGGATGAAATAACCTTTAATATTGGTCCATTAGACAAAATGACATAACTCATAAAAACATTTTTCTATATAAAAACTAGAACTAAGCAAAATTAAAACAATATAACACATGATTAATAAAAATCAATAGACTTTCTACTAGTAAGAAGACGATGATTATTTAGCAGTTATCATTTGTAGCAATCATTTCCCTATACAACCATTATTAAAAAGCAAGTTATGTAATAAATATAAGTGTTAATAATTTTTGAACTGACTAGAAATGCCTCACTATGCAACTTGCTTGAAGGCACTGAACAAAAGGTAGTTCCAGCATATAAAACACACAAAAACTAACAGTTTTATTATACAGATTAAACACAACCTCTTGCTGAAACAATGGAAAGATTCAGTATGTAATGCATTAAATATTTTTTACTGCATTTAATATTGCTCGCAATCAATACAAATCAGAGATATGAAATCCACGAAAGGGGGAGGGGGTAAGAAACTGATGTGATTCTACTAAGAGCACAATCAATAAGCTTTTACTTTTTAATCATAACCAGGAGTTCCTTCTACCACTATCTAATTATAGGCCTATGCCTAGTAGCTTTTTCCTTTTTCAGGGATTCCCTTAATTTTAACAACCGAAAAAAAACAGTGGAAGTGAATCACCATGCATAGTCTAAAGTGGCTTTTCAAATTACCACTTAGTAACATAGAACATAGTTCAAAAATAGCTCAATTGATATGCATTTCAAAACTTTTATTTAAGACATTATAAAAGTATGGTGATTAAATAGTTTCAAGTGACCATAAATAAAATCCCTAGTCCCGCGCTGGTTAGTAGAAAAAGGGTAGTATTCTGTTGACGATCCGTCCAAAAAGCCTCCCAGTCATAAAATGGAGGTTAATTTAAAAAAATGATTGACTATTCCCTAAAATAACAATGATAATAAATTACACTAAAATAATAATTGTTTTATCTTTAGCTTCAAATTCGAATTATTGGATACAAAAGAGGGAGATATTCTAAAACTCAACTAAATATTTTAAATGTAAATTTACCCTGATTACTAACTTTAACAACTAATCATCATGCTTTATATATTTAGTTAAAATGAGATTAAATATGACACAAAAGTCACAAAAATTAATTTTAAAAGAATATATGAAATTCTTTTTTTACAATTATATACTGTATTTTAGTACTTCAAGATGTGTATAGTAGCACAGATTTCTGTATCAATTGCAGAGCACTGAGTTAAGAAGGCTACTAAAAATCAGCAAATAAACTAAAATGTTGGAAAATATTTTATCCTAGAACTATAAATAGAATATTTATGATATTTTTTGGATCAAAGAAAGAAATATATTCAAAAATACAGACGCGAAAAATACTCTAGCAAAAGCAAGTACATATTATACTACATTTAATCAAACTATATGCTCAAAATATTTTTGTCGAAATGAGAACAGTTTCAACAACGAAAAGATGGCATTAAAATATCAGGAAACAAATATACCCTTCCTTTGATGTTCCCATGAGAGTTATTCATTATTCTGACTAAATTTTGTAAGGCAGAGCAGTAATTTATAGTAAATAAATAAACATAGCACTTCATTCAGGAAATTACAAACTGATTCATTATTACCATGTTTAAGTCTATACAACAATTTATTTTGATACATTCAGATTAATATTGATGGAAAAAAAAAGAAAAAAAAAAAACATTTAAGCTTAAAATTAATATTGTTAAACTTTGACATGAAAATACAGTATTTTCAAAATCATACATTATTTGTTTTGTAAATTAACAATCTAACAAAAAAATAATATTTCATTATCAAGTATCATATTAGTTGAAACATTCTTCTGTCTTTGATAGAAGACTAGACTCACTCTCATAATATGGCTAAAATTTTGATTCGAAATAAGTGATTATCATCACCATTGCAGTCACTTGTTGTACAAATAATAAGTTTAAAAATTACAAAATTTAAAAATATTAGGAAGGTTTTTCCTCCTTCTAAAGAAAAGATTTTTAAAAATAAAATTTTGATGGAATTCAAATTAATAAACTTTTGAAAAAAAATATTCAGATAAGAGTTATTAATTAAAATACAAAAGAAATTATTGTCAAATCTATCAGTAAAGTTCACCATTATTGGCTGATCTACGATTACTCCAGGCAAACATTTCCGATGTAAGGGCACCATTTTGAAGCCCATCGAAAATGGTACACAGTTGCAATGTGCTTGAAAATGTTGACCTTGTATCAAAAGTGCTTCCCTCGGTTATTCGGCAATGGACTCTACCAGTAGATTTGTTAATAGTATAATACAGGGTGAAACCAGAATACCTCAATAGCTGATTTCCCTTAAAGGAAATCTGCTAAAAATGGGAGCTTTTTCAGAATTCAATATAACCAAGAGTATGTTCAATTACTATGGATAAAATATTTTTATTCCATGTAATAAAAAATGAAAATATAATTCAAAAAAACATTTGTGGTAAGACATATGTTAAAATTAAAATTATATATTTCTAATGTGACCCCAGTTTATGTTATTGTTAGCAATATGACTCTCTAATAACTGCCTAAAGATTTGCCAACACGTTTTCATGAAGTCCACTAAAGGCAAATAAAAACTATTTTTAGAGATTATTATTGAAAAAAAAAAAAAAATTTAGTTTAGTTTTTTTTGATATTTTTTCCAAATTTCATTATGATTTTGTTATATAATAATTATGCTTATTAAATTAATAAATTGATTTATTATAATTAATAAATTAAGACACAAAAATACCTTGTTTCTTTTGTAGTTTTTTAACATGTTTCTATTGTTTCATGTCCTCCTTGGCACCTCTGAAGGGGCTGAATTCTTAGCTTGATGGCTAGTGAAACATTAAAGCACCTTTAGTCATCAAGCTAGATAGATCCACTAAATATTCAAACCCCAGAGGAGTTGCCAAAAAGGTATAAAACATGAAGAACACATTAAAGAATTACAAAATAAGCTATTTTAATTTTAATGCACTCCTGCTATAAAATTGTGTCATAAGTTTAAAATGTCAGAGTCATTATCCTTTAGAACTCGATCCAGAACCATTTATCTCAAATGTTCAAAATTATTTTCTCTCCCTCTTCTCTACTAAGCGAGTAATAACTATTTCTTATTTAAAATAATAACTGATGAAAAATAAAAGGCAACTATAATTTTGCATAAAATGACTACAACACTAAATCATTCGAGATTGACATTGGTCTTCCTTAGAATTACTTTTCTAAATAAAGGTAGGAATTTTATTCCCTTAAAGTTTAAGTAATAAATAATCATATAATAGTGCAAGGGTCATTTGACTGTGTTATAGTGGTACATTTTGATTTAAATGTGATCTTTTGTGATATGTTGCTGATCAGTCAAAGTAATGTTAGTCAATACAATGAAATAAAAATCAATATAATAATTATAGTGAAGATAATTTTTACATTTACATTGTAAGGTTACTTCTCTTGCTTTTCTGCAGGATGGAACACAATTGAAGCACTATTAATGCAGTACCTCTTTCCAGTGGGTTTCGGGCCATCTTCAAAGACGTGTCCCAGATGGGCGCTACACTTCGAGCACTGCACTTCAGTCCGTATGCGACCTGGGTTTGCGATCAATAACAGTAGGTTCGCTCCAACTTTAGAGTGATATTGGGAAGAACATAGAGGGAAAAGGGTGAAGAAAGAGAATGGCGAGCAAGGCAGGAGGAAGGACAGGAAGAAAGAGAAAAATCCCATATTAGCAGATATTTACAAAACCCCTCACGATGAAAAAAGGAGAAACAAATTTCCTAATGATCATCTAAGTCTTGCTGTGAATAAGAGAAAAACTTTAACGTAACAAAATAACAATATTATCTCTTTGTTAGTTAGTTACTTATCCATAAGTAAAGATCACTAAATCTTTGAATGCTAGGTAGCATTACACCAGTTAATATTTCTTTTTTTTAAGATAACACAAATAAGTTTGAAAAATTTAATAACATTTCTTTTATGAATTTGATTTTAGAGCTATTATGGCACAATAAATGGCATGCATGAAACTTATTCCTTAATATGATACCCTTATTAATCCAACTTCTTAACCCCACATGTTGTGATTTGGTAAGGGCTGGGATTGGGACTGATAGGTACCTCATTGGTTTGCATTCATTGACAGGTTATTCTCAGTTATTATGTTTGGAGAGAAACCCCGAACTATTTACTATTTCATAGGGAGTTGGAGTACTATGACTGTTGGCATGCCTTTTTAAGGATAAGTATAGGGGTGGGTGCTCCCTTGTTCAAACCCTATATGAGAGGTTGAAACTAGCCATTCAGGAAGCAAGAAAATAAAATGAGAATGTGTGGGTAGAGAGGAGCAAGCACTGCAACAAGAATTGAACACTGGTGGCAGGATTAGTTCAGGGGCAGTGAAGGCTGACCATTGCCCCAAGATTAAAATGTCCTTGAAAGAGATAGGAAGGACTAACCCAGGCATTCTCAAGAATAACCTACCAAATTTGTCAGAACAAAAGAAATGAGATGGTTTCTTCATGTGTGTATAACGTTTGAAATGGGTGCTGAGGTGTCTGACGAATGACAAGAATCACAGCAAACCTTGGTTGTCTACTAGAAAAAACTTTCCATATTCAGAGCAAAGCAACCTGAAGATTGACCTTGCCCACTGAGAAATTACATTTCCAAAAATATAGAAAAGTGTCCCAGGTCTCTAGCGAAACATCAGAATGAGATAAGCATTTAACAAGATGCTCTCTGCATAAGCCCCCCCCCCTCAAGGTCCCATGGAATTAAGTATGGGGGGGGGGAGGTTTGTTAACTAGTTTCACTGAATGAGTAAAAGGGAGAAAAAAAATGTTATCCTATTAACATCTTGATCCAGGATGTCAGTCAAGGAGGACAGAGACATCCCCAGCTGTCAACAATTCTCCACTTGCATAACAAAGACTGTGAGTCACTGCACTACTTCTTTCCTGGTTCTATGAATTGACAGTTCCAGTAGAATGCATTGTAAGGGAATAAAAGGGTCAATGAAAAAGAAATGTCTACGTAAACATAAATTTCATATAAACTAAAAGAGTCATGGATCCCCCCTTCTTATTTGGTCTTAACTTCTCCCTTTTCACTTTCCTTGTCCATAAAGCCCTTATAATTGATTAAATCAAAGACTCTGAGACTTTAATAAAGAATTGGTTAGATTAAGAAAGCTTTTGAATGGGATTACTTTTGGACAAATATCAGTTGTGGAATATTTGTTAATAAATTTGTAAAACTCGCGATGTTTAAATATTAATGAGTAAAATTCAAAAATATCTTCTTGGTCCACTATAATAGTCAGAGTATTTTAAATATAAGAGAATGCCTTCTACTTAATGAGTATAATTCACCATTCACTCAATAATAAATTTTAATTCATTTATTTACTGAAAGCTAATAATAATGTCAATAACTGAGATACTTATTTGACCTAGATGATCACATAGAAAATTATATATACATTAAGCCCAACACCATACCAAGTTATCAGAGCCACAAATTGATTAAGCTAAATGAAACAGCACAATTCCAATAAGAAATAAAATATCTGTATATAATGTACAATATACATTATTTAAAATGTAAAGCCAGAGTAAAGCAACAGCATCAAGACATTTCCACAGAGAAGCAATTCCCACAAAGAACACCAAAACAATTTACCCCAGAAAATGTGACCAGAAACCAGAAACAAATATGAAATAAGGGGGTTTGAATACCTCTTTCAAAAGCTCACTCCACAGTTATGGTTACTTGTTTCATGTAATTGACAGAAAGGCCTAAATAGCTTTAGAAAGAGGCAAACAAAATTTAGACATGTCCTCCATGTACAAAACCATCAATATATTTCTCACAACTAAATTTAACTCAGAATTGTGTTTTAATTTTAGAATGTTAATTTGTCAAATGTTTCATCAAACTGACAAATAGTATACATATCATAAACAATTCCTTGGGTTAGCAACTAATTCTAATGTTGTAGTAGTTATTAAAAATTATGTTTGTAATGAATCAATTAAAAGGCTAATATTAAAATTTAATATTTGTTTTAAAGATTTTACTAACTTTAAATAAATAACGTTCTTATAAGTAATGGAGTCCGTGGCCCGTTTAATTTAAAATATATTATACAATAAACTTCAAATACACAATTTACATCAAATAATACAGAGAGATTTTGAACCGTTAAAGAGAATTAACTGAATTTTTAATCACAGATATAGACAAACCTTGAATACGAAAAAGTGCACATGCATGCAAGTCTTTAATACTACATATTTTGCCCATTCTGAATCAAAGAAGGAAGAAAAACTTTAAGGGCTTGAGCCATAGAATGGTGGCCCTAAAAGTTAACATAAAAAACACTCTCAAACAACCACATTAAAGACGATTTCTCAAAACATCTGGCTAAGGAGCAGAAAATTAATTAATTATTTTCCATGCAGAAAATTAAAATTAAATTTAATAATCCTAACAGTAATTTCTGAACAGTAAACTACAAATTACTAACTTTACATGTACTTAATGTATCAAGAAATGTATTATTCCCATTGTGGCTCTGACAAACCATAAAACAGTAAGTTACAATTACCTTCATGTTACAGATGTAGCTTTTTAAACATTTAATAAAACACAACATGCAATTCAAAATTTTTATGACAATCGCAAAGTCAATGATGTCAAGTAAATGTTTTAAAAAACAAAAGGATAGGAGAAAAGCAAGAAGATGAGAAATGAAAGGAAGATAGCAAAACATAGGAAAATATAGGAGAAGGATAAAACACGATAAAATATACATCTAAACAAAAATTTAAGAAAAGAAAAGAAAAATGAAGAAAAGGATTGTGTCATCAAATATATATATATACATTTGAGCGGTTTTGACCTGATTTATTTTATTGTTTATCATAATTTGACTTTACCAATTGGGTGTATTCATCCAGATAGGAAACAACTATTATCAGGTTAGAAATAAATTTTATTTTTAAACAGTTGTAATTTGCAGTTCTAAATTGCACATAAATTTTATGTTTCAATATAATTTTTAAAGCCAATCTGGAAATTATAAATAAGAATAACTATGGATTTCAGTATGCTAAAATGTTAGTTCTAAAGAATTTGATCAAAAATCCCATCGTGAGTACAACCCAACTGCTAAAAGAATATGAAGGGTGGATATGGGTTTAGGGCATAGGAGGCCTAGTCTAAATAATAAAATTCTGTATTGAGAGCTGAATGAATAAATTATTTCAATTCATACTTTAATAACCTATTTTACCACATCTTTTGGGGTCGTTTTTTTTTAAAGGGGGGGGGTAGCTTTAGAGCATTTGTCGATATTTCAACTGTTCCGCTTTTGACTCTTCTCCAATCTACTACAAGGAACTTCAAAACATCTTATTGAAATCCGAAAGCCCATCTTTGATCCTCACTACTGTCATATACATTGTTTATACAGAGAACCAGTGGGGTTACTTCATGGTATACATCAAGTCCATAGTAACTTCTTAACTTTCAATTCTTGTAAACTAGAATGTTTTATTTCTGATATTATTCCTACTCTTATCTTCTTACTCTAAATCCTAAGTCACTATCAGTGGTGTATTTTCTATAATTAATAAATACCCTGAGAATTGATATAAAGAGATGAAAAACATCAAGTCACCTTAATATAAAGATGGCTCCAAAATTAAAGTATAATGGAAAAACCACAAAACAGACCCCTTGTGCTCTAAGGTCATCACATAATGTATTTTTAAGAGGCAAGGTTACATGCTGTAAAATTTCTAGGGGACAAAGGAAAGTCACTGTCTTCTTAATATTTTATTAAAAGTTATTGGGGTTAGTTAATAGTCAATCAAGATCATCAGGGAACTATAGAGCATTTAGCACTTTCTATAAGAGTACACTTCCTATCAGCAAGAATAGATAGATGGATTTCTACTCTGACCAGTTTGAGCCCAGTGATCCATGATCACCAAAACTTGTAGTTAATATTAGACACACATACATACAGGAAGACAATGACTTTTTCTGATATACCTTAACAGGAATCCTAATCCTAAAAGACTGCTTTATTATAGTATGAGAAGCCAGAAGAGCAGCTAAGGTCGTACAATGTATAAAATTTATATTGAATGTCTTGATCTTCAAAAATGAAAGATGTTAAAAGACTTTAATAGAAATACAGAGTTGCAAGCTCCCCTGTAATATTGGAAGTTGAGGATTTGGTAACTAATACTGTGAATGAATCTAAGAAAAAATATATATGAAAGAATTAACTCTCATGAAAAAGAGCATTGTACAAACAGGAAAAAACAATAAAATATTTAATTGTTACAGTAACTGTAGAATTTTAAAAATGATTATAAATGTGATTTTGCTATCAAATCTTGTGATTTGTCTCACAGCACAGCTGAGCTCAAGTTTGAAAGATAAACAGATCAAATTTTCTGTTAATACCTACAAACACTTTGGTACCATCATAAAGGTGGAGAAATGGGGAGTATAAAATTTAGAGGAGATGTTATTCAATGAAATGCTGACTACTTGATTAAACTAAACAATTGTCTTCATTATAAATACAACTGTCATCATTTAAGGAGTGAGAATAACAGATGAACGTGTGCATACCATCTAAAGACGATTACATAAGATATATAAACAGAATATTTAATAATCAAATATAACAGATATTAAATGGAGATCCACAATCCATAATGTAATTATTAAATGGAATGCCACATATTTAGAACTTATAAATTTCATTTATTGAAGACAGTGAACTAGTGAAATTATCAGCTTTTCATCATAGTTATTCACTTTTTTAATGTTCATAATAGGCTTATTTTTGAATACTGAATGAGTTATATCAATTATGACATGATTGTCTACAAGAAAGTAGTGAATCAAGGGTTATTTTGCTAATTATTCACAATTAGATGCCAGTTACTGCAGGGGCATCTGTTAAAATTTTAAATCATTTACAAATATGTAAGATGGAAAATGGATTTGTTTTATTTTTGGGTTTCACCAGATATCAAATTTTCTAATCAAAATTAATAATGGGTTGAGTGAGAGTGAGATAACTTATAAAACTGAGAATGATGGAGCATTTTACTGTAATTGATAAAGAAATCAATATGAAAATATAACCACCACAGTTCACAAATATAAATCATTTTAAACATCGATATAATATATATATATATATATATATATGTTTCTTTGATGACATAATCCTGGTTCTCTTATTTTTTTTTATATAAGATACTAATGTAAGATAGGCTGATCTTGAATTATTATAGGTGGATAATAATTATTAAAACATAAAAATTAGATTAGTAACAAAAGAAACTAACACTACTTTATAATCCAAAGAATAGATGTAGATTTGTTGTTTGTAGATTGGGAATACAAATAAATAACTCACATTATAGGCAGACAACAATACTTAAAACAAAAGATTTTATAAATAACTGGTTAATTAATTGTGCCTATTTTTTTCTTCTCATTTTGTGGCTTTTCTTATAAGCTAATTAAATTCAATGTATGAAAACCAACTAATTCGGGAAACTTTCTTTTTTTACACTTCAAGGGTGACACAGAATTACACTAGTTCCAATTAAATTACTTTACAAAAATTAGAAAGCATATCTTAATGTGACAGCCTGACTACTAAGTGGGAAATGAAAGTTTATTTATCATTCTCATCTATCAGACTCTTAATTTTTCAATGAGTGAAAGCTCATGTTCATTCATAACTAACATTTATAGGTAACTAGTATTGCATGAATAATATAGTAATGCCTATTCACAATTCACACCATAAATACCATTGATTTTAGAACTATTTCATATTTCTTTCCATCCACTTCTAGTAATACAGATTTTCTGAACCAGGATATCTACTCGTCTCTACCAAATTAATCGTCTGTGTGGGGTCAAGGAATGAGTAGCTGCTGTTTGTGAGAGGTCTTTAGTAATCCATCTCACAATTTATTAACAATCAAAACATCCCTAAATGAAACTAATATAACCATATCAACAATATGTTTTTGCCTTGCAAAACCCCATTATGTTCAAGAGAAGAACATACCATGTATTAATACCAAAATATTAAAGTCTTTACAATGATTATTAGGGACTCTATGTTAAGGTTGGGCCTTAAGGTGCTTAGAAATCTATGAGTAGTATCTAAGATTTTCATATGTGTATGAAAGTTTAATTAGACAAGAAGTTTAAAAATATAATATTCAGTGGGTGTTAAAATTCACCATGTCGTGGTAGCATAAGCTAAACAGATTTCCCTAGAATAAGAATGATACACTGATGGCGTCATTTCTATCAGTAACAGCCCCAAATAATAGCTCCGCATAAAAATCAAAGGAGTGTTTTAATGAAGGCTGAAAACAAAAAAATATACAAATAACTCCATTTATGCTAAGGAAAAATGAACAGAAAAACAACTCTGTCACATTGTTTTATCAAGAACATTGGCAATAACACATTTTTCAATTCAATGAATAATAACAGAGGTTTAAGAATTTACAGTGCATCCTTAACCCCCATTTCTCCTTTTTCTCTGATTGTGTTCATAAACAAACCTCAGCTTTAGCTTATCACAAAATGTTTAAATGTCCGTCACGCAGGGGCTGCGTAAACTAAGCAGATTTCCCATGTGAAGTTTTACAGTAGAGAAATCTGCTGCCCAATAACAACTGTAGTAGTAAGGTATCTCTAAATCTATTCACGAGGGACGAATAGTTACGGAAACGGCCGCTAGATCTCTCGGCGGAAAGTCCGGAACATAGCCCAGTCCTACCGACCACACACACAATACAAATGCAAATATCTCGGTTAATATTCAAGATACAGAATAATTGTATAGAACAATATTTATAGTAAATTTAATTTGCAATAAGATTGATTCTATACGATTTTTTGATCCGACGCATAATAACGGAGATATTTTGAATTTTCAAAAATCCCCCTTTCTAAACCCCCCCTCCCGCTGGTCCGATTCCAGCCATTAACGAACTTGATCTTCCTTTTTACATAAAACGATTACATTCCGAGTTTGGTAACGATCAAACAAAAATTGCGACCGCTAGAGCGTTAACAGACAAATATATATATATATATATATATATATATATATATATAATTTTGAACGGACCTCATTTTCGTCATATCCTGGGTAGGATCGATGGACATTTGAAGAAATTTTTCGAAACTCGCGTCATGAGTACGACCTCAATAGCTGATTTCCCATAAGGGAAATCTGCTAAAAACTTACATTGCATAGTAATAATCAAACAGCAATGACAACTGCTAGGATACTATGGAAGTGAAATCTTCATTGATAAAGCCACATAAAAACCAGGTTTGCCTTCTGCCATTGGCAAACTCGGCCTTTAGTTTTATTATAAATGTTTAAATATCATGTTTGGAAACCATTAACAAAAATTTGTCGTATATTCTTGATACTACAAATCCACCACTACTACTATCCACCATTAACAGCCACAGTTTTATTATTGAATGGGATCTGTGTCACCAAAGCTTGGAGCTCAAAAAGTATTTATAAGTAATTCAGTGGACTTCATCACAAAAATCTTATGATGCACCAAATAACATATGCATGATATATCAATGATATTTATAAGATTTATATTATTTATAAGATTCTAATTCTTTATGAATTAACATATTTTATGTTCATGTGCCTTTTTTTATCAAAATTAACCTAGATTTAAATAGTAGAGAGATAAATTTAATAACATTTTAATTAAATTCCATATAAAATAATTAGTCTGAATTATACATATCAATTAGGAGTTGGTATTTTTTATGTCCTTTAATACAATGACAATTGATGGGTTCAAATAAAACTGGTTTACTTTCTATACATTAACATTGTATTAAATAATTCTATAAAATAATCCCTTCCTGTGCACGTGTCTTTCAAGTCATGAACTGTGATGTAAGAAGTATACGTGTACTGAGGAAATCAATAATAGACATTCAAGTAACCCGAACATAAATATAAAAGTTCTCTAAGTATTAAATTAAAGTTATGAGTAAGAAATGAATGCACAGACAAGAATTTCAAATATAATGTTATTAGTCTGAAAAGACCCTGAAATTTAATAAAAATTTATTCCTGCCAATTAAACTGAATTTTAAAACATAGAGATATATTAATATGGTCTTTGGTGTTCAGTAGGACAATTAAGTTTTTTTTTTAAATTGTACTATAATTATAACAAATCTAAATTTATGTTAGAGAAATAAGCAAACAAGTATATTATCTTTGAAACAGAGATTAATTATTTAATTTTCAGAGGAGACTACCACGCGATCAGAACTCCATTATATTAAAAATGAATAAATACCGTGATTATTTTCCGTGGTTTTCTTATTATACTTCTTCCATATGTATTAATTTATTCATAATGAACAATTTTTGCTCAAAATTGTACATGACTTAAATTTCACTAAACAGAAATATTTTTGTTATAACTTCAAAAAGAAAAAATTGAACAAGTTAAATAAATGTATAATAATTTGCATTAAATTTTCTAGTAATAGAACATATTTTACATGTTAGAATGTCTGAAATTTCAGTGCTTTGTAAGTTGTTAACTTATTTATTCAATTATTTAAATTAGATTATTAACTGATTGTTTGTTGGAGAGGGGGGGGGCTTGAAAAAATAAACTAATGATTAATGATTAATAATCATTGCAAACATAAAATAAAAACGAATTATAAATAAGCCTAACATTACAATATATAGTTTTTACTTTTAGGGTAAGATATTACTAAATGGCTGTCACATATTACAGTTCCCAGTCATGGCTGTGCCTTTATAAGACAAGAGTATAGTGTCCATTTATTCAATTAGCTCATACTGTGAGTGAACAAGTAATAGTAAGAAGCCCCAAGAATTCAATGGCATGTCACCCGTTGGTATAAATACCAAGTATTGCTAAGTTTACAAAAATGCAAAGGTAAAGCCTAATTGATTTAACTTTTGAAAGTCTTCCTTTTCAGGATAAACATACAATAAATAAAATTAGCTTTCAATCGTTACCACAAAAATAGAAGAATAGAATTTTAAAATTTAATTTTAAAAAGACCACTCTCACACTCTCATTTTGTAATAGCTGATTTTTAATGGTTCTCCAGACAAGCTAATTTTTTTCGTTCTTATTTACAAAATAAAACAAGTCATGTTAAGCATAAGTAGTAACCCAAAGTCTACTTCTAATTAATATTCAAATTATTTTTAAGTAGCAAATAAATTGACTGGTTACAAAAAAGAAAAAAAGTGACTTAGGTACATGCTAAGAGATATTGTTTTATTGTCATTAGATTGAGAACCAAAGCCCTACAATTTCTAGCCTACAACATACATGCATCAAATACACAATAAAAGAATTTACCTCCTGAAGTATCTGGTAATAGTTTAATTCGTCCTTTATCCAATACATCATTAAAGGCTGGCCAACCACAGCCCGAATCATACTTTGTGTTTGAGGAAAAAAGGTACTGTCCACAAACTATACAGCTATAACTACCTTCATCATAAAGTTTATTGTATTCACCAGTAAAGGGCCTAAAAATAAATATAATTATAACCATTATATTATCAATATATTTACATGGTGCATGTATTACAAAATATAAATAATTGTCTCCATAATGTACAATTAATTCAAAATTTCTTACCTTTCAGTCCCTTTTTCCTGTGTGACATGATATTGCAAAGGAGTTAATTTTTGAAGAAGTTCTTCTTTGGAGGGCACATTTTGACTAGATTCCATATTTGAAAACTTCCTAATAAGGCAATCTGAAGTGGAAGACCTTAAAACTCCGATACTGCTCCAATAATAAGTTTGATTGAAAGAGTGAGCAGTGGGTACAAAACCCCTTTTAAGGCAAAGAGATCCGATTGCACACCGAATAATACTACGACTTAAGAACATTAATATGTGACAAAAATATTTGATTCAATTTATGTTTTATTCCTTAAGATATATTAAATGTAAATGAGTAATTATATTAACCCTAAATTAAGAATGAGGCATTCCACTACAATACAGCCCAACAGTTTGCTGATACAGCCAGAAGGTTGCTGACATACTACTGCAAAGAAAGTGATAAATATATTTTTTCGTCTATCAGTCAAGTAGTATCAATCCAAAGTGGAAGGGGTTCTCAGTCATCTATCACTATGCATACCTACATGGATATCTGACAAAAAAATGACGAACAAGAACATTATGTTCCATTATGGAGTTAGTTACCCTGACATCTGACATTTTATAAATACAAAAAATAATTTACTGATAAACTGATTTTATTTATGTTTATAACAATGTATTCTCAATTTTCAATAAAAAAAGAAGCTCTGAATTGTGTCACTCTAAACTTGGGTGGTATTAGCCTATAGAAACTGACTTTTTAAAAAATAAAAATTTAATTTTCATTAAATCTGTCATAGCTAAGCAGATTTCCCACATGCGGTCATGACTTGATGTCATTTTATTTTTCCGAATAAAAATTCGAGTAGTAGAAGAAGGGGGGCTTACTGAAGGCTGAACTCATGAAAGGATAAATAACTCGCTTAATCAATAAGCTATGGAGAAATGTATAGAACAATAATTGTAGAACATCAACGAACTCTTTACGCACTACAATTGTTGTTCTATGCATTTTATAATAAATCCAATACTAATCGAGTTATTCCTACTATCTTGTTTTCAGCCCTCAGTAAACCCTCGCCTGTTATGCTCATCGGTTTTTACATAGAAATAGTGATTATGTGGCGAGATGAGATCTCAATTTTGCTCTAACAGCACGTGGGAAATCTGATTAGTTTGCGCAGCCCCTGCGTGGCGTAGTTTTGTTTTGTTGGATTTTGCAAACGCCCACTTCTACCCCCGATTTTCACTTAAGTGACTGCCACTAAACATCTCAAGTCCAACAAACATTTTAATTTCTGTTTACATGATTTTCTAATTAGGGGAAATAGTGAGGTGAGATCAGAAGCGAATCATATTCCAGTGCTTGGAAAATCTGTTTAATGTACGGAGAACCTATTGGAGGTTTTTTTTGTTCCAGAGTGAGTTTATGATGAATTTCCTTACCTCATGCAATAGGTATGCCCGAAGCTACGCAGACGCCTTTAGTTATTTTCACCTTAAAAAAGTACCTTAAGAGTCTTCCTCGTCAATCTGATGAGCGTGATACTTATTCCAATGGACAACGTTCTCTCCAATAATTAATATAAACCTGTCTAAGCTGTCATAGGGAAGCCAGAAGTCAATATGTAATAATTGTTATATTATTATTATTAGTGTTGTTACCATTCCTGATATTTGTTGGTTATTTTGTGATCAATATTTCCAATCAAATGTACCGGGTCCTGGGAAAACAGCTGGGAACAGAGAGCACTCTGGCGGGGATTTTTGTAATCTATCTATCACAACATGTTATCTTGAGTTGTAGCTGCTTTTTTTCAAATAGAAGTTTTTATCCAAAGTCATCTGTTTAATCATTTTCCCAAACCCTTCAGGTTATGGGCCCAGTGATTGCTTAAATCGTTTTCTATCGAGAAAAAGTATAGATTCGATCGAAAAACTTCATGAAAAGTGTAAATCTCGTGTGTTGTCCCCATGTGCAGTGAGGTTAGGTTGTGAACAGTTGATTATTTCGCTGAATTTCGTTCATCATGGCATCAAACCACCCTCCACCGGTTGAGAAACTTCTCGGCAGACAAAATTACGCTTCGTGGAAATTTGCAGCTAAGGCATATTTGAATCTTGACGATTTGTGGCGTGTGGTCGATGGATCAATTGTTGTTCCCAAGTTAGAAGGCGCTGCTACGACGCAGAAAGAAGAGAACATTTTAGTAAAAGATCGGAAAGCTTTTTCAAAAATAGTACTTATTATCGATCCAATTGTGTTCCCACACATAGAAAGTGCATCTACAGCCAAGGAGGCTTGGGACAACTTGAAGACTGCATTCGAGGACAATGGTCTTACCAGGAAGGTAGGTCTTTTGAGATCATTGATAACGACCAGACTAGAAAACTGTTCTTCAGTTGAAGAATATGTCAATAAAATTATGTCAACATCACAGAGGCTCACTGATATTGGCTTCAAAGTGGATGATGAGTGGCTCGGGACAATTTTATTGGCGGGCTTGTCTGATGAATACAAGCCAATGATCATGGGTTTAGAGAGCTCGGGACTGAAAATCACAGGAGACTCGATTAAAGTAAAAATTCTCCAGGATGTGAAGACTCCCGCACATTCACATACACCCAGTAGTGAGACAGCATTGTTCTCCCAGGGGAAGGGTTCCAAAGGCAAAGGAAAACATAAAATTGAGTGTTATGCATGTCACAAAAGGGGACATTATGCTTCACAGTGCCGTACCAAGAAGATGGAAACCCAAGATCGTAAGAAACAAGATTCTAATGAAAATTCAAATCAAGGAAAACCCAAAGGTAAAGCATTTTTTGCTTACATGTCTAGACCTAATGACACTAGCAACAGTGTAGATTTTTTTCTTGACTCGGGTTGCAGTTCTCACCTAGTCAATGACATAGATATACTAGACAATGTATCTGGTGATTCAGATTTAAGAATTTCGACAATAAATAATGTAAATTTATCTGCTCAGGCTGTTGGTACAACCAACATTTCACTGATAGTTAATGGACAGGCTGATAGCGTTGTAGCGCATGATGTACATTACGTGCCAGGTATAGGTGCTAACCTATTATCAGTCAGCAAAATTACTGATAAGGGACATTCGGTCATATTCACCAAAGAAATGGGAAAGGTCATTGACCCTAATGGTGAAGTATTAGCCACAGCTAAAAGGAAGAATGGGATCTACAAGCTTGATACCATGAAGGACAGAATATTGCCTACCTATTTCGCTGAAGATGCAGGTTCCCTAATGCATCGACGTTTAGGACATCTTTCCAGGAAGGGGATGAACCTACTTCAAGACATGTGTACAGGTATTGATAAAATAACACCTAATGATGATCCATGTGAAGTCTGCTTATTAGGGAAGCATGCTCGACTACCCTTCAGAGCCAGCAAGAGCCGAGCAAAGGAGATCTTGGAAGTTCTACATATGGATTTATGTGGACCCATGGAAAATTTATCCATAGGTGGAAGTAAATATTTTTTCACCTTAATTGACGACTTCTCTCGTTACACATTCGTGTATTTTCTTTCAGAAAAGAACAAAGTGAGTGATATTTTTGCTGAATTTCGGGCTCTGGTTGAAACTCAGACAGGGAAGAAAATCAAGTGTGTGAGGTCTGACAATGGGACTGAGTTCGTCAACTCAAAGTTCAAAGCTGGACTTATTTCTGCAGGAATCAGGCATCAACTGACCGTTAGGTACTCGCCACAGAGTAACGGAGTGGCTGAACGAGCCAACAGATCCATTGTGGAGAAGGCTCGCACTATGTTACAGGATGCTGGTTTACCCAAAAGCTATTGGGCAGAAGCTGTTTCTACAGCCGTTTACCTCAACAATCGCGCACCGACAAAGGCTGTTGTCGGGAGGACTCCATATGAAGCGTGGTATGGTAAGAGGCCTGATATGTCCCACTTGAGGATTTTTGGATGTCCGGCTATGACACAGGTTCCCAAGAAAATCCGAAGAAAATGGGATCCTAAATCGGCAAAATACATTTTTGTCGGATACTCAGAGGAAATCAAAGGGTATCGATTAATTGATCCTGAAACGAAGAAGGTTACTATGAGTCGAGATGTTGTTTTTCTTGAAACTTCAAACCAAGAAAGACATAAGCCTCGACAGCTGCCTACTACGTCAGTATTTTTAGATGTGGATGAGCCGCCTGCTCTCCAGGATACAACCAATTCACAAGAGGACGTTTCTGATGAGAATACGGAATCAGGATACGACCATCAGACTGATTCTGATGATTCAGTGCCAGGATCTGTCTCTAGCGAGCCAGATATCCAGGAGGAGAACTCACCTCAGGTTCGACGATCCAGTCGTGTGCCGAAACCAAAAGATATGAGTGATTTCGTCACATATCTAGCTGCACTGAACCCCATTGAAGAACCATTGACCGCAGATGAGGCGCTCAAAGGTCCGTACTCCAAGCAATGGAGATTGGCGATGGAAGACGAACTGAATTCGTTTAAGAAAAACAAGACATATGACTGGGTAAAGTTACCTACAGGGAAGAAACCCTTACAAGCCAAATGGGTATTCAAAGTGAAAAATCCAGATAGCGAAAACCCTAAATTCAAAGCTCGATTAGTAGTGAAGGGGTGTGCTCAGCGTGCTGGCATAGACTACGAAGAAACTTTCTCCCCCGTTCTCAAGTACACATCACTAAGATATTTGTTCGCGCTTGCTGTGAAGAAAAATTTGAAGGTCTTTCACATGGACGATAAAACCGCATATCTACACGGTGATTTGGAGGAGGAGATTTATGTTACACCTCCAGAAGCAGCAGAGCAGCACAAGAATCGTGTTTGGCGACTAAAGAAGTCCATGTATGGACTAAAACAGAGTGGAAGGTGTTGGAATCAAACTCTTCATCAATCCTTGACAGAGCTGTCACTCACACAGTCAGAGGCCGACCCCTGCATCTACTACAGGAGTGTTGATAGCGACTATATTGTTGTAGCAGTATATGTCGACGATTTGTTGATTTTTACTAATAAAGAGGAATTGAAAACCAAGTTGAAGAGAGAACTTCAAACAAAGTATGGTATGACTGACTTGGGTGAGGCGAAGAACTGCCTTGGCATGAACCTTACAAGAGACGAAGCCACTGGGAAACTGTGGATTGACCAATCTGCGTATACTGAGAAAATCCTACAGCGCTTCAACATGGCTGAAGCGAAGCCTGTGTCTACTCCGATGGAACATGGACAGAAGGACCCCGAGGATGATGAGGATTGCTCTGCATCTGTGCCATACCTGGAGGCGGTAGGAAGTTTACTTTATCTTTGCCAAATTTCGAGGCTTGACATATGTTTTGCAGTCAATCATGTGAGTAGATTTTGTAAAAAACCTAAAAAGAGTCATTGGATTAAAGTTAAAAGGATTTTTAGGTATTTGAGAGGGACTCAAAATTGTAAATTGGAATTTTCTAAACATGGAAATCAAGAATTGGAATGTTATAGTGATGCGGATTGGGCAAATCAAGTTAATGACAGACATTCAATAACTGGAAGTTGTTTTAAATTTATGAATGGTTTAATTTCTTGGAGTACTAAGAAACAGAGTACAGTCTCACTTTCAACTGTTGAAAGTGAGTATATTGCATTGTCATTTACGGTTCAGGAAGCTTTATGGTTAAAAGTTTTAATGAATGAAATTGAGCCAAATTGTTACAACTTTCCAACAAAGATTTTTTGTGATAATATGGGTGCAATTCATCTAGCAAGAAATTCAGTTACGAGTCAAAGGTCTAAACATATAGATGTTAGACATCATTTTTTGAGAACACATGTCAACAATAAAAATATTGTGCTGGAGCATATGCCCACTGAAGAAATGCTCTCTGCTGCTGATATTTTGACGAAACCTTTAAGTAGGGAAAAACATGAATATTTTTTCAAGTGTTTTGGACTTATAAAGTAAATTGTATTGTTTTACAAAGTAAATTGTATTGTTTTTGGAAATATCGCTCAAGGGGAAGTGTTGGTTATTTTGTGATCAATATTTCCAATCAAATGTACCGGGTCCTGGGAAAACAGCTGGGAACAGAGAGCACTCTGGCGGGGGTTTTTGTAATCTATCAATCACAATATCTTGAGTTGTAGCTGCTTTTTTTCAAATAGAAGTTTTTATCCAAAGTCATCTGTTTAATCATTAATTTCCTTTTCTAATTAGGGGAAATAGTGAGGTGAGATCAGAAGCGAATCATATTCCAGTGCTTGGAAAATCTGTTTAATGTACGGAGAACCTATTGGAGGTTTTTTTTTGTTCCAGAGTGAGTTTATGATGAATTTCCTTACCTCATGCAATAGGTATGCCCGAAGCTACGCAGACGCCTTTAGTTATTTTCACCTTAAAAAAGTACCTTAAGAGTCTTCCTCGTCAATCTGATGAGCGTGATACTTATTCCAATGGACAACGTTCTCTCCAATAATTAATATAAACCTGTCTAAGCTGTCATAGGGAAGCCAGAAGTCAATATGTAATAATTGTTATATTATTATTATTAGTGTTATTACCATTCCTGATATTATTAATAATGTTTCTGATCAATCAGAAGGAATTCATTTGATGATGCATCCTAGTTTTTCACTTTGAAGGTATGTAAGGAATTCATAGTAGTTAAATTCATTTTTCAATGTCATAGTGATTCTTGGATCTCCTACCTATCGCACACTGTAACGATCTGTGTTCAAAAATAAGAAATGTGAAGTTTAAACACTTTTGTTTGGAGAGGTAATATTAAAATTAGAACCTTAGAGCAGAAATAAAACACCGAAATTAGAACATAAAAACAAAGGCTCAAAGCTAATGAATAACTTGAATTGCTGATATCAATACAAATAATAAAACTGGTTTGGTAAGAAAGTATTTACTTTGGCATTTCAAATTTTATTACTTGACCATTTTCATTCCTTTTTTCACCTGTTCAATTGTCAGTCCTAAGTGGATCGTTCACTGAATTAATTCAATTATCAGAAGAAGCATTGGATGACTGACACAAAGACATAAGGCATCTCAGAGAACACAATACAAGGGAAAATTCTTTTATTGATAAAATGGATTTAATGAAAATGCTTCTCCTTTCGTCATATTCATATTTGTCAGCTTTCAGAAAGGCTCCATAAAAGAAACAACAATTGAAGAAAACGTTTTATCATACCTTGTTTTAAATAAAAAAAAAATGATAGTATTTGTTTACAAACTAGGTTATTCTGAGGAGGAATAAATTTTTTTATTTCTAATTTTCTGTATATATGTTTACATTTCATGTAAGATTATACTATAATAAATTATTTTTTGAAGTGAAAATTTTTCTTCTTCTATTTATTTTGTTCAAAAAACAAAAAAAATATTATAAACGTTGTCAAGAAAATTTTTGATTTCTAACGCCATGTAGTCTTGACACTGTGCATTGGTTTGTTACTTACATTGATACAGAATGAGCTTTTTGTGGTTATGAATGTGATATAACAGTTACTCTCTGGGAGTATAGTCGAATTACTTTATTGAATAATTTGATGACAGTATGATATTTTTCTAGTTTCCTTGAACTTTTATTGATCGAAAATGTTAAATGATATTCCTGAATTGGAATTTGTGGAATAAAACTTGCCTTTTAATTAGTCAACCTGGCAATTACTAAATTTTATTCTGTCTCTACCAGTTTTTACCTCTTTGGCTAAGTGTAGTCGAAACTGATGTTTGAAGATCTAGGAAGCAGTCCATCGGTCTCTCATTTCTCCTAAGGGTGTCGTGGTCTGTTCGTTGTAAGTACTTTTTAATCCAAAAATATCCTTATTAATTTTGTTTCTACTTTTGTATTATTGATGTTAACACTTGTTTTGGTTACATGACTAGTTTTTTGAATGCTAACAATTTGATAAACATTATACTTTTCGATTTCCGATTGGGTATAACCTTATGTGTTATATACATAAACATTTTCATTTGAAAAAAGAACGATAGCTTTGTATTATTGAATGTAGTTGTTTGTTTTAGATAATGGGGAGAGTTATTAGAGCTCAGAGGAAGGGTGCAGGGAGTGTCTTCCGATCCCATACAAAGCACAGGAAAGGTGCACCCAAGTTAAGGTCTCTTGACTTTGCCGAAAGGCATGGGTACATTAAGGGAGTTGTCAAAGTAAGAATGGTTGATTAAAATTTTTTTTAGAATTTTTGTTGTTTTAGAGTGTTTATATGAGTGTTACTATTGCAGGACATCATCCATGATCCAGGCAGGGGAGCTCCCTTGGCTGTTGTTCATTTTAGGGATCCTTACAGGTTCAAAACTAGAAAGGAATTGTTTATTGCTCCAGAAGGTATTTATACTGGCCAGTTCTTGTACTGTGGCAAAAAAGGTTTGTAATTTTTTGATGTTTTGGTTAGTGTGGAATGTGTTTCGTGTGTATGTATACTAACATAGGATGCAAGTAGATTGTGCTATATGATGTACTCATGTGTATTTATACCAATACAGGATACATGTAGACTGTGTCCCACCATAGTTGTGATAGCTCTCTGTTATATCATACTATGAAAGTAACTATCTTATTAACTTGCTTGTATGTGTTATATGTATATTTATTTGCACATATTATTTTTACTTATGTATGTATCAACTCTTTTGCCGTTAAAATGTCTAAAATTCAAGATATAGTCCTACTATGTTATGTCAAGCATTCCGTATAATTTCATCTGCCTTTATTGTTACTTGTATGGTTCTGTTTTCTCTGATAAGGACATTTATAGCATTGCTATTATGCTTTTAGTATTCATCGTGTGATAATATCATCAATTAAGATTTTATGTTTTAACTAAAAAATGTTTGCTTGATCTATGCCATACTCGATATTTAACCTTTTCTGTCAACTCTTAAGATTATATTTGTTTTTGGCTGAAATTGGACATGAAATATTGGGGGTTTTGAGGAGGAAAGATTCAAATATAACTGTTTATATGAATCTGATCACAAAATATTGTAAAACAAATCTTGTTATACTATTGTTCTATGCATTTTTTCACACCTTAAATACTAAATTAGTTATCAGCCCTCAGTACCCCTATAGAAATCGAAAACATTTAGTGAGATGACGTGTGTCCAGCACATGGGAATTCTGCTTAGTTTATGCAGCCCCTGCTGATGGAATTTATAGTTTTTGTAGTATCTGAATGGCGGATTTTGTTTTATACTTTCAATGTTATTAGCCACTATTATTAAGAAATACCTGATCTCTAATGTTATATAACTATACAGTGGGCAAGTAAGTTATTTACCCAAAAAAATTGAAACAAATTTGGAATTGACTGTCCTGCCCTGAATTTAGTGAACATTTTTTCACCACAATCCACTTTAATTTCGGAAATGTTTTTGCTCATACCTGAGCCTGCACTCTTAAGTCTAGTTGTGTGAAATTACTTTTATGAAAAATTGTGTATACTTTTAATTAAAGGAGTTCTGTTGTCTATATAATATTATTTTATTTTAGCTAACCTTCATGTTGGAAATGTTATGCCTGTTGGAGGTATGCCTGAAGGTACAATTATATGTAATTTGGAAGAGAAGACAGGTGATCGAGGTAGACTTGCCAGAGCATCAGGTAATATTATTTATAAATATGCCATTTTGTGTTGACAGGTAACTTCAGTAGCAAACCTTAATTACATCTTGGCTGACAGTAATTCCGCTCATTCTGTCCTAGAGCACTTTTTACCCAATGGTTGATGGCACATTGAGCACAGCTTTTATGGATTTATGTAATATTTTCTATTCCATATATCGGAGTGAATTTTCTGCATCCAGTAATGAGTTTATTTCCCAGTATTTTAGGTCTTCAGCAACTTGTTCTAATTTGATATTTGTTGCTGGCCCTAACGGGTTTCAACATTCTCTTTATATATGTACACGGGTTTGATAGTGCCTTTATTCTATTGGGGGGGGGTTACAAATAAGTTTTGAGGTTGTTTTGTTTTGTAACATTATAGCTTAATTGACAGAAGTAGGTCAAAATTATTTTATTCAAGTATTGTCCATCATTTCTGTAACTTTTCCCCATCTTTCTGGCAGTGTCTGGATTCCGTGTTGAAAAAAGTTTTCATCTTTTGAGGGAATCCAAGAATCTACACTATTTTTGGCTTCTTCTTAAGACGTGAAGTGCTGCTTGGCGAGGCCATGACTCATTTACTAGAGGAAGTGGTAATTGGAAGGAGCAATATCTGGTGAATATGGCGGATGTGGTAGGACATCCCATTGAAGCACTTTTAAAGTGTCCTTGACAACTTTCGCAATATGTGACTGTGCATTGTCATGCTGAAAAATCACTTTGACATGTTTCTTGGCATGTTGTGGGGATTTGAGCTTCAATCCTCAGCTAAGCTTCATCAATTGTACGTTGTGTTCTCCAGTGATGGTTTTGTTAGGCTGGAGTAGCTAATTGTTCTGTTAGATAACTCCGAGCTGATCCCACCAGATGCATAGCATTATCTTCTTGCCATAAATATTCTGTTTTATTGTTGAAGTTGATGCATGGTCGGGCTTATCCTAGGATTATCTGTGCTTTGGGTTGTCGTAGTGGATCCACTTTTCATCCCCCGTCATGATTTGTCTCCACTTTTGTCTTTGGAATAGTTGTTCACACGTTAAAAACAGCATTTGACATTTCGTAGATTGAATCCATACCCATGGCCTTCAGATTGTTGTCACCCAAGGTTTGAACGAGCTCCGCTTGAGACTGGGATGAATCTTGGTCTGATAATGCCTCCAACTCAACGTCTTTGTTGACTGGCCTCCCTTCTTTGTCCCTCGTGTCAAAATCACCACTTAAAAATATTGAAACCAGTACGCACATGTTTTATTGATTGAGCATGTTCCCTATATGCTTCACATAGCAATCGATGTCCATCAGCTGCACTTTTCTTCAAATAAAAAAAAAAGAAAGCTGGGTTTCCGGCAAATTGAGTTTTGTTGGCTCAAAGGCTGACATGGTTAGAGCACAGAGAAAGTTTGTTGTTTTACCCTTAAGTGATAAAACAAGTAATGATTATTAAATGGAATTAATGGGGCTTCTAAATAAATATAAGATGGTCCAATACAATTTAATACTAGTTGTGTAAGCTTTTATTAATCCCTTAAAATTTATTTGTACCCCCAATATATTCCTATCAATTTTTTTGAGTAGGTCTGTTCTGTTCATCTCTTTAATCACAGTTTTTAACATGTGATTTCCAAGTTAGAGGGGTTCAAATTTGAGCCCTGTAGAACTGGATTTAAGTCATACAGCTCAATGATGATTTTAGCAGATTTCCCTTAAGGGAAATCAGCTATTGAGGTCGTACTCATGACGCGAGTTTCGAAAAATTTCTTCAAATGTCCATCGATCCTACCCAGGAGATGACGAAAATGAGGTCCGTTCAAAATTTTATATATATATCTATATATATATATATATATATATAGATATATATATATATATATATATATATATATATATCTATATATATATATTTGTCTGTTAACGCTCTAGCGGTCGCAATTTTTGTTTGATCGTTACCAAACTCGGAATTTAATCGTTTTATGTAAAAAGGAAGATCAAGTTCGTTAATGGCTGAAATCGGTCCAGTGGGAGGGGGGGTTTAGAGGGGGGATTTTCGGAAAATTCGAAATATCTCCGTTATTATGCATCGGATCGAAAAATTGTATAGAATCAATCTTATTACAAAATAAATTTACTATAAATATTGTTCTATACATTTATTCCCTATCTTGAATATTAACCGAGATATTTGCATTTTTATTAAATTTGGGCCGGTAACGGATTTTTGAGTTTCCCGCCAAAACGTAGTTCGTCCCTTTGCCGTAATTGTTGGGCTCTTGTATGGAGATTTCTCTATTGTATTACTTCACGTGGGAAATCTGCTTAGTTTACGCAGCCCCTGCGTGACGGACTTTTTTAAGTGATATTCTAGTTTGTTGGCCTGTCCATTAATAAAGTTAAATATAAGTATAGTTTTCATTCCGTAATTTTTTACCTTAGTTTTTGGTGGAATGGTAAACACTGTCAAGGGGGGCCCTTTTGCTGGCATGGCATTTGGCATCTATAATTGAACTTGTTTTGTACCATAAAGTTATAATCATCTGTATATTGACAAGCTTCCAATCATTTGTAATTATGAAAATTGTATAGTAGATAATATAAAGTGAAGGTGGCAACTCCTCCCTGTCCCTCATATTGGAGATTGACTTCTACCATTTACCAACATTCGTGCTCTCTCTGCACAATCCACTGAAATAAATGTTTCGTGTTTATTAAAAGGAAACTTTCAATCCTGAGCTTTGTCTAATGCCTCTCCAAACCAACCCAACTTTCTTAGCCAGAGCCAAAGGTAACTTTATCTTCTGTAGGTCAAAATTTCCTAAATGCTTTTTGCCCTGGGGTTTGATACAGTTAGTAGTGGGTAGTTGATAAGTATCAAACGACCCTATTATTTGCTTATCTCCACACCAGCTTTGCCAGATAATTTAACAAGCTTGTAGTTCTAAAATGAGATTCCTTTTTTTTTTTTAATTTTGAAATTAATAAATATCAGTGATCCTTCTTAGGGCTAAACTTTTATTCATAACTATTGTATTTTAATCTTTGTTTTATTTCTTCTCCTGTTCACACTTTAATCAAATATTCTCTATCACTATATTTTGAAATGTATTATGATGGAAATGTTGAGGCATTCATTATTTTAATTACAATGTAAGAATTATTTTAGTTTAATTATTGTTCCCTTTCTATTTAAATTATATTTACTGTTTTACGCCTTAGCTTTTTAAACATGTTTATTCATTTTATTTAGTATTTATTTATTTAAGATTTAATTTTTTTTGATTCTTCATGTTTTGGTTACTCAATTTGCTCTTGTATTTTTTTGTTTTTGATGTGTTTAGTGTACCACCACCCATAGTGAATACTCAATAAATGAATTATTCTATTGCATTGAATATAGTAAAAAAACATTGCTTACCCCCCCCCCCCCCCTATTGGGCTAGAAAACAGTCAACTAAAAGCGAATATTCAGTCCTCTTTATTTTAACCCTATCAAGTGATGAGATTGTGTTCTGTTTTTTATTTCTAGTAAAAACGTGATGTAAACTGTTTCATAAGTTATTTAGTTTGTGGGAACCTACTGATAATTTCCAGACGTTTTAATCTCTACTTTGTTAACCATTATAATATGTACTCTTTTTACTTACTTTATAATCCTTATTAAATTTCTTTTATCTTTTTTAATTTAGAATATTTTTTACAGGAAACTATGCTATAGTGATTGCACATAACCCTGACTCAAAGAGGACTAGGGTAAAACTTCCATCTGGTGCTAAGAAAGTAATTCCCTCTAATAACAGGGCTATGGTTGGTAAGTTATTTTGTTTCTTCTGTCAACACACTTTTTTGATCATTAGAATTCTTCCAAGTGTCATTAAATTATTTATAATGAATTTGAACTTATTAATGAATTTACTAGGCAACTGAAAAAATTGTTTGCCGTCATTTTTTATCCCCTTGGTGGGAGTGAGAATTCATCCAATTTATATGCTCTACCTATCATATAAGGTAACTATCAGGGGCCCATCCAGGAGTGTTCATCCTGGTGTGATAAGTAGTGTTAGAATCACATTTTCTACCAGACACAAGATTTGGTTAAAGAGGTGAAAGATTGTTATTGGGGTCTCGCCTGTGTGTGTGTTTGTCTGAGTGTGCCTGCGTGTGTGCTTGAAAACTCATAATCTGCTGCTTAAGAGAGTCAAAAGCCTAAGGTAGGGTCTTAATTCTGATTGATCAAGGGCAGGTAAGTTCTTCAAGAAAATATTGGAAATTCTGGAGCATTCAGTTGATGCCCATTCAATTGGACTGTTCGGAGATAAAGATATTGTAGAAGCTCAGCCACATGACAGAAATAGAATTGAGGGAATTCTCATGAAGTACTGAAGCATGCAGGAGGTGCTATTATGAGGGGAGGTAGGTTTATCAGTTGATTCATGTCTTGGCAAACAGAATGGTGGGAACAAATTTTATATCTTCACATAATAAAAAATTAATGCAAAACTTGTACACACATAGTACGTATTCCCACTGCATTTAAATTCCAGACTTGGGTTATTTTCAGAGGTTAATAGATAAAGTGTGGGGATACCTGGGCCTGTGGGTTTAGTCGAGGGAAATGAGACGTCAGGTCCCCTCTTCATAGACAAATGGTTCAAAAATGAGCAAGAGTATGATAGTTGCAACACTTCATCTTTTATTTACATAAGTCCTATGACATTTTATAGATGCTAAAATTGCTGGAGATATAGCAAACGATATTTAGCAGACTAACAGTTACATATAACAATGAAATGTGAACTCTTACTAAATAAAACTAGAGCTTTTCTGGTCTGGAAGCTGAGAACCCTGAGGCTGTGAGCACCAGAAATAATTTTGTATTCCTAGTATGAAGCATAATGGATATAGAATAAAGTTCATGTTAACAGACACATACGTACCGTGCACACACATGCATGTGAGTGTGTATTCATGCCAATTTCAAAGGAAAATTGAAAGAATTATCTTATTTCCTATGGCCTACAATAATAGGCTATTCCCTAGAGGGAATTTTGCTAAAAATAAATTTTCCTTAAACACATCATCTTCTTTAACTCCGTCTAAAATCACACAAGTCACATATCAATACAGTACAGGTTGTTGGTAATATAGATTTTATTATCTAAATTAAGAATAGGCATAATCTAAAAATCATTATTAAAAAGAAGAAAGGGAAGTGATACTCTGAAGTAATTCGAAAGAGTAGTTTTTCTATTCAGTTTTTAAAAGTCTTTTGCAGTCACTTTTATGTGGTCGATGATCTCAGTAAGAAAAATATGCTTAGTTAATAGAAATTGATCTGGACTTAAAAATACCTTTCACACAAGGTCAGAGACAGTGTGAACTGAGCAGATTTTCATGTGCTGGAATGGCAACCATATCATGTCTTACCATATTCTATTTTCTTCCCCCCTCCCCAGTTAGAATTAAGGAGACTTGAAATTTAAATTAGACATAAAATGTTTAATATAGCCTTAAATGAAAATTACATGGTGTCAAATGAAATAAATATGGAAAAAAATAATTTCAGATTGACATTTGAAGTTTTTTATTTATAAGTAATAATAAAAATCCTTAAAATTTTTAGGAATTGTTGCTGGAGGTGGCCGTATTGATAAACCTGTCCTGAAGGCTGGCCGTGCGTATTACAAGTACAAGGCTAAGAGGAACTGTTGGCCGAAAGTTAGGGGTGTTGCTATGAACCCTGTAGAGCATCCCCACGGTGGTGGTAACCATCAACATATTGGTAAAGCTTCTACTGTCAAGAGGGGAACATCCGCTGGTAGAAAGGTGCGTGCATCTTTGTTTGAATATAAATTTGATAACTATTTAAAAAATAATCTTTAACTAGTTTTACTTGGCTATTTGCTTTTTAACCAATACATATACAATAAGCTAGTGCTTTTGGGACAGGAGTGATGTAAAGCAATATACACCCCTATGGTTTAAGGTCAGAGATTGAAATAGGCTTCAAGGTTGTATTCCTATCCATAGGTGCTATTGAGTGGCACTTGAGTTACATGTCTTGAAGTAGTGATTTTTGCTCCGTAGTACTCCTTACTGTAAGGAATGTGTCTATTTGAACACTCGATGTCCCCCAATGCTATTTGGCTTGGCCTCTTGCCAAGATTCATGCTGGTTCAATGGTAGTGAAGGCTTAAAAAAAATAAAAATCACATGATCGAAGTCATTGCACACATGCCTACTTTTAATTTCCTTTACGATCAACATCGTATAATGAACAAGACCCATGAAAATTTTAATGTAAGTTCATGTCTTTAAAAATTCTAATTGCATACTCTTATTCCTTTTTAATTTAACTGAGAAGTTAGGTAAATCATATTTTCTTGATATGGTAGCATACATACAAATTAATACAAGTTTAAGCCTTGTTAGTTTCTGTGAACAGGAACTCCCTGATTTTTATGGGAACCTATTAGGGTATAGAGTAGTTCTCCATTGTAATCTGAATGTCACCAACAAAAAATAATCATAGAGCTGAAGAGTACTCCATTCAAAACCCAAGTTGTAAAAGAGGGTTAGCACCTCACCTATATGTATTCAAACTACAATTTAGTGTAGAAAGTAAGGGTTGGGATTATAGGGTAAGTGTAAGAACAAAATAAGTTTAGGCCTGGGATGGTTCTGAACTTTATGATGTGCTGATACCAGAGAGCATTGGGTTCTCAAATAAGAGAACATGATCTTAAATTCTTTACACCTGTGACAGTATATGAATATTTATTATTTCCACTGTCCTATACATAAAGGAATTGTAAGTGTAAAGTAGATTAACTAATGCATGGGGCAAGAAGAAAGTAGAAATAGTTGACTGGGATGTGGTAATAGCTTGAGGGAGTAAATTTCAGTGATCAGTGTTTAAGGGAAATATAAACCATTCATGGAAAGGAGGGCATGTTTAAATGCTAGATCAAGGGTTTGAATAAGAATACACATTAAATGGGATAGTCATAGGGGGCTGTCATGAAAAGTAGGTTAGTTGACAGGAGAAAAACAAGTCAAATACCAGCTTGTTGATCTTTTCATAATAATGATAAGATCTACATAGGCAATATAAGATATCTTCTTCGGAGTTTAGTATGAGGGAAGAAGTCATAAATGTTAGTATCATTTAAATACAGATGGTAGCAATCGGATAGGAAAGTTTAGTACACTAAAATCATTCGTGATAGATTCTGTATTAAATGGACTTTAATGTATATAATTTTTCCAGTAAATTATTCAATACGTAATTGGAGCAATGAAAATATTCAAATCTAAGGCTTGAGGGCCAAGGACTTAAGAGCCTCCAGAGGCTTCTTAACACAAAAAAATAAAAAATACTTGTTTTAACCCATTACCTGCCAAAATTTTTTTTTTTAAATTATACAATTTTTTTAAAGTATGAGTTATTTTAATAGCTCTGAATGTCAGTTAAAGTTATTTTCATTTTATTATTTTTTTTTTTTTTCAATTTTTTTGGAAAGTCCCATTTGGGGATTATGGCAAGTAGGGGTAAAAATAATATTTTTTTTTTCAATTATTTTTTTTTACAACTGTTACAAATTGCCATACTTATACCAGTTTTAATTATACTTTCTCCCTAAACTCATTTCTACCCCTTCACATTTTCTCATTTCCACATCTTGGTGCCAACCGACCTTGTTCAGTGAAAAAATATGTCTGTACATTCTGTCCTGGATATGTTAATTTGTTGGGGCAAAATACTCTTGTTACTTGAATTTGTATTTGTGTTAACTTCTGAAGTTTCAAAATTTTCATGAAATTTATTTATTTTTTAGGTTGGTCTTATTGCTGCTCGTCGTACTGGTAGGATCAGAGGAGGCAAGACAGACCAGAAGAAGGGAGACGATTAAACAGATAATAAAATGTCTTATGTTTTAAATATATCCTACTTTGTAAACTGTAGTTTTATTTTCCATATTTGTTTACCAACAGCATAATCTGATTTATACATATCCCAGGGATGATGTTGCATTTTTAATTAGAAAATAGATGATATTGAAGGGAAATAAAGTTTAGACTTATTAAATTATCAAAGTGTTGTAAGTTTTTAGATTTTAATTCATGAGAAACAACTGGGAAAAATTATAATAATTGAAATCCATATAATCTAAAGCTGTCAAAATGTCATTTATAATTTGTCATTTTGAAAGACATTTTTTGTAACTCATAACATTGGCATTTAGTAAATTGTTATGGAATAATCTGCCATAATGGTAAAAACCAATGTATATACAAAGCCCTTGCTAAGGAAGATAGGAAACTTCTTAAGTAAGAGGTTCTAAATTAATTACAGTTTTCTAGATGGACAGTAAGGGGGACATAGTTCCAGGAATAGTTAGGGGCTGAGTGTAACCAGGAGTGAATTGTAGCAGGTAAGGGCTGTCCACCCAGTGCCAGTCAGCACTAAAATTACATAAATAATTGTACTAAATTACATTCTATGAAATTTAAATGAAATGAAAAGTTCATAATTCAACTTGGAAGTAACATAAATTTGAGATCTTATCTATTGTGACAAAGTGAGCTTTTTACTATTAACAGGATATTTTTTTAATTTTATTTTCACCAATCTGGGAATTTTATTACAAATTATACTGTGCAATTTTTTCTAATTAGCATTTTCTTGATGAAACAAATTAATGTCATACAACATTTGTAGGTAGTGGCCAGTTAGTACCATTAGTTTAATTATTTGATGTACTCTTATCTATATTTTAATGTTTTATAAAATGTCAGAAAAACTAGATAGTTCGAAAATACCATAAATTTATTAAGTAATTTTCCTACTAGTGGGTTTATAATTACATTATCTAAGAATGGATTTTAGAAGCTTTTGGTTTCACAAATTACATTCACAGGAAGCTATTTTCCATTCTATTTAATTTGATACAATTTACTAGATTGTCATGAAGTAGTAACTCTTTTGTAGGCTTCTTGTTTATCTGTATGGTTAAATTCAGCCATGAATTAAAAATGTCCAGAGAAATATTGTTTATGACTTCATGGAATAAAGTATAATCATATATCCATTTTAATTTTTCATCCCTAACTGAAGAGGTACTTACAGCAGGGACATTGAATTAAGTTTGTTTGACATTAAGGATTAGGAATTGTTTTCCATTAAGGACATGAAATTAAGTTTGTCTGACAGCTATAGCCACTCAATTCTGATAAATTTCACAAATTGTATACAGGGAATTCTGAGGCAGTTTTTGATATCATGGATTAATATGAGTCCAAGGATTATATCTTCACAAACTTTTTAGTGATCTTAAATTAAATGAAAATTACTGCATTTTATTGATTTTTCTTAAAATTATAAACCATCTTTAAATAATAACAATTTATTAATTACTCCTAAATCAAATGATGCTGTTTTGATGAGAAGAGACTTAGTTCATAAAGAAAGACAACAAGGATTCTCATGGAAATCTTAGAAATGAGTATCTCTGAATGTGATATGAAAATAAATTAATTTTTAAGTGAGTGTGCTTCATCGGTGGAGAGCTGATAGAAGAAGAACATGACTTTCTCTACTAATGGTAATTTATATTTCTTAATACTTTTTCATAAGTTTATTGTAAATTTCATTTTTCAGTTTATGCTATTTGCTATTACTGAAAAGCGGTTCCTATTATGTGACATTTATTATAATTGCTCTCAATTCCAGTAGGTGCTTACATTGTATAGATAGCATCTCATGTTCATACGATTCCTTTACATATTGATTTATAATGATCCTATGACTGCAGGTAATCCTGTAATTAAATTTATTTTTTTTCCTTTTGACTAGAGGCTATTTCTGATAATTTCTTGATTAAATTTCTCTTTCACTCTCTAAACTAGACATTAATTATTTTGAAATGTCTTATACAGGTTTTAATTGCTGTATTGCCCAGTTGAAACATTACTGCTTTATTATTTCACTGTTGAGTGAGGAGGATTCCAATGCATCTGATATAAATGGTACATACATTGTTATTATGCTATTTGTAATTATTGTTTGACCTATTTACATATGATGATATCATTAGTTTGAGTATTGATGAAAAATACTGTCCTTTTGACTAGAGGCTATTTCTGATAATTTCTTTGTAAAATTTCTGTTATCATTCTATCCATCTATAAATTAAATATTTTGATATGTCTTTTACAGGTTTTAATTGACGTATAGCCCAGTTGAAACATTACAGCTTTATTATTTCACTGTTGAGTGAGGAGGATTCTAATGCAGACTTGATATAAATGGTACATGCATCACTATTATGCTATTTGTAATTATTATTTCAACTTATTATATATGATGATATCATTAGTTTGAATATTGATGAAAAATACTATCCTTTTGACTAGAGGCTATTTCTGATAATTCCTTGATAGAATTTCTGTTTTGACTCTCTTAATTAGACATTAATTATTTTGAAATGTTTATTACAGGTTGTTATTGACATATTGTCCAGTGGAAACATCACTACTCTATTATTTCACTGTTGAGTGAGGAGGATTCCAATGCCGTCTGATATAAATGGTACATGCATTGTTATTATGCTATTTGTAATTGTTTGACTTATTTACGTATGATGATATCATTAGTTTGAATATTGATGAAAAATACTATCCTTTTGACTAGAGGCTATTTCTGATAATTCCTTGATAAAATTTCTGTTTTCACTCTCTAAATTAGACATTAATTATTTTGAAATGTTTATTACAGGTTGTTATTGACATATTGTCCAGTGGAAACATCACTACTCCATTATTTCACTGTTGAGTCAGGAGGATTCCAATGCTGTCTGATATAAATGGTACATGCATTGTTATTATGCTATTTGTAATTGTTTGACCTATTTACGTATGATGATATCATTAATTTGAATATTGATGAAAAATACTATCCTTTTGACTAGAGGCTATTTCTGATAATTTCTTGATACAATTTCTGTTTTCGCTCTATAAACTAGAAATTAAATATTTTGAAATGTTTTTTACAGGTTTTAATTGACGTATTGACCAGTTGAAACATTACAGCCTTATTATTTCACTGTTGAGTGAGGAGGATTCCAATGCCGACTTGATATAAATGGTACATGCATCACTATTATGCTATTTGTAATTATTATTTCACCTTATTATATATGATGATATCATTAGTTTGAGTATTGATGAAAAATACTGTCCTTTTGACTAGAGGCTATTTCTGATAATTCCTTGATCAAATTTCTGTTTTCATTCTATCTATCTGGAAATTACTTATTTTGAAATGTCTTTTACAGGTTGTAATTGGTGTATTGTCCAGTTGAAACTTCACTACTTTATTATTTCACTGTTGACTAGGGAAGATTCCAATGCCGTCTGATATTAATGGTACATGCATTGTTATTATGCTATTTGTAATTATTGTTTAATCTTATATATGATGATATAATTAGTTTGAGTATTGATGAAAAATACTGTCCTTTTGACTAGATTATTTCACTGTTGAGTGAGTTTCATTGGTGTCTGATAATGTAACAGATATACATATATATATTATGTCTGTTACCACACTAGTGGTATCAATTATTATTTTATCATTACTAACCTATATATATTAGCGTTTCATGCAAAACTAAAGATCAAGTTTGTTAATGGCTAAAATCGGACCAGGGGGAGGAAAGGTTTAGAGGGTGTGAATTTTGAAAATTTTAAATTTAATTGTCTATATATTTTTTTTCTCTAAGGTTAACATTTTTTTGGAATTTTTAATTTTCAGCTTTCATTAAACCACCCCCCCCCCACTTCTTCTCATATCCTAATAACTATAAGCTATTATAACATGAACCTCTTTATTATAATCTCAAATGCCAAATATTGTTTCTATTGGACCTTTAATATGTGAGATACATGCATAGTTCTTTTGTGATGAAATCATCAACTGAGCTTTTACATTCTTATCTGTAAAATCTTTATTTGATCTATACCATACTCAATTTATACTCAAATATGATCTTTAGTCTCGAATAAAATGTGTGCTATAGCAGCATCTGTGTTTTTCAGATTTAACAATGCATTAGCCATTTGAAATTTCATTATTTGTATCTTGCTCTGTGGAAATTTATTCCAATTTCATAAACTGTACATCATTATTATTATTCGTATTATGATTTTTTCTAATTATATGATGAAAATTTTATGTTTAACAAAATAAATATTACATCAGTATTTTCCTTTTCCAGTTGTTAATTTATTATACCACTCAAACCCCTCAATGCTGTAATATTTCTCTGGATGTAAGGAGATGTTTATATTTTCCTATCTGAAACATGTATTTTTTTGATTTTGCTTTTTATGATAGTACAATTTTTCTTGTAAAAATAAGCTGACACAATGTTTTTTAGTATAGATGACATTAATTTTTTTTAAGTATTTATTTCCTACTATTTATTGTTTGATATTTTTGTTAACACATTTTAATAAAAATTAAAAAAAAGAAGAATAGTTATTTATTATACAAGCAACGAAAGTAGATCATTTTACAACTCGAGTGAAACGTTTACCCACACGAGCGAAGCGAGTGTGGTAATTTCATGAGAGTTGTAAATTCTACTTTCGTCAGGAGTGTAATATTAAATTTTTGTAATAATAAAAATTGTGTAATATTAAAAACAGAAATAGTTATTTATTATACAAGTGACGAAAGTAGATCATTTTACAACTCGAGTGAAACGTTTACCCACACGAGCGAAGCGAGTGTGGTAATTTCACAAGAGTTGTAAATTCTACTTTCGTCACGAGTGTAATATTAAATTTTTTCTGTAATCGTATAATACATGATCAGATCTAACCAGAATATGAACAAAATTAGGATGTTGTGAAGATTATGGTATGTTGTTGATAGGTTATAAGCATGGTTGTGAAAGGTTATAAGCATAGTTATAAAACAACTAGTGATGATTGTGAAGTAGTGCAGTTATAAACAAGGAAGGTAATTATTATTATATTTAAATTTTAAAATATATTGATTATTTCCACCAATAATTCATTCACATTTCAATTTATTTTGTTAAAATAAATTCTTACAATGTTAAGAAACATTTAATTTCCAACTTCAAATTATTTTTTAATTTATACTTATTACTAATTAAGAAGGCAATTCACTTCTCTGTTTCGAATATCAAACGAGATATTTGTATTTTTAGCAGATTTCACCAGCTATTGAGTTCGGGAAATTTAGAATATATGGTGAGATGAGATTAATAGTATTGTACTAGCAAGTGGGAAATCTGCTCAGATTATGCAGCCCCTGCATGAGTGGCTTCCTATTTTCAGTCTTCAATAAGCCACATTTTAGAAGTTTGATTTTAACATTTAAGTAACTGAGACACTAATAATCTTATTTTTAGCGTACATTTTAACTACAGCAGGAGTCAACAATTTTAGTAGCAATTATTAAACTGTTTTTAATATAGGTATATTATGACTAATGATGTTATGTTTTTAGACACATATGATAGTTTTAAGTATGATTCGGATTAGGGAGGTTGTAAATCTCCGACCCCTGTCCTCATTTGTTATTTATTTTAATTAGAAAATAGCTTCATTGTTTATTTCCAATACAAATTTAAACTAAGAGCATTTCGATTATTTAATTTGTATGATGTATTATTTGAACAAAGTCATGTTGAATTTGCATATCGTGTGTTAGCGGAAGTTGTGTGGATCCAAGTACTTAAATTGTGGTATAAATTATCTTATTTCCTCCAATATGTTGATGTTATTGAAATGACTATGTACTATCTATAACTATTAAATGTTATTTGGTAATGTCATTATAACAAAAGATAATATCCATTTAAACTCAATGTGATTTGAGATTGCTGGGAAGAGGGGTGCTACAATCTGTTTTGGATGAGTAATTTAAGTAAAGCAAAGTTAATAACTGTCTAGCGGGAGAATTATAAATTTTCATATATTCTTCAAAACTAAAATTTCTATTCTATAATTCTCCTACCTCACTCTTACAGGAAAACCATACTGCCAGATGGGAAGTATAGTTGTACACATTGAAGCCTTGCCAAAAAAAATACCATCTTATATATATATATATATAGATATATATATATATATATATATATATATATATATAAACTTGTAACCTCTGTCTGTACATTGATTTTTTCTCTCGAAATTTCACGATTACTTTTCGTTTCACATGTCATAGGCACCATAACTGCATTTTGTTTCTTGGGTGTCTATCTGTTTGTTTGTTACCTTTTCACGCATAAATGGCTGAACTGAATTTTATGAAACTTATGTACTTAGTATGTATATTACTACTAACCCAACTTAGACTTTAGGCTATATTAATATTCTCTGAGACAAACTGGAGTGGGGGTTATAAGGGAAGCCTGAAATTAAAAATAGCGATATTTTGTTTCCTATTGGTTTTTTGGCAAATATGAACATAACAAAAGTTGTTTACCTTGTTATTTAGAGTAACTTTTGTTATATACCCTTTTTTCGTATGCCGAATTATAAACGAGATATACGCTCGAACCTATAGTGGAAGTGAACAATTTTATTTGTCACAAAAGACTCAACCGAACTAAATAAAACTCTGTATGTGTATTAGCACTAACGCCTTCATTATAAGCTGTACCAACATTTCTAGGGAAGGGCAGGAGTGGGGGTTGTAATGGAGGCCTGAATTTAAAAATAGCGGTATTTTGTTTTCTATTCGTTTTTCTGCAAATATGCTCATGACAAAAGTAGTTTATTTTTTTTATTTGAAGTAACTTTTATGATATTCACTTTTGTCTTATAACAAAGTATAAACGAGATATACACTAAAACTTTAGCGGAAGACAACAATTTTATTGGGCACTAACGATTGAACCAAACTTAACAAAACTCTGTATGTGAATTAGCATTAACTCTTCCATGATTATAAGCTATATTAAAATTTTGAACGGAAGTGGGGGTTATAAGGGAGGCCTGAAATAAAAATTTGCGATATTTCGTCGTCTATTTGTTTTTCGACAAACATGCACATAGCAAAAGTTGTTTACTTTGTCATTTAGAGTAACTTTTGTTTTATACATTTTTTCGGGAACAATGTATGAAGCAAGTAATTTGCATAGAAATATTGATACGCTCAACAATTTTTTCCAATATGTACTACCAGGTACCTGACCTGAAAAAATTAATTCAAATTTATGTTAATATTTTGGCCTTAATAATTCAAAGATATACATAATGCACAGGAGACGGAAAATATGACAATATGGACGGCAGTGAAGTCTTACATAAAAAATTAATTTTATTATTAAAAAATCCACAGCAACGACGGGTATAAACCCTAAACACTGGGACGGGTGAATGTCAAAATATTGTGCAAAGTAAAGCCTTGCCAAAAAAAAAATACCATCACCATTCCGCATCAAATGAATTCCCGGGTGAAGCCGGGTATCTGAGCTATATATATATATATATATATATATATATATATACATACACTCACGTTTCAGCTCAGTATGCAGTGCTCTGCTTTTATTTGGTCACAATATATATACTCTACGAACTCCACATATTGATGACAAATATTTCTCTATCTTATTTTTGAAGTGCTATTCATAACGGGCTCAATTATGACCCCCTTCCCCTCCTAAATCTTTTTTTTTTTATCTGATGCAAGTAGATCATCAACATTAATATGAAGTACCAACTCATTTTTGAAGATGGAAGATGTTTAACAACATTAAGACCAGCCTTCCATTCCTCTAGCTAGTTTGACTTCCCATTAGCCATTTTTATGACAACTGGGGATTTTATTAAGTCCCCACTCAAGGACTAAAATAAAACATTGATGGTTTTGAGGAAAGCAACCCTTTTTCAGAATTAGAATAATTTATTTGTTCTAAATTATTAGACTTTTTAAAAAAATTATGATTTGTCTTAATAAAATGTTTGTACTATAATTAGAAATTGTTCAACTACTGAAAACAAGGTAAATAGGTGCTACAAAGTAAAATTAATGAAATTTTCTTGGATGATAGTGGAAAAATCTTAAGACTGAGGTCAAACAACAATCATATTTTGATTTGAAGGGAGCACATTTTAAATCCAGGAAATAGAGTACGAACTAATTAGAGTGAGATCAAAAAAGCATTGTAATGTTTAAAGATCTGACTTGCAATCAAAGAAGAGTATACCAATACTATTCTTAAGTACATCGGCTGAATTTAACTTTAATTGTTTTTATATTTCATTTAGTCAATTTTATTATTTTGTAGTTATTTTACAATTTTATTTTATGATTATAATTCATAAAAATTGTTAATATGGTAAAACACAATTTATATAAATCTAACCATATTTATAATATACCATGTGGCAATGGACTGTCATCATATAAATGACTTTATAGGGCCACTGTTAAGAGAAAAAACAAAAAAAAAAGGTCCAACTTATAGATATAATGTGTCCAAAAAGTGGGCACTGAGAGCAGCATTCATGTTTTAGAACATAATTACAGCACTTATAGCCATGTAGACTTACTGGGGTTCAGCCATAATTGAACAAGCAGCATTAGGAACTGCTTTGAATATAAGTTTTGCCGAATGTTTTGGTACCGACAATGAGAAGTATAGGATCACAGGTGATTAAGAATCTCCAAACCTTGGTATATTTTTCTTATAGTCATAAGTAATAATCGTAAGGTACACCATGAGGTTATATATACTGAGGGATAAAGTCAATGTAGAGTAATATCAAACAGCTAAAATAATTAGAGGCAAACAGAAAGTAACCAAAGCCAGCTGAGGACAGTTAAATTGGTTTTGACCGAGGAGCTCATAGTTCCAACTAGCATAGAAAAAAGTGGTAAACTGAAGACAACCCATCCTGATTAGTATTAGTCGTATGCACAGTGGTGGTTACTTTCTTACGAACAAATAAATAAAATCAAGAAATAAGCAAAACTCTTTTTATATGCATATTTTATTTACTTGAAATATAAAAAAGAATATTTTCATAAATATGAACCATCAAGGTATGATTGTGTGGATGTCTTCAGATTTTCAAAGAGTTCTTCATGGTCAATGTCAGAATCTCTGGGTCTAAATCCAGCAATTGCATTTTTTTTTATTGCTTTAGATTCTTGATAAATGTTATTCAGCATGCCATACATTTCTTTGCTGTTGTGTAAACCTCCAATCGCAATGTATTCAGAGAGAGGGCCAAAATCTTGGTCCAATTGAGTTAAATTAAATTTGTTATCTAAAATTTTTGGAAATGTTGGTGGAACCCTGAAAGCAGGTTTACATGACCAAGCTTGTGATATAACTCTGGGATACAACTGATGCAAATATGTTTTAAGTTTCTCTTCAATAACTTTAATGTGTGACGGGTCCATTTGGCTGTTGATCATTTGATTTTTACCCAGACCTTTTGTTGTTATTGACTGAATATCAATATATTCAGGAGATAAGTCAATCATTGGTGTAATAGACTCAAAAATTCGATGCCCAATTTGCTCAGGCTCAGGCAGTAAACCTTCATTTCGTTTTACTGCAACAGGTACATTTAGACCAGCAGCAAGAAATTTTCTTCCATAAACATTCAATGAAGAAGAATGGGAACTTAAACTGAATGCTTGGTTTTTTAATCTATAGGGTAGAGTAATCAAATCTAAACCTGCCCCTAGAATTGCACTTGTATGATACATCAAATCATTTTTGAAACTTATGTTTCGAAATAATCGAGCCTCAGATGTCTTATCCCAAGGATTATAAATATGGCTGATTGGAGCAATGATATCTCCAAATTCTGAGAATGTTGAGAAACTTGAAGCCAATGAGTAAACTCGATCACATTTATTCTTATACTTAGTCTTCACATCTTCAGATTTAGTTAAATCAATGAAAATTGCAGGGACTAAGAGTATTGCTTTTTTAGAGTATTCATCTTTCAAAAGTTCAATACATCCAGATGATATTCCAGAGTAACCATTAGCACCATCTGTTAAAACTTGAAAACCCTGCAAATTATCGGATTCTTCCAAAAATAATCTTATATTTTCTTCCACTTCATCACTTAATGCCGTTTTCTCCCATAAAGATAGCCCGGAATCAAAACATGTGAATGTATCATACTTTTCATAGTATTCTGTATTTTTTGGCAATGTGATGATGGTTTTTTCACTAAACTCTGTTACTAAATAATCCGTCCAGGACACAATGCTGTCATCTAAATTATATGAAGACCTCAACAAAACATCAGTACAAGGGCTAGCATCAGTTTTTATTCTTTGTTTTTCTTTAAAAAAGTCAAAAAGGAAATCATTCTTCTCCCACAGAGGTTCTTTAATGATGGGAGACACATTTTCATCAGAGGAAATTTCGGTTTTATCTTTAAAATAACCTTCTTTAGAAAGAAATCCTAAGCTTTCTTGATCATCTACTGCTATTAATCGCGGTGTGTATGAAGGTGAGTGGAAGTTGTTTTCTCTAAATAAGCAGTCATGATTTATGCCAGTAGAGAAAGTAGGATTGTAGCTGAATGATGCTTCTTGAATATTAAAAAAATGAGTAGCAACATGACAAGCATAATGCCCAAATGCTAAACTTAATATTTCATTTCCTTGAGAACACATACTTATATTATGACACAGAAACACAAGCAATCTAATAGCTGTATGTTAATATTTACTCTTTGTTTTCATATACAACTTTGAAATCAGGAAACATTAATTAAATATTTACATAATCTTTCATTATTTTATCCCTGTTAATAAAGAAATGGTACAAAACACTGTCATAGTGAATAAGTAGTTTCGAACACGGAATTTTAGGGACATAAACAATAACCTTCCATTTTTTTTCGCACCAAAGCCTCTTCGATTCCATCCAAAGCAGCTATAAATGTTTTGAAAATACTTTTCTGTTTCAAATAACAACCAATTAGAAGAAAAATGTTTTAAATTGAAAAACATACTTTCGGGGCGGTATTGCTAAGGTTCTCGCTTTATATTCAATAATAGATCTATTAAGATGTGTTTATTTTTACCAAATTGACGTCCTCATTTGAAGCTTCCCTTATTCCACGTCCTATTAACTAATATGATCTCTAGTGTTGAATGAAAAAGTTAAATATCGAAAATAATATAGATGAAATAAATATTTCTGGCCAAGACCGCAAAATCCTAATTGATGACGTATTTGCCTGTGTCTCACATAAATGCCCTTTGAAAACAATATTTGGTAATTAGGCTTAATTACCAATAAGTCGTTTCATGTTATATTGGGTTATTGTTAACGTGCAATGACTAAAAATGCGTGGTTAATGAAGGCTGAAAACTAAAACATTCAAATATGTCGGGTAATATTCCTGATAAAGAAAAAGTGTATATAACAACATTTATAGGAAACTACATTTGAAATAAGATGGTTCGAAAACGTTTTTCAATTCAAACAGGAATATTATTAAATTTTCAAATTCACCCCTTCCTTCCTTCCTTCCCACTGATCCAATTTCAGCCTATATCTATATATATATATATATATATATATATAATATATATATATATATATATATATATATATATATAAAATTGTAACCTCTGTCTGTACATTGATTTTTTTCGCGAAATTTCACGATAACTTTTCGTTTCACATGTCATAGACACCATATCTGCATTTTGTTTCTTTCGTGTATGTTTGTTTGTTTGTTACCTTTTCACGCATAAACGGCTGAACCGAATTTTATGAAACTTGGTATGTATATTACTACTATCCCAACATAGACTTTAGGCTATATTAATTGTCTTTGAGACGAAGAGGAGTGGGGGTTATAAGGGAAGCCTGAAATTAAAAATAGCGATATTTCGTTTTCTATTGGTTTTTCGGCAAATATGCACATAACAAAAGTTGTTTATTTTATTATTTAAAGTAACTTTTGTTATATACACTTTTGTCGTATACCTAAGTATAAAGGCGTTTTACGCTAAAAATGATAGCGGAAGTCAACAATTTTATTTGGCACAAAAGACTCAACCGAACTAAACCAAACTGGGTATGTGAATTAGCACTAACGTCTTCCTTATAATAAGCCATTCTAACATTTCTAGGGACGGGCAGGAGTGGGGGTTATAAGGATGCCTGAAATTAAAAATAGCGATATTTCGTTTCCTATTGGTTTTTCTGCAAATATAAACATAACAAAAGTTGTTTATTTTGTTATTTGGAGTAACTTTTGTTATATACACTTTTGCCGTATACCTAAGTATAAATGAGTTATACGTTAAAACTTTAGCGGGCACTAACGGCTGAACCGAACTTAACAAAACTCGGTATGTTAATTAGCATTAATTCTTCCATGATAATAAGTTATATTAAAATTTTTAGGTTCGAACGGGAGGGGGGTTATAAGGGAGGCCTGAAATAAAAATTCACCATATTTACATGTATAAGAGACGGGAAATATAAAAATATCGAAGACTGTGAAGAATGATCGAACAAATAATTCTATTATTAGCAAATCACCGGCAACGACGGGTATCAATCCTAAACACTGGGACGGGTAGTGTCAAAATTTTGTGCAATGTAAAGCCTGCTAAAAATTACCATCACCATTCAGCCTCAAATGAATTCCCGGGCGAAGCCGGGTATCTGAGCTAGTATATATATATATATATATATATATATATATATATATATTTATATATATATATATAAAATTGTAACCTCTGTCTGTACATTGATTTTTTTCGCGAAATTTCACGATAACTTTTCGTTTCACATGTCATAGACACCATAACTGCATTTTGTTTCTTTGGTGTCTGTTTGTTTGTTTGTTACCTTTTCACGCATAAACGGCTAAACCGAATTTTATGAAACTTGGTATGTATATTACTATTAGTCCAACTTAGACTTTAGGCTATATTATTATTCTCTAAGACAAACAGGAGTGGGGGTTATAAGGGAGGCCTGAAATTAAAAATAGCGATATTTCGTTTCCTATTGGTTTTTCGGCAAATATGCACATAACAAAAGTTATTTATTTTGTTATTTAGAGTAACTTTTGTTATATGCACTTTTGCCGTATACGGAAGCATAAATGAGTTATACGCTAAAAATTATAGCGGGAGTCAACAATTTTATTTGGCACAAAACACTCAACCGAACTAAGTAAAACTCGGTATATCTATTAGCACTAACGCTTTCATTATAACAAGCCATACGAACATTTCTAGGGACGGGCAGGAGTGGGGGTTATAAGGGAAGCCAGAAATGAAAAATACCGATATTTCGTTTCCTATTGGTTTTTCGGTAAATATGAACATAACAAAAGTTGTTTACTTTGTTATTTAGAGTAACATTTGTTATATACACTTTTTTCGTATACCGAATAATAAACGAGATATACGCTAAAATCTATAGCGGAAGTGAACAATTTTATTTGGGACAATAGACCCAACCGAAATAAATAAAAGTCCGTCACGCAGGGGCTGCGTAAACTAAGCAGATTTCCCACGTGAAGTTTTACAATAGAGAAATCTGCCTAGTAATAACCTATTCTCACGAGGACGAATAGTTAGTGAAACGGCCACACTAGCGCTAGTGCGCTCGGCGGAAACTCCCGACCACACTCACAATATAAATCAAAATATCTCGGTTAATATTAAAGCTACAGAATAAATGTATAGAACAATATTTATAGTAAATTTAATTTGCAATAAGATTGGTTCTATACAATTTTTCGATCCGACGTATGGTAACGGAGATATTTCGAATTTTCGAAAATCCCCCCCTCTAACCCCCCCCCTCCCACTGGCCCGATTTTAGCCATTAACGAATTTGATCTTCCTTTTTACATAAAACGATTAAATTCCGAGTTTGGTAACGATCAAACAAAAATTGCGACCGCTAGAGCGTTAACAGACAAATATATATATATATATATATATATATATATATATATATATATATATAATTTTGAACGGACCTCATTTTCGTCATCTCCTGGGTAGGATCGATGGACATTTGAAGAAAGTTTTCGAAACTCGCGTCATGAGTACGACCTCAATAGCTGATTTCCCTTAAGGGAAATCTGCTAAAACTTGGTATGTGTATTAGCACTAACGCTTTCATTATAACAAACCATATCAACATTTCTAGGGACGGGCAGGAGTGGGGGTTATAAGGAATGCCTGAAATTAATAATAGCGGTATTTCGTTTCCTACTGGTTTTTCGGCAATTATGAACATGACGATAAACAAGAACATTTCAATTGTATGAAGCATTTTAAAAACTGCTGTTTCATGAGGAGCAAAGTATATTACTCCCCCCCCCCCTTCCTCTGTCTTTCACTGGAACATTAATTAATCGGAAGTAAGTAATTTCATCCTTTAATGTGTTTAAAACATCAATTAATTCACAAAAAACGAAAGTATTTAAACATACATAATTAGAATTGAAAATAGATTCTGAATATAAGGTAATGTTAGCGGAATTGAGAGTTAGCCGTTAGTCATGTTCTGTTGGTTAACCTGGAGCGTCAGGGAGGGGTGGGGAGACCTTCCTGTAATCTAGAACCTTTCTCACTCCCTCTTTCTTTCCTCAGTTGTTTTACACACTTTTTTCGTATACCGTATTATAAACGAGATATACGCTAAAACCTATAGCGGAAGTGAACAATTTTATTTGGGACAAAAGACCCAGCCGAAATAAATAAAACTCGGTATGTGTATTAGCACTAACTCTTTCCTTATAATAAGCCATACTAAAATTTCTAGGGACGGGCAGGAGTGGGGGTTATGAGGGAAGCCTGAAATTAAAAATAACGATATTTCATTTCCTATTGGGTTTTCCGCAAATATAAACATAACAAAAGTTGTTTATTTTGTTATTTGGAGTAACTTTTGTTATATACACTTTTGTCGTATACCTAAGTATAAATGAGTTATACGTTAAAACTTTAGCGGGCACTAACGGCTGAACCGAAATTAGCAAAACTGGGTATGTAAATTAGCATTAATTCTTCCATGATTATAAGTTATATTAAAATTTTTAGGTTCAAACGGGAGGGGGGTTAAAAGGGAGGCCTGAAATAAAAATTCACCATATTTACATGTATAAGAGACGGGAAATATAAAAATATCGAAGACTGTGAAGAATTATCGAACAAATAATTCTATTATTAGCAAATCACCGGCAACGACGGGTATCAATCCTAAACACTGGGACGGGTAAATGTCAAAATATTGTGCAATGTAAAGCCTGCTAAAAAATACCATCACCATTCAACCTCAAATGAATTCCCGGGCGAAGCCGGGTATCTGAGCTAGTATATATATAAAATTGTAACCTCTGTCTGTACATTGATTTTTTTCGCAAAATTTCACGATAACTTTTCGTTTCACATGTCATAGACACTGCATTTGTATCTTTCGTGTCTGATTTTTTGTTTGTTTGTTTGTTACCTTTTCACGCATAAACGGCTGAACCGAATTTTATGAAACTTGGTATGTATATTACTACTAGCCCAACTTAGACTTTAGGCTATATTAATATTCTCTGAGACAAACAGGAGTGGGGGTTATAAGGGAAGCCTGAAATTAAAAATAGATATTTCGATTCCTATTCGTTTTTCGGCAAATATAAACATAACAAAAGTTGTTTATTTTGTTATTTAGAGTAACTTTTGTTATATACACTTTCGTCGTATACCGAAGTATAAATGAGTTATACGCTAAAAATTATATCGGGAGTCAACAATTTATTTGCCAGGAAAGACTCAATGGAACTAAATTAAACTCGGTATGTGTATTAGCAGTGAGGCCTTCATTATTATAAGCCATACCAACATTTCTATGTACGGGCAGGAGTGGGGGTTGTAAGGGAGGCCTTAAATTAAAAATAGCGGTATTTCTTTTTCTACAGGTTTTTCTTCAAATATGCCCATGACAAAAGTTGTTTATTTTGTTATTTAAAGTAAGATTTGTTATATTCACTTTTGTCGTATAACAAAGTATTAACGAGTTATACACTAAATACTAAAGCGGGAGCCAATAATTTTGTTGGGCACTAACAATTGAACCGAAATTAGCAAAACTGGGTATGTGAATTAGCATTAATTCTTCCATGATTAAAAGTTATATTTAAATTTTTACGTCCCAACGGGAGTGGGGGTTATGAGGGAGGCCTGAAATGAAAAATTGTGATATTTCGTTTCCTATAAGATTCTCGGCAAACATGCACATAAAAGTTGTTTATTTTATTATTTAGTGTAACTTTTGTTGCATTTACTATGTTCGTAAAATGAAGTAAACACGGGATATACGCTAAAACTATAGTGGGAGTCATTAATTTTATTAGTGCTTATTTAAATGTTTTTAATGAATGAATATTATGACAAATTATTTTATGTTTTAGTCACATATGATAATTCTATATATGATTCGGATTAGTGAGGTTATTTATCTCCGTCGTCCTCTTCTCATTTATTTATTTCTCCTAGAAAATAACATTGCTATTTATTTCCAATAGAAATGTAAACTATAAGTGCATTTCCGTTATTTAATTTGCATAATGTATTTTTTAAACTAAGTCATGCTGAATTGGCACAAAGAGTGATAGCGGAAGTTATGGGGATCAAACTCTTTGGTTCTGCTAATATATTATCTTATTTCCGATATCTATATGTTATTGAAACAAATATGTGCCATCATAACAATTAGACGTTAATAGTAATGTTATTATGAAAAAAGACAATATCCATTTAAATTTGATATGATTTAAAGTATTACTTATTTTGCAAGGGGGACTACGTTCTCTTCCCCTCACCTATATTTTTGAATATAAATCAAATTATTTTTCGGGTAATACTATTATTTAATTCCATCAGGTAGATAAATTATTAAAATAATACTTTGAATCGATATTTTAAGGAAAACGAAGGAGATGCTGGAGCGGAAGGAGGCCGGAGCCTAAACAGTTAATTGAGTTAACTTATTTCCTGTGAAATGATTTCCACTGAGCTCTACTATTACGAATATAATCTAATTACAAAACTATGCTTAAACTATATGAGCTCGGATTGGTTTTTGACAGGAAATAAGTTTCATTATAGAGAATATTTAATTTTAATAAATACTATCCACGATTATGGTTTGAAGTATTCAAAAAGGTGAGTTAAAAAGTGGAGAGGGATAGATCAGGAACACATTTTTATTTATTCTTCCAAATTAAAATTTCTCATCTATACGTCGCCAGCCTGACCCTCACGGGAAACAATGATTAGGGGCTTATTTTCATTTATTCTTGAAATACAATTTTTTTTTTTTCTGTAAGTCGCCTGCCTGGCCCTCAGGGGAAATAATGCGCCCAGACGGGAAGTGTAGTAAACATTGAAGCCTTACTCAAAAAAAAAAAAAAAATACTATCATCATTAAGCTTCAAATTATTTCCCGAGCGAAGCCGGGTATCTTAGTTAGTATATATATATATATATATATATATATATATATATATATATATATATATATATCAGCTCAGATACCCGGCTTCGCCCGGGAATTCATTTGAGGCTGAATGGTGATGGTATTTTTTTTTGGCAAGGCTTTACTTTGCACAATATTTTGACATTTCCCCGTCCCAGTGTTTAGAGTTTATTATACCTGTCGTTGCTATGGATTTGTTAATAATAAAATTAATATTTCATGTAAGACTTCACTGTCCTCCATATTGCCATATTTCCCGTCTCCTGTGCATTATGAATAGATTTGAATTATTAAGGAGAAAATATTGACATACATTTGAATTAATTTTTTCAGGTGAGCTAGAAGGAGGTAGTTCATATTGAAAAGAAGTGTTGAGCAAATTTCTCTAAATAATAAAATAAACAACTTTTGTTATGTGCATATTTGCCGAAACCCCAATAGGAAATCATTATTATTAATTTCAGGCCTCCCTTATAACCCCCACTCCTGTCCGTCCCTAGAAATGCTAGTATAGCTTATTATAATGAAGGCGTTAGTACTAATTCACATACCGAGTTTGGTTTAATTCGGTTGAGTCTTTAGTGCCAAATAAAATTGTGGACTCCCGCTATAGTTTATAGCGTATAACTCATTTATGCTTCCGTATACGGCAAAAGTGCATATAACAAAAGTTACTCTAAATAACAAAATAAACAACTTTTGTTATGAGCATATTTGCTGAAAAAGCAACAGGAAACGAAATATCGCTATTTTTAATTTCAGGCCTCCCTTATAACCCCCACTCCTGTTCGTCTTAGAGAATATTAATATAACCTAAAGTCTAAGTTGGGCTAGTAGTAATATACATACCAAGTTTCATAAAATTCGGTTCAGCCGTTTATGCGTGAAAAGGTAACAAACAAACAAACAGACACGAAAGAAACAAAATGTAGTTATGGTGTCTATGACATGTGAAACGAAAAGTTATCGTGAAATTTCGCGAAAAAATCAATGTACAGACAGAGGTTACAATTTTCTATATATACTAGCTAAGGTACCCGGCCATGCCCGGGAAATCATTGTTGACTTACTAATGATGGTAATTTGATAGCAAGACTTCAATGTGTACATTACACTTCCATCCAAGACGTAATGGTTTTCTGAAATAGCCAACCCTGAAGGGTAACTTCAGGGGATTGATATAATAGAAATTTTAGTTTTGAAGAATAAATGAAAATGTGTTACTTATCTATCCCTCTATACTTTTTGACTCACCTTTTTTCAATAATTCAAACCATAATCTTGGGTAGCATTTATTACAATTAAATATCATCTACGTATAATGAACATATTTCCTTTCAAAAGCCAATCCGAGCTCACATAGTATAGGCAAAGTTTTTGCACTTAAGATTATATTTGTAATAGTGAATCACACTGGAAACTACTTCCAATAATGCTCTTAATAAACTCTCTTACGTGCCAGTGCAAATAATTTGCCTAATACTAGTGATATAGGGACATGGGATATTCTGGACATAGAAATGGCAATAGATAAGGTCAAACCATCAAAATCACCTGGTCCGGATATGATAGAAGGCGCTGTTATTAAAAAATGCAAAAGTACTCTTTTGAGTACTCTGCATGATTATATAATAGATGTCTAGAAGAAGGCGTATTTCCTGCTGCATGGAAACAGCTGAAATAGTAGCAGTCTTAAAACCAGGAAGCAATGATATTTCTGCCAGTTCTTACAGACCAATTAGCCTCCTCCCAATTCTTGGAAAAATTCTAGAGCGTCTGATACACAAGTCACTGGAACCATTAGTGATACGAGCACAGTCCCCCCATCAATTTGGATCGACTAGATATAGATCGTCGATTGACGCTATTCGTGCTATGCACAATTTGGCCAGCTGCTCTACTCAGAAATACGTGTTTTGCGTTTTCTTCGATGTCGCAGCAGCTTTTGATAGCTTATGGTGGCCTTCAATTCTACATGAGCTAAAGAATATAGACTGTCCCAAAAATATTTATAAACTATTACTGAACTACCTCTCGGATAGGATTTCTTTCATAAGACTGTGTAACCAAAAGATTACTAAACGGGCCCAACGAGGATGCCCTCAAGGCTCAGTACTTGGACCAATGCTTTGGAATCTGGTCATCAACCCATTGCTAGTAAAATTAGAAGCAGAAGATGTCACACCTTTAGCCTATATTGATGACCTTGCAGTTGTCTACGAACTCTCGAAATTCTATCGAAGATAAAGCTAAAGCCGTGATAAATATTATACTAGAATGGTGTGAAATTAACAAACTAAGGCTGAATCCCTCTAAAACAAAAACATTGCTGTTAAAAGGGAAAATTTCATCAAATTCACCTCCAATCGTCAAAGTGTGTGGGATAACTATCCGGCCTTCGCAAGAAGTGAAATACTTAGGAGTTGTGATCGGCGAATGTTTCTCTTTTAACAACCACCTAAAAGAATTAAAGAGTAAAGTCTCCCTACGGTATGCGTGTCTAAATAAATTGGCAGGAACCACCTGGGGATTACACCATAAAAATCGTGTTATCCTGTACAAAGCACTTTTCATCCCAATAATAGCATATGCTTCACCGGCCTGGGGAAATAGTCTGAGCAAAAAAGAGCGTTCCTTACTTGCCGGTATTCAAAGACAAGCACTAATATTAATAACTAGAGCTTACCGAACTGTTTCTTCTGAAGCCCTTGAAGTCATTGGAGGCGTATTGCCCATAGATTTAGATTTAGAGTTAAAAATTGCAAACTATAATATAAAAAGAGGCTTACCTGCTAAAGTTGGTAGAGCAGTTTTTACAGCGACAAAAATAGACAAGGAATTGAAAAACAGAATGCGAAATGCTGCAATTGAAGAGTGGCAACGAAGGTGGGACCAATCTGACAAAGGGCGACTCACTCATGCTTTCTTTCCCAATGTGGAAAAGAGACTCAACGCAACCTGGTTCAAACCTGACTTTTGGTCAACACAGCTTATTTCGGGACACGGCAATCTGAATAAATACCTCAACAGGATCAAGATAAGAGCAGATTCGAATTGCGAATGCGGTGAAGAAGAAAATGTTGAGCATATTATTTTTCATTGTCATCTCTATCATAACAAGAGAAGAAAATTAGTAGGAGAATACTCTTTGCTTGAATGGCCTCCCTCTACCCTGAACAAACTGGTGGAAACAGAAGACATTTCCTGCGCATTTAAATCATATGCTGCAGAAGTATTTAAACTAAAAAAACAATAGGTAAATTTTGTTAAAATGTAAGTTAGAAATTATATAAAGTGTTGCGATTTAATGTAAATAGCAAATTAAGTATAGTTTAAGATTTTATTGGAGTCCCGCTGTGCAGAGGCAGCGGCATTCCAATTGCGGGCGCCCTAAGACTTTTGCCGATTTTTAAATATTTGCTCACCACTCCACATTTTATTGAATTTAGGCTTGACCTCACTGCTCCTTTTCTGAGTAGTAAGGACGAGCTACTGTGACCTTTTCAAATTCGGGTTTCAAAATTTAAAAAAGAAATTGGAAAGAACCGCTTGTATAAGGGCAGCCTTAAGGTAAAGCGGGGGTAAAGAAGGATAAAAAAAAAAAAAAAAAAAAAGAGAGAGAGAGAGAGAGAGAAACAAACAAACAATCAAGTTCGTTAACAGCTAACACCAGGCCAATGGGAAGGGAGGTTTAGAGGGGTAATCTTGAAAATTTAAAATATTTGAATGGATATCATTTTCGTCATCACCTGCGTATGATCGATACATATTTGACGACCTTTTCCGAAATTCTCACCATTAAATCTATTAAAAATATATTGCAAATCAAATAATACAACATAAGCAAAATATTCAACAGGCTTGAAGATAGTATAGACTTAAAGGGAACACCGGCCTTCTGGCCGACAATCCGGTAAATAAAAAATAAAAGCAACTGAAAAAAATGTTGTATTAATTGTAACCATTGGGCTTCATGGGCATTTCGAATGAACTGAGGTGCCCTTTGAAATAGGGCCCCAAGGGCGGAGGTTCATATTTTCTGTCGGGCCTGTCCGGCTCTGAGATGGTAGCATCACATCGAAAGCACTTTGCCAAGTGTTTTAGACGATCAAACAACACATGGAAGTATTGACAATAGTATTTTACACACACACACACACACACACATACACACACACACACACACACACACACACACACACACACACACACACACACACACACACACACAAACACACACATACGCACACAAACACGCACGCAGGCACGCACGCAAGCACGCACACGCACACACAAACACACACACTCACACACACACACACACACACACACACACACACACACACACACACACACACACACACACAAACAAACACACACACACACACACACACACACACACACACACACACACACACACACACACACACACACAAACACACACACACACACACACACACACACACACACACACACACACACACACAAAATATTTCACACCACATTTGTTTCCAACCTTATAATATATTTCATAAGTGGCGAAACACGTTTATTTTAGGAATTATATGAAAAAGGCAAAGCATGGATATGGTGAACTTCTGCTGCTAACTTGTTCGACCTTCATTTCCACTAATAGGTTTTGTAGTCTTACCCACATACTCATATTTTAATATATCGTTGGTCTTTGTAGTTGGCATATGCATCAGGACACAGTGGAGTTAGGCTTCTTTAAGCACCTTCTGAATTGGAACAGATATAAAGGTGTATTAGTTGCAATAAGTTCGCCAAAATCTTCTTCTCTTCTTCTTCTTTTGCTACCTCCTTTGTGCCTCAGCGTGGATGTGTCTCAGTTCAGGACAGCCATGCATCACGGTCCCTGGCCAGAGCTCTCATAGCATTCAGACCCTTCCCTCTGTTCTGTCCAATCCTGGAGATGTGTTCAGTCCATGTAATTCTCGGCCTGCCACGAGGTCGCCTTCCCGTCGGTCTGGCCTCAAAGAACTTCCTAGGGTCCCGGTCTTCATGCATACGGCATAGGTGGCCAAAGCATCTCAGCTGTTTCTTTTCAACGGATTCTTTGACTGCTGAGACTCCCAAGTCCTCTCGGATCTGCTGGTTCCTGATCTGATCCCTCCGGGTCCGACCGGCAACCCTCCTGAGGTACTTCATTTCTGCGGCTGTTACTCGGCTCCAGTGTTTGTCCAGTGGGACCCAGCTTTCGCTGCCATATATCAAGGTAGGTAGGTAAATGGCCTTGAAAATGTGCATTTTAACATTTTTGTACACCTCTCTCTTTCCCGCAATAGTGTTGCATAAGTGGAAATAAACACTATTTGCTTTGGTGATCCTGTTGGAAATTTCTCCATCCATTTTTGAATTTCTGCTTATGACAGTTCCTAGATAGGTATAATCTTCTGTCATTTGCAGGATTTCCCCTCTGCATTGGATCTCCACATTTTCTTCCTCTCGGCCTATATGCATTACCCTGCTCTTACTTGCATTGATTGACATTCCTTTCCTACATAGCTCTGCTTCCCACTCGACAATTGCTTGCTGCAGTTTGTCCTGTGTATCCGCTATAAGGACTATATCATCCGCGAAGATCATTGCTTGAGCTAGGATCTTCCTCATATTCCACTTTCCCACCACTGTTCTTGCTGTTCTCCGCTTACATATTTTTAGGATCTCATCCATAAATATGATGAACAGCAAAGGACTAAGGCCATTTAACCTTACTATTCCTTTCGTGTCGTGGTAGGTGGATTTTATAGCAGCTATTAGTGCTCCAGGAATATTCTTCGCTGCTAGTGCTGCCCAAATTTCGTGCCTTGGGACCGTATTGAATGCCGCCTTAATATCAAGGAACGCCAGGTACATGCTTTTGCCTCTTTCCCAGGCCTTTTCTATTATAGTCCTTAGGAAGAAGATGAGATCCTGGGTCTGTCGGTTTGGTCGGAAAGCAGCCTGTTCCTCCTCCAAGTTTCCCTCCACCAGCAGTCTCAGCTTCCGTTCTAGGATGGCGGTGTAGAGTTTGTAGACCACCTGGGAAAGAAAAATAGGCCTATAGTTTCCACAATTACTTGAGCTTCCTCTCTTACGTATCGGGACGAGGATGTTATACTACCACTCCTTTGGCATGACTTTTTGAGTGAAAACTTCTTGAAAGAGTGCTTGGAGGTGTTTACATAGCTCTGTCCCTCCATATTTAATTAGCTCTGGGACTATACCATTCTCCCTGCTGCTTTTCCTGTTTTAAGCTTCTCTACAAGTCTTTCCACCTCCTCTTCCCAAATTATATCGTCGTAGTCTTCCTTTGCTGGTGCAACTCTACCTGGAGGTGTTTCCTCTCGTGCTCTGGAGAACACTTCTGCATAGTGGCGGTGCCATCTCTTCAGGATTTCCTCATCCATGGTGAGGAAGTTCCCTCTTTCGTCCTTTATATTTCTTATAGGCTTGCTTCTTTTGCCTTTCAGTGCCTTGACAGTTTTCCAGAAGGTCCTTATGTTACTCTTATAGTTATTTTGTAGGTTCCGGCCGAATTCCTCCCAGCTCCTCTTCTTTGCTGCTCTGACTACCTGTTTAGCTTCATTTCTTCTCCTGACATATAGCTCCCAATCTGTCCCACTCTTGGTCCTGTAATATGCTTTCCAAGCCAGCTTTTTCCTTCCTATTGCAGCTTTAACTCTTTCGTTCCACCATTTGGTTCGCTTTAGCTTGTCAGATATTACTGCTGTCCCGCATACTGTTTCTGCTGACTCCAGGATAGCTTTCTTGATCTCTGACCATAACTTGTCAACATTTCTTCTCTCAATGCTGGTCTGGAGTTTCTGAGCCAGAAGTTCTTCATACCTTGCTTTGTTTTCAGGTACTTGCAGCTTTACAATGTCTATTTTCTTGTATTTTTTCTTTTGTTCCTTCCTAGGTTGGAGGATTTGGGTATCTCCAATCAGTAGGTAATGATCCGATCCTATTTCAGCTCCTCTTATGACTTTTACGTCGCTGAAGAAGCGCCTTATACTCTTGCTATATATAATATAGTCAATTATGCTGTTTGCCGCTCTTTCCTCAGCTGAGAAGGTAATTTTATGGACAAGTTTATGTGGGAACTAAGTATTGCCAATAAGAAGGTCATGGTCTATACAATAATCTATCAGCTTCTGACCATTTCTGTTCCTGGTATGCTCACCTGCATGTAGCCCCATGACACCATGTGCTCCAGCATGGTCTCTTCCCGTGCTTGCATTAAAGTCTCCAAGTCGCCAAAATCTAAAATTTTTATTTAAACCTTGTCTTCTTCAGAAACTTGCATTTGAAGGATTTTGAAATTTGCCTAATATTGACTTGAAGAAAAGTGGTTCTTCATGTCATCGTACCAGAAAGGAAGACGTAGTGATTGCTAACTATGCTTAAATCTTGTGTGGCCTATTCGGAGTCTGCGATTCCCAAACGGTCAGTTAAGCCAAAAAAAAATTTAAAAAGTTCGCCACGCAGAGGTTGCATAAACTAATCAGGTATTTATAGTTATTGTATTTGCAATGAGATTGGTTTTGAACAATTTTTCGATTCGACTTACAATACGGAGATATTTCAATTTTTCGAAACTCCCCCCCCCCGTCCTACTGGCCCGATTTCTGTCAATAATGAACTTCATCTTTCTTTATACATAAAACGTTAAATATATAGTTAAGTTATTATTATTGGATTTGTCCAATTTCTTTACACATCGATGAAATCTTTCTGGCTACTGTAGGGTTATAATTCATTGTACAATACATTTTTGTTTGCGAAAAAATGGCTTTAAATTTTTTATTTGCAAAATTAGTAATCTTTTGGTTCTCTATATGTCTATTTACTTTATTTTTAAACCATTCTGCTAGTGGAAGGTCCTATATGAAGATGTAGCCGTTAGTTTAGTAACCTTTTTGTAGTAAAATTTCTCCTGGTGAGGCGTCATATGGATGCGAAACTAGTAGAGAAATAAAAAAGTCCGTCACGCAGGGGCTGCGTAAACTAAGCAGATTTCCCACGTGAACTTATACAGTAGATAAATCTGCCCAATAACAACTGTAGTAGTAAGGTATCTCTTAACCTATTCAAGAGGGACGAATAGGTAAGGAAACGGCCGCCAGAGCTCTCGGCATAAAGTCCCGAACGTAGCCAACTCCCGCCGACCACAGGCAGAATACAAATGCAAATATCTCGGTTAATATTTAAGATAGAGAATAAATATATATAACAATATTTATAGTAAATTTAATTTGCAATAAGATTGATTCTGTACAATTTTTCGATCCGACTTATAGTACCGGAGATATTTCGAATTTTCGAAAATCCTTCCCTCTAAACCCCCCCCCCCTCCCACTGGTCCGATTTCAGCCGTTAACGAACTTGATCTTTCTTTTTACATAAAACGACTAAATATCGAGTTTGGTACCGATCAAACAAAAATTGCGACCGCTAGACCGGTAACAGACAAATATATAGATAGATAGAAAGATCTATATATATATATATATACAGTTTTGAACGGACTTCATTTTCGTCATCTACTAGGTAGGATCGATGGACATTTGAAGAAAAATTTCGAAAATTCCGTCATGAGTACAACCTCAATAGCTGATTTCCCTTAAGGGAAATGTGCTAAATTTCTCACATAGAACCCATTTTTCACAACATTAAAAGGCTGAAGAAAAGAAAACTTACTGTACTTCCACATCCAGCACCATATTTACTTATTTCAGCAGATTTCCCTTAAGGGAAATCAACTATTGAGGTCGTACTCATGATGCGAGTTTCGAAAAATTTCTTCAAATGTCCATCGATCCTACCCAGGAGATGACGAAAATGAGGTCCGTTCAAAATTATATATATATATCTATATATATATATATATATATATATATATATATATATATATATATATATTTGTCTGTTAACGCTCTAGCGGTCGCAATTCTTGTTTGATCTTTACCAAACTCGGAATTTAATCGTTTTATGTAAAAAGAAAGATCAAGTTCGTTAATGGCTGAAATCGGACCAGTGGGAGGGGGGTTTAGAGGGGGGGATTTTTGAAAATTCAAAATATCTCCGTTATTATGCGTCGGATCGAAACATTGTATAGCATAAATCTTATTGCAAATTAAATTTACTATAAATATTGTTCTATTCATTTATTCTGTATCTTGAATATTAACCGAGATATTTGCATTTGTATTCTGCGTTTGGTCACCAGTAGGCTATGTTCGAACTTTCCGGCGAGAGCTCTGGCGGCCGTTTCTATAACTTCGTCCCTCGTGAATAGGTTTAGAGGTTAGGTCAACTGTTTTTTGGGGCTAGAAACTACTGGGTTGTTACGCCCTAAATAATGTTTTAGGTTTAGAGGTTTCTTACTACTACAGTTGTTATTAGGCAGATTTCCCTATTGTAAAACTTCACGTGGGAAATCTGCTTAGTTTACGCAGCCCCTGCGTGACGGACTTTTTAATGTGAGATGAGTAAGTGGGTGGGCCCTTTAACTAAAGGCATAAAAAAAATAAAAATACCCGCTTAATATTAAAGTTAGAAGTTAAAAAAAAAAGTCCGTCACGCAGGGGCTGCGTAAACTAAGCAGATTTCCCACGTGAAGTTTCACAATAGAGAAATCCGCCTAATAACAGCTGTAGTAGGAAGGGATCTCTAAACCTATTCACGAGGGACGAATAGTTCTGAAAACGGCCACCAGAGCTCTCGGGGGAGAGTCCGGAACATGGCGGTGTTCCGTCGATCACACACACAATACAAATGCAAATATCTCGGTTAATATTCAAGATACAGAATAAATGTATAGAACAATATTTATAGTAAATTTACAATAAGATTAATTCTTTACAATTTTTCGATCCGACGCATAATAACGGAGATATTTTGAATTTTCAAAAATCCCCCCTCTAAACCCCCCCTCCCACTGGTCCGATTTCAGCCATTAACGAACTTGATCTCTCTTTTTACGTAAAACGCTTAAACATGAAGTTTGGTAACGATCAAACAAAAATTGCGACCGCTAGAGCGTTAACAGACAAATATATATATATATATATATATATATATATATATATATATATATATATATATATATATATATATGTAATTTTGAACGGACCTCATTTTCGTCATCTCCTGGATAGGATCGATGGACATTTGAGGAAATTTTTCAAAACTCGCGTCATGAGTACGACCTCAATAGCTGATTTCCCTTAAGGGAAATCTGCTAATAGAATATTAGTAAATAGTTTTCAATTTTAATAAGATTTTTTTTTTTTTTTTTAGTATAGTGAATTTTATTTAGTAAGTTCATCGCAAAATAAAGTCCTATTGCCTATGCGGAAATCGAGCCCAAGGATCTAGGTTTACGAAGTGTATTAAGAGGAGATCAGTGAAACCAATGCTATGTAGTCAAATAGCAGAGATGAACAGATAAAGGATTTAAGCTAAAAGCGTGTTTTAAGTGACCAATACCTTTTTATATCAGTTTATCCTCACACGTGTTAGAAACGTTTGCTGAAAACTCCTCTTGAATTCCCTAATTTATGATATGCGGTGTTAAAATAACACTTATGACTTATTACGTCATGTCACATACTCCTTATCATTACTTATACAATTAAACTAAATCGGACGGGAATAAAATATGGAATTTATTGCATACCATAAAAGTTGTCCTTAATTCAATTTCTTAATAATTTAAAACTAGCATACAGTTCAGAATATAGTGTTTATTTGTATTTTAATGACAAAAATAAATCAAATGTTATAACTAATGCATGATCATTGTTTGTAAATAATATTGTAACTCTCTGATCATGAAATCAACAATGTTTAGTTGGATTTATAGACTAGAATTTAAAAATATTTACATTCCATTTAAAACTTGTATTTAAAAAGTACATATTATAGAAAATATTATGTATATATTTACAAAATTAATAAAATTAGTTTTAGGTAGTGGTTTACATATGAGAGGGATAGTATTCATGGGGCCTAAATCTAAAATTGGGTACACTCGATGATATGCTGCATGGAGAAGAATGAGTCAATCGTGGTGCTTGGTAAGTAGGAAGACCTGGAACTGTAATATAAAAGAAAATTATTAACATTGAAATACACTAATAAATATATCTAAAAGATGCCAATATACTAACACGTGGTTGCTGAGCGATTAGATGCTAAAGTGAGTTAATTTATTGAGAGTAATGAACTGTTATGTTGGTATTTAACAAAAATGTACGTAATACATGCATACGATATCCTAAAGAACTCACTATATTAAAGAACATTTTAAGCAACATATGAAAGAACTTTTGTAAGCAATAGTGAGTCAAGTTAAAAAGCACGATAGTCTCAAGTTAGTTAATCCTTCAAATTGGATAGTGTCTTCTTTAATAATGGTTCCATAGAAGATAAGCTTTTCAGCTAATGTCAATCTGTTCTACGCATAATTGAGTGTGCCAATGGCTTTCGCAAAACTCTGGATCATAGAAATGATTGTTGTAAAGAATTGCTCATTAACACTCTAAAATACGCTTTCAAGAATTAAAATCTTCTAGGAGTCAATCACGATTTCCCCCCTGACATGTATGGGCTTACTATATGACTAAATTTGGAAGAACCCCATTTTAGCCGTTTACTACACATTTACAAATGTTTTTAGAACACAGCGTCGTGAGTACAAACTGATAACCACATTTCCATTAATGGAAACAGCAAAGACGAAAAACAAACGTATTTAGTTTAAATGTAATCATTTTCCGTATAATCCAATAAACATATTGTGAACAAGAAAACCGTGGAGAAGAAAAGATCGTGGAGTAGAATTTCAAATTAAAAATAACTTTATTTAACAATATATATATACTAACCTGGTGCGATGAGGCCACATGGAGGTGGAGTGCTAGGATGCTGGTGAACAACTGAAAATTGCTGGCAACCCTGCCAATTAGTAACACCTGCAACAAGCGCATTGATAGATTTAGTCTATACATAGACACAATTTAAATATGTTAAATCAGCTATATGCTAAACTAATTTAAAGAATAAAGATACTAACTACAATAAATTTATTTGTGTTTCAGGCTACAAAGAATAGTGGCAACTGAATTGGAGTTCTTGTCTATTACTTGTCCATCCATCAGTCCGTACGTTACTCAATCCGTACGCCTCAAAGTAATTTAATGAATTTTCATATTTATCCATCTATCTCAACAATGGGTGTCCGAGAAGCCAATTTTCTAACTATTAGTGGAGTTTTCTTTAGAGGTACAAACATAATTTTCCAATATGAGTGTTAGTAGTAGTTTTATTGAAAAAGTTTAAAGAACTGTTAAGAATACATAAAAATTCATTTATTTTAGAAAAGGAAATTCAAGAAGGTATAAAACGACTGTAAGAGTCGTATTGTTATGGCAATTTTATACGCCAGAAAATGGGCAAAGGGCTAAAATCCTTAATGAATTATTTATTCTGGATTGAAATGCCCTTTTCTCAGGTGATTTAATGGTATATGGTATATTTAATGGTGAAAACTTATGGATTATCCCTTAGAGACAAACATTTCAAAAGTCGAGCTAACCAGGAATATTCAATTAGCTGTATTTGTTTCCTTTGAAACATCTGACAACAACCCGCACTACGTATTGGTTACTTCTGAAACTGATTTGATGCTATATGCGAAACCTCATCTAGATGCATGTGAAGCCTGTTTTTGATTCATTCTTCAAGGAGTTCGGCAATTGCTGTAGCATATATATTGCCCTATCGTATTCTAGACATCGTTTCTGGTACTTTGTTTTATAAAAGGCTAAAACATCGGTTATTCAATAGCAAAAGAATAAGGCTTTATCGAAAGCCATGATTAAAATAAAGTTGGCGATGTTTAAAATACTTCTTGGAAGCTTCTTAAAAATGAGTCTAGTGGATTTTTTATTTTCAGATATTTAATTAAACATTTGATTTTGTTAGCAACTACTTGCTTCGTGAATCGTTTGTTCAGACTTCAATAGATTGTGGTTGATGTCTGCTTGGTACTCTCAATGTCGGATGAGATTATAGTTGAAAAGTTCATTTTTACATTAAATTATTTTTCGTTCATTATTGCCATTCCCCCACCCGCGTTTGGTGGTGATATAAAAGTTTGCAGACCTATATTTTATGTGTTCTATCCGTAGATTTGGATCTCAAAGTATGTGTGACAAGAGTCTGATTTTTTTTAAATGCGTTTATGTTTGAGTGAAATACATAGTTTAAGATATTAGCTACATTTTTATCCCGTAAACCTGCCATTCGTCGTTCTCATTTCTTCATTATGACATTTAGTTGCCAAAGGCTGAGAATGCAGTAATAGGGTACTAGAAAGGCTTCGTATTCGTGTTATTTATTGCTTCAATATTGAGGAGGCGGTGGATATTTCGAAAATGTATTGTTTTTTCTGTTAAATGCCCTACAAGCTCAATGATAGATTTATCGAAAATCATATGCTCTTCAGTTTCAAGACAGTAGTCATTTATTTCAGAATTGCGGTTACTGCCATTAACTGTTTTTCTCCCTTGTGTACTGGATTGTCTGTACAACACATTCAACTCATTTGTGCTTGTCTTACCAAAATTTTAACCCCATTTAGGAGGTATATCATTAAAATTCCTACACAATTCACAGTCACATTTCTTCGTTAGTAAAATGGCGATCTTGATTACAAACAAGTTTAAGCTGGTAGTATCCACCATGAACCAGGTGAATTCAGGCTAGTTTTAATGTCTGCCAAGAAGTGGTGAGTTTGAACAGGAACTTAGGACGTTTCACTACCACTAGAGAATAGATGATCTTTAGAAATTTGGGTGGGGGGGGGGCTTGCAGCTCGTGGAGCGAAGGTCGGGCATACTTATCAACTTATTAAAAACATAGTAACAAATAAACCACATGGGTGCAGAGAGGTTATATAAATGTCTCCGAAATTTAAAAAGTAAATAAATGAATGATTAAATGATAAATAAATCTATTATATTATTTAAATAATACTAAAAGTATATTTCGCTGTGTTAAGTAATATTGGAAGGGGGTATAAAAAAGACGATTTACTTTTCCTTCGGTATCTATATGAAAAGCTATTACATATAAATTATTTAAATATCACGTAATAATAACAACTCCAAGAGATTAAGCATTTTCAAGAGGTTTGACATCTGATGTAAAATGTAAGTAGAATGATATTGAGAAATTAGCGTTAATTGCTCATAACGATAATACTTTCAGGGAGAATAACAAAACCAAATTTCATATATTGTGAAACTTGATAGCAGCAATAATAAAACGTTCTGAGTTTTTTTTTTTATTAGAAAATTCTTTATTAATAGAGTTATTATTCTTAATAATTATTGAAATATTAGTATTTCAGGACACTTCACTGATGGAATTTACGGTGGGAGGGGATATTGTTAAAATGGGGTCGCACAAAATAGAGCTATAAGGGTGAGATACATCTTGGTTATTATATCTTTTAGCAGATTCCCCCCGACAGCAAGTAATTTATTTGCTACTATTGAAAATAAAGATGATTCACCTGGTCTGGGCGCTAATGGTTGTTCTGCTGGCGTGTTTTCTGGACCTCGCATGCTCCTTTCGTTTCTGCGGAACTTGGCTCTCCTGTTTTGGAACCAAACCTGTTGGAAGTTGACCGTTATTTCAGAGACGAAAAGCAAGTAAATATTAAATACATTTAAAATGGGAAAGAAATTTGTAAGTAAGAGAAGGGCAGTCAGTTTTACAATAATAATTACAATATAAAACCAACCTAACTAGCCGATCTCCAGCAGCATGAACAAAAAATGAGAACGATTAGTAATATACCAACATTCAAACAGTGCTTGGATACAAAATATTAAATATAGAAATATTATATAATATACTGAAATGAGTTTGTTATAAAAATGAAGTGTGTGTGCGCGCGACCGCGCGTCGGTGAAGTTAGACATACAGACAACACTCCATTTAGTACATGTGTATTAGGGCAATCATGTATTGATACTCGTATATTGACCTCTATCAAAGTGGATAATAAGAATGAGGCTAGTTTAAATATGTATATATATATATATATATATATATATATATATATATATATATATATATATATATATATATATATATATATATATATATATTTATAGACACACACACGTGTCCGTTTATGTAGACAAACGTTCTAACAATCTAATGTAGTATAAATGCTGTTCTATACATTTATCTCTAATTCAAAAAAAATATATACCTAGTTATTTGTATTGTTTAATTTCCAGTATTTTGTCAACCCATGCATACAAATACGATTTACAATTAATTCTACGATATCAGTAATCATTTTAAATTTCAAGATCTTATTTTGACTTCGAGTGAGAAATAGAGACTGCAATGTGAGATTACATCACCAGCGTGCCATTATAGCTCATCAGAAACATGTTTAGTTTACGCAGCACCTGCTTGGTGGATTTTTTATTTCAGTTCACAATATATGATATTCTTATTCCACTCCAAGTAGTATTGACTTTGTGGAACAAGTGCTGGAAATATTTCAATCTGTACAACATTGTTGTGTAATGCTGCTAAGGGCTGAACAAATTTAATTGAGTATATGTTTGTTTTTGAGTTAGGAAGCGGATTGCCGCTAAAAAAAGAGCAAATTACATACTTTTTACCGGGAAAACATTAAGTTAATCTATAGTGCCTTGTTAGATAAATGGGGACGGGACAGTTGCTATCTCAGCGTCTACCTGTCAGCCCCAATGTAATATGCCGTTGGAACATGTATTAAAATAAATGCACAACTCATAGGGATCCACGTCTTTTCCTTGCACACTATTCGAGTAATTGTCAGAGGGGGTTATTGTTGGGACAACTAGTCATAGAGACGTCTTACGGATTAGGTAGAATAAAACAAATTTTAGTGGGCAAAACTAACCGTCAAAAATCTGGCCACTAAATTGATGGATATTGTCCAGTATTGTATTACAATTTTGCAAAGTAAATCTAACTGTTAACGACAGTGCGAATTATTAGTGGGGGGGGGGTACGGGTTATGAAGCCTTGGTATTTTGGACAAAGACGAGGATTCCAACTACAGCAATGAAACTAATAGACAGGAATTTCAAAACTTAAAGAGTTTGCAAAACATTTTGCGGAAAAGAGCTGTACGTCGACAACGAGAAGAAGAATTTCAAAATAGTTTAGATAACCTTTTCAGTACTACTGACGTTAATGCCATGAACATGATGCACTTTAGGAGACAACACAAATTTTTCTTATGTGGCAGAGAGAACCAAGACGAAAGGGCTTTAGCAATTGATAAAAAGATAATTGATAAAGAAAAGGAATATATACATCAAGCAGCGTAGATAAATATAATTGTCTGTCACGCGGGGGCTGCGTTAACTAAGCAGATTTCAACTTATAATAAGAGAGATATTTTGATTTTACGAGTCCCCCCACTCCTGGTCCGATTTCCGCTGTTAACGACCTTCAGTACAATTTCCTATTCAATACCCTATAATTGTTGTTCCAGCCTTGCATATCAATAGAGTTAATTGTGTTTATATATTTTTTTTTTTGTTCCCTGCCTCCAGTTAACCTCCACTCATACTTAAGCGATTTCTATTTGATAGTAACTGTTATCACTAGACACATTTCACGCCCAGATTAAATTGCAAGCCCTGCTTAAATAGGCTTTTAAACTGAAACTCACAGACACACACACTTACGCTCACATTTTCGCGCGAACATCTAGGGTCGTTTGCATAAGTGTCTGTTGTGTAATACCTGAACCCTGGCTTCGGAGAGGCCAACCCTCCTGGCTAACTCCTCCCTGACGAATGCATCGGGGTAGTGTGTTCTCTCGAAGACCCTCTCCAGGGCTTCCAGTTGGGCTGAACTGAAGGTAGTCCTCACTCTTCGTGGCTTACCACTCTTCCTCCGCTCCTCGCTCTCCCCACACTCCTCCTCTGCAAGTCATTATATTATTATTTTATTTATTGCTTACAAGGATTTTCCTTATAGCAAGGAGTAGGGCTTATATAATGAGGTAAGTTTTTCTATGTTAGTAGCTTTTATCTATATATATATAAAATTGTAACCTCTGTCTGTACATTGATTTTTTTCGCGAAATTTCACGATAACTTTTCGTTTCACATGTCATAGACACCATAACTGCATTTTGTTTCTTTCGTGTATGCTTGTTTGTTTGTTACCTTTTCACGCATAAACGGCTGAACCGAATTTTATGAAACTTGGTACGTATATTACTACTAACTCAACTTAGACTTTAGACTATATTAACATTCTCTGAGACGAACAGGAGTGGGGGTTATAAGGGAGGCCTGAAATTAAAAATAGCGATATTTCGTTTCCTATTGGTTTTTCAGCAAATATGCCCATAACAAAAGTTGTTTATTTTGTAATTTAAAGTAACTTTTGTTATATGCACTTTTGCGGTATACGGAAGTATAAATGAGTTATACGCTAAAAACTATAGAGGGAGTCCACAATTTTATTTGGCACAAAAGACTCGATCGAACTAAACCAAACTCGGTATGTGAATTAGTACTAACGCCTTCATTATAATAAGCCATACCAACATTTCTAAGGACGGGCAGGAGTGGGGGTTGTAAGGGAAGCCTGAGTTTAAAAATAGCTGTATTTCGTTTTCAATTGGGTTTTCTGCAAATATGCACATGACAAAAGTTGTTTATTTTGTTATTTAGAGTAACTTTTGTTATATAAATTTTTTTCGTATACCGATTTATAAACTTGATATACGCTAAAACCTATAGCGGAAGTGAACAGTTTAATTTGACTCAAAGGACTCAACCAAACTAAATAAAACTCGGTATGTGTATTAGCACTAATGCCTCCATTATAATAAGCCGTACCAACATTTCTAGGGACGGGCAGGAGTGGGGGTTGTAGGAGAGGCCTGAATTTAAAAATAGCGGTATTTCGTTTTCTATTGGTTTTTCTACAAATATACACTTAACAAAAGTTGTTTATTTTGTTATTTAGAGTAACTTTTGTTATATAATGTTTTTCTTATAACAAAGTATAAACGAGATATACACTAAATCTTTAGCGGGACCCAACAATTTTATTGTTCACTAAAGATTGAACCGAACATAACAAAACTCGGTATGTCAATTAGCTTTAATTATTCCATGTATAAACTACATTAAAATTTTTAGATTCGAACGGGAGTGGGGGTTATAAGGGAGGCCTGAAAAAAAAAAAAAAATTCGTTACATTTCATTGTCTATTTGTTTTTCGACAAACTTGCACATAACAAAAGTTGTTTACTTTGTTATTTAGAGTAACTTTTATTTTATACATTTTTTCGTGAAAAATGTATTATGCAAGTAATTTGAGTAGAAATATTAATATGCTCAACAATTCTTTCCAATATGAACTACCAGTTTCCTGACCTGGAAAAATTAATTCAAATCTATGTTAATATTTTGTCCATAATAGTTCAAATCTATGTATAATGCACAGGACACGGGAAATATGACAATATGGAGGACTGTGAAGTCTTACATAAAAAATTAATTTTATTAATGCCAAATCCAAAGACGGGTATAAACCCTAAACACTGGGACGGGTAAATGTCAAAATATTGTGCAAAATAAAGCTTTGCCAAAAAAATACCATCATCACCATTAAGCCTCAAATGAATTCCCGGGCGAAGTCGAGTATCAGCTAGTATATACAGGGTCCGGCATAAAAACCTGACGATTTTGAAGTATTTGTTATGTTGGCACCACTGTCATTGAGACGGCGGGAATGTTGTACATCGACAGGTCTATTCTTGCCATTTCAGTAGCCAGTATGTCGTGGTTGGGTGAACATCGAGCGTTTGTGATCGAAGCCTATTTTAAAAATAATGACTCAGTTATTTTAACACAGCGTTTATTTCGCAGACATTTCAATTTAAATCGACACGCGCCTGTTCCCAGCAGAAATTCGATCTTGTTGTGGGTAAAGAATTTTAGGAACACGTCGCCTGCTTTAAAAACGAAACCACCAGGACGAAAACGGACTGTGAGAACGCCTGAAAACATTAACGCGGTAAGAGTAGCTGTTACACGGTCTCCACGACGTTCAGCAGCGAAACATGCTGTTGCGCTAGCCATTTCTGATCGAAGTGTACGACGAATTCTTCATTCCGACCTGAAATTCCATCCGTATAAGATGATGTTAGTGCAACATACTGGCTACTGAAATGGCAAGAATAGACCTGTCGATGTACAACATTCCCGCCGTCTCAATGACAGTGGTGCCAACATAACAATTACTACAAAATCGTCAGGTTTTTATGCCGGACCCTGTATATACACATATTTTTACAAACTAGAATTGAGTATAACTGACTAGAATTTACATTAACATTTCTAGCAAAATCTAAACTAATAAGTGGCATTATATTTTATTATCCTACCTAATATTAAAACATTATATTTTCAACATAATAGTTTCATTAAACTTATCATTATCTTGGTTCCTGTTCTTACTAATACATAGGTATAACAGTACTAAATAAACAAAAAAAAAACAATTTAGAGAAGAAGAGAAATTTGACAATGTTACCTCAGATAAGATTCGCGAAGTTTGAAACTATTTCTTAAATATTTAAAAATGCTAATATATACTTATCTACTTGCACTATTTAGAATATTATGAAGTTGTGAATAATTAGCTGGCTGTTTGATGAATGGTAAATACTGTTCTCTGAAAGGGGAGTAAATAGGGCAATGAAGCATTATATGATAAATGTCTTATAATATAATGTTATATTATTTTAGCACCTTTACATATATTGTACATTATATGATATGTAATAATAATCCGCAGAAAAAAGATTTCTTCTCAGTTCAAGATATAATGGTTTTAAAGGTTTCGACGTTAAATTATTCATAAGGAAGATATTCTGGTAAATTATCGGTAACATATAATGATGTGGAGTGGGGGGGGGAACCTCAGGTTAGACATGTGAGTTAAAGCGTTGGCTTCAATCTCACATGGTAAACCTAGAGCGACAAGTTCGATTCCCGCTGGGCAAATAGGAATTTATTTAGTGACGAACTCATTAAATAAAATCCTTAGTCCCACCCTGGCTAGAAAAGGGTGGTAACCGGTAGATAACCTATCCCAATTAGCCATAGTAGCATAAAGTGGACGTTAATAAATAAATGATGAAGGTGGCCTAGCCCAATGGGAAAGTGCTGCTTTGAATATCAGCAAAGGTGTATGGTGTAGTTGACGAACGTTTTAGCAGATTTCCCTTAAGGTTCACTTAATGTAAAAATAAAGGCCAAGTTCGTTAATGGCTGACTCCGGACCAATGGGAGGGGGGTTTAGAGGGGGATTTTCGAAATGTCGAAATAACTCCGTTACTATACGTCGGATCGAAAAATTGTATAGAACCAATCTTATTGCAAATTAAATTTACTATAAATATTGTTATATACATTTATTCTCTATCTTGAATATTAACCGAGATATTTGCATTTTATTGAGCGTAATGGACACGATGAGATCGGCTAACTTCGGTTGTAGTCGTGAGTTTCCGGCTAGCTAGTTCGGCCGTTTCAGTAACTGGTCGGCCTACACATAACACAAATTATATAAGACATGAAATTAACGGAAGAATAGCATTAGCTAAGTGTGTCATTCAAAAAAAAAAAAAAAAAATGTTTGTAAAGTCATTGGTTTGGAGGGTACTGAGCCTACGTTGGATACTCCACAAAATAATATAATCGGTCAAGAGTAATGGAAATGTTGAAGGGCGCTGGAGCAGACAGCCGGTTTGGAGAAGAAAAAAATACAGCCCAGCAAAGGGGTCTACGAAACCACATCTTTATACCGTTGATTTGAAAAATGTTAATCTTGTTGGTTTGGTATTTTCTCTAATTTCTGTATTATATATTTTTGTGAGAGAATTATTTGTATTTTTCATTATCAGCCTTAAGGCTGACCTCCTTAAAGAAAATCTCGTTCTGATCATGTGTTATTCACATTATGCTATTATGTCACAAAATGTCTCAAGTGGAACTCCACCAGTTAAATCCAACTTATTGTTGATTGTGCACCTATGCTCAGGTAAATGTAGGAACGAGAAAGATGTAGGAAAATATTTCATAGAAAGAGTAAGTTTCATAGTTTACTTGACATTCCTTGTATACTCCAGGTTGTTCAATATTCTCAAATTAAGCAATTGTACTATACGAAATATTCCACTTTGAACACAACGTTTATTGTAATGATAATATGAAAATAATTCCATTAAAAAATATAAAATTAATGCATGAGGCTTGATGAAAAGAATATTGAAGATTCATGGCTGGCTCGTTATAAAGGCAAACAAACAGGAGAGCTTTCTGTTTTAATTGATAGACAATTTGGTTTAAATGATCCATTTAACAATTCTTTTGATTCAATTAATCCCTTTGGTCTTGATTGGGCTATGCTGCTGGCAGAGGGAATCACATCCACATCAGCATTAGATGATATATTTCGCTAAAGTCGACAGGCTGCCTGGGCTAACCTGCCTTTGTTGGGGGGGGGGGCAGTAGTATAAAATTAGACAGAGGGGATCGCACGTCTGGCTCGTACTGCAGTCACAGATATACTGTCAGGGCTTGCCTAAGTTTATACTACTGCATACTTTTTTTGTTACAACATTTGGGAAATTGGTTGTAAACACTAACATTTTAACATTATTATAAGTTCACCTATTAAAATTTATACATTTCACAAAATTTATTACAAGCACTCATTAAAACAAACACCCGTGTCATAATTTGACCTGGGGCTAATCGTTCCACTTATAAACGTGGTTCTTGCATCTTATTAAACTCAGTTAAAACTCAGTCAGCTATTGAGGTCGTACTCATGACGCGATTTTCAAAAATGTCTTCAAATTCCATCGATCATAAACAGGAGACGACGAAAATGAGGTCCGTTCAAAATTATACATATTTACTTGTTAAAGCTCGCAATTTTTGTTTGATCGTTACCAAAATCGATATTTAAACGTTCTACGTAAAAAGAAAGATCAAGTTCGTTAGCGGTTAATATCTGACCAGTGGGAGGGGGGATTTCCGAAAATTCGAAATATCTCCGTCACTGTACGTCGGATCGAAAAATTGTATAGAACTAATCTTATTGCATTAAATGTACTATAGATATTGTTATATACATTTATTCTCTATCTTGAATACTAACCGAGATATTTGCATTTTTCAGTTTTGAGCCATCAGCAAACCCCACATCTACTCATGTCATATTAACAAGAAGCTGTTGTACTAGGAACCACTTCATTACAAGATTAAATACTAAATATTGTTTTCATGGAAATTTTTTGTGAGATTTATGCAAATGCGTTCTGTTACCTCCCCCCCCCCTGATTTTGTTCTTGGATTACTAAAATTTGAGTGTTTGAGATAAAACTGATTTTGGTTCATTGCAAATTATAGCACTAGCTTTAGTAAATTGTTTTCAATAGAATTCATATGTTATATTCAGATATATTTCACTAGCTGTATGTCTTTCCGGTCTATCTATCTATTCAGCTCTACAAGGTTGGCTGGCCTGTTTGTTTACAATTCAGCCGCTTTCCGTTGTAGAGATTATTAACTTGTATTGTAAATTGACTGAAAGATTTCTCATTACCGTTTGCATTTATTCACTTAACATTCACGGTAGTCTTACCTGTATGTATATTTATCTATTGCATTCATTCGCGTGGGTAATCTGCTTAGTTTACGCAGCCCCTGCGTGACGGACTTTTTTAAAAATGCAAATCTTGGACACAGTGTCTGTTGTATTTGGGACAAACAAATAAATAACTCCAACAACTTTTGAGTTAGAGTAAATTCTACGAAAACGACCAATTTCTTTATTAAAAGCTTCGTTAAAGCAATTTTTGTTGGTCAGACGTAAATCAACTGAGATGTTTAAGGATTTAAATTTTGCCTTTCCGGTAAACTCCCACTCCTCCTGGTCCGATTCGACCTTTAACGAACTTGATCATTAGTTTTATGAAATTTGTACAGGTTGGTAGAGATCACATAAAAATTGTGACCGCTAAAGTAAAAAAAAAAAGTATATATTAATATTTTATATCAAATTAAATAAAATATTTTTTTCGAAGGGTCCTCATGTATGTATTCACTTTAGTATCAGTTGCTTATAGAGAAATTCGCCAAAAATCACTTCATGAGTACAACCTTAGTAGCCGATTTCCTTTCAGAGTCAATAACTCCTCTGCCCTCCAGAGTCTGTTGTAAGCAGTCTCACCACTCATGGAATATGCTAATTACGTATAAACTTGTATTAGTGCAATAAGATGAAATCATATTTATTTATTCTATACATAAAAAAAAATACTTAATGCAGAAGGCAGATTTCCGGATGATCTGAATTTTAACAGATAATTTAAGAGGATCAATGTTCCTCCTCATATTAAATAGAAATTTATCTAATTACAGATATATATATATATATATATATATATATATATATATATATATATATATATAGAGAGAGAGAGAGAGAGAGAGAGAGAGACTTTTCAATAAAGATCTGTCATTTTTAGAGTAAAAAATCAAAAGAAATTGAGGAATGACTGTTAGTAGAAAAATGATTTTGGAAAACCGGATAATATTTTGAAATATTTTCTCTTTTTCTTCCCCATAATAAGCAAGTGTCTAATGCTCAAATTTTAAATTCTTCACAAAATAAGAAAATTTTAAGACCTTCCAATAGCAATAAATTTAGAGCTAAATACAAAGAACGTATATATTATTTTTAATATTTGTTTGCTAACTTTACGAATTGTTAAAAGTTTATGATGCAAATTGCTTCTAGTTTTTATACATATTTAATATTTTTTTACATATTATTCCGACGTAACTGGAAATTCTACAATTTTACAGGAGTGGTGAAAATATGAATTGAAGCAGTTAAATTTGATATAATAGAACGTGAAAATTTTATATGTATAATTACAACAATTACATATATTTATCTATCTATTTGGCTGTTACTGCTCTAGCGGTCGCAATTTTTGACTTATCGTTACTAAACTTGGTATATAATCGTTTTATACAAAAAGAAAAATCATGTTCGTTAACGGCTGAAATCGGACAAGGGAGAGGGGGGTTTAGAGGGGGAGAATTTCCAAAACTCTTAATATCTGCGTTATTATGCGTCGGATCAAACAATTGTATAGAACCAATCTTATTGCAAATGTAATGCTCTATAAATGTTGTTATGTACTTGTTTTCACTATCTTGATTATTAACTGAGATATTAGCATTTTTTTAGTTTTCGGTCCTTAGTAAAGCCCCACTTCTACTCATCTCATATTAACAATATTCTATTATGTTATGAAGCACTTTATTTGAAGCCTAAATACCAAGTGTTGTTCTCATTGAACTTTTGAGTTTTGAGATAAATGAATATACGTAGCGCACGTGGGAAATCGTTTTATGTAACGCAGCCCCTGCTTGACGGACTTTCTTACATCAAGTCTTTGACAAAAATGCCTTGTTTTCTAATTTTACCAATATTTCGCAGTTCTGTGATTGTTACACAGCTGTTACACGGTTGAGCGATTATGACGTACGTATCAAAATTACACACACTTGATTTGCAGAAACACTATGAAAATATGCGTCAGAATTTAATCAGAGATTGCCTATAGACAAAGTGAACAAATAAATGCAGAGATCCTTTTGCTGAAGAAAGAATGGGATAAAGAGGAGAAGGCATGCGAGGGTTCTTGTTCTACATTTGTTCCTTGTCCGAGCCTGACGTATTGCAGTCCAAGCTCCGACACTACCCCTCTTGATACCAACTCAAGAATGCAAGCATACCACACCTCCTTAATTCTTATCAATCACTTTAGCAAACTACTTTTTCATTGGGGCTAAGTTTAAATTAAATATTTTTTTATAAATAAAGTACTCGTTTCGGTGAAACTGTATTAAAGGTAAATTATCTATGGGATATACCACTTTTACAGAATCAATATTAGTGTAAAATATACAGTTTTAGTCTATGTAAAACATTACAAAGGTTTTTGAAGGAGTGCTAAAATAGATACAGTGTTCTCAGTACATTACTTAATGAATATGTAATGGGGCCGACTAAATTTCGTAGACATCTAATTTTTGATTTAATCAAATAATTTAGTGGACCATTATTTCCAATTTATTTTATTATTTTGACACTATTTATAAACGTCCACTTTGTGCTACTTAGGCTAATTATTTTACTATGGATATAAATATTACTATTAAATGCCAAAAATAGTTTCTAAATCGCTAATACTAACTAAGAAATTCGGTATGTTAACAAATTTCGAAATAAAAAAAATAAAAAAAAGGAAGGATATTTTCATTTAAAACGGACGCACGATTACATAGGCGCGCGCTCACGCGTATACACGGAAAAACTGGTCTTGAATTATATATATATATATATATATATATATATATATATATATGTATATATATTGTTTAAATTCCTGCTTTTTCATACATTATTACTGGACATTTATGTTACTATGGCTAATTGGGAGGGGTTGTCTTCAGGTTACCACCCTTTTCTAGCCAGGGCGGGACTAAGGATTTTATTTAATGAGTCCGTCACTAAATAACTTTCTTTTGCCCAGGCGGGAATCGAACTCGCCACTCTAAGTTTACCATATGAGATTAAGACCACATTTTTTACTGTATCTCGAATATTAACGGCGATATTAGCATTTTTTGTATCGGTAAACCCCCACTTGAACTCATAACTGATAAAGCATGAAACGTTTTACTGCAAAAATCAAATATTCTTTTCGTTGTATTTTTTGTTTTACCTTGGAATGAAGTAGTTCATGGTATAACAGTTTATTATTAATATGACATGAGTAGGAGAGGGAATTAACTCGTGGCCGAAAACTAAAATATGTAAATATCTCGGATAATATTCAATATAGAGAATACATGTACATGACAACACATACAGGACACTTCATTTGAAATAAGATTCATTCAATACAATTTTTCTATCCGACGCATAATAACGGAGATATTTTAAATTTTCAACAATTTCGATTTTCACTTACAGCACCTGCCCCGCAAAACGCTTCATATCTAGTTCACATCAAACTTCAAATCCTATTTACATAGACTTCTTATAACAGGAAAAATGGAAAATAGTTTTTGCCAGATCCTTAGGGTGTCCAACACATGGGAGGTTTCTGTTTAGTTTACGTGACATTAATTTACCCTGCCTGACAGACTTTTAGCAGATTTCCCTCAAGGAAAATTAGCTATTGAGGTTATAGTTATGGCACGATTCGAAAAATGTCTTCAATTGTCCATCAATCCTACCTAGTAGATGACGAAAATGAGGTCCGATTATAGTATGTTTGTCTGTTACCGCTCTAGCGGTCGATACGGAACTCGATATATAATTGTTTTATGTAAAAAGAAAGATCGAGTTCGTTAAGGGCGGAAATCGGACCAGTGGAAGGGAGGGAGTTTAGAGGGGGGGCATTTTGAATATTCGAAATATCTCCGTTATTATACGTCGGATCGAAACATTGTAAAGAACCAATATTATGGTAAATTACTTACCTATAAATGTTGTTATATAAATATTTTATCTAATATGAATATGAACCGAGATATTTGAAATTTTTAGCTTTTTGGACATCAGTAAACCCTCACTCCTATACATCTCATATTAAAAAATTCAAAGCTTAAAAACCAAATATTGTTTTCATAAGATTTTTATTATGGGCGATGCATATTTTTATTCGTGAGCCACTGTGTGAGTATAAAGATAGGTGAGATTGTTGTTAGAGAAGAAATAGTGATAGTGGTGGAGTAGATGGATTGACAATAAAGGAGCTGGATATAAGTGTTAGTGGCTAATGGAGCGAGAGGTCCCCCTACTAATTGAACCATAAATCCAGGCAGCTGCTCCTGGCAGTCCACGTCCCGTCCGCGGCACTTCCTTAGCCTGCCAATTTCCAAGGACGAGCTGTCCCGTAAAAGACGCTATGTACGCTGTGTCTAAATAGAAAGGCCGTCACGCAGGTGTTGCGTTAGCTAAGCCGATTTCCCACGTACGCCTCCTGTTTGCATTTATCGTAAAAAGTAAAAGTTCAATGAGAACAATATGTGGTATTTAAATTTCAAATAAAGAGCTTCATTATATAGAGAGTATTGTTTATGTGACATGAGTATGAGGGGGGTTTACTGAAGGCTGAAAACTAAAAAATGCATATATCTCAGTTAGTATTGAAGTTAGAGAATGTATATAACAATATTTATAGAAACATTGCATTTCCAATAAGATACATTCTATAAAATATTTCGATCTGACTCATAATAATGGAGATATTTTGAATTTACAAAATCCTCCCTCTCTAACCCGCCCCCCCTCCCGAAGTGGCGTGTCTAATAGGAATAAATAGTATTATCACATAAGCATTATGTTTTCTTTAAACTAACCACTTTTACGTAAGACACCTTTCATGTTATTGTTAAGGTATAAAATAGCCAAGGGATCATGTATTATTTATAAATATGGATTTATAAATATTATGAGTTCTCTTCCTACAGAAATACTAAAAAAATAGAGTTATATCATATGAGTACATAGTACTGACCAATTTTTGCCTTTCGCAAAATCAAAACATCAAGCGTCCAATTCCTGGCCTCTAAATTCAAAATAAAATCATTTTGTATTCTAAATTAATCTCCAATACAGTATTAAATCCTGGATAATCTTCTCGTCAAATGTAAACAGAAATACTCGCATACAAACCGTCTTTAAAAAAAGTAAGTCAAATAATTTTTCTGTTCCATGATTTAATTATTTAGAGCAGTGACTTATAATTTCGTTCAAATTCCCGTTTTATTAAAAACGAGACACTTGAATGTTTTTACTAAGTTTACTCTCGTGATAAATTCCATTCCGACAAAGGAGGTTTCTCTGCCACCCTGCATTGTTTTGGCATATTAATAATTAATTTTTGAATACGCCATGTAATAAAATGGAATGTAAACGACATTTTTTTAATAATTGTTACCCCTGTAGACTAATAAAAAAATTATTTGGGCACATTTAAAATAGCATGCATATATCCAATTAAATAGTCAATCAAAGACAATATGACTACAAAATAAGACCCTTTTTTTATTTTTTTTTTATTTTACGTTATATAATTTATTATTTTATTTTAAAATATTTTATAATTTTATATCTGTCTGTAATGATTTATATGTTGAAGGACGTTTTGGGATAAAAAAGTTCAATCTGAAAAGGTGATTAGATATAGATAAAAGTTCAGTATTTATGAAAACTTAATATTTCCATTATTTCTTTATTTAAATGAGGAATATTTTCGTATGTTTAGTTCTTGAAGCAGTTCCCAGGTTTCCTTACTTTTTAACTTAGGGCATTCGCCCTAAGCCTCAGCTGTATTCCTGAACGAAGGATGCATTGTTTAAGTTACATCTGTATTATTATAACATACGATGTCTATTTTGTTTATTATAATTATATATAGAACTATTTTGAATATACTAGAGGTAAGGATGAGTAATAAATTATCCATGAATAAGATTCAAATAGGACCTCAATTGTTCACAGCTTCTAAACATGATTTTTGTGACGTACTAGCATTTAATCATTTTTCCAATTAAGAACTTTACGCCAAAGAACCACTTTACGCTATCGGTCAGGATTCCATTACAGAGAAGTGTCATGCCATGCCCATATCAGTCACCCAATAGACGAGTCAATTAATCAATTTTGTCATCAAAACAAGTTGTCTTTGAACGTCTAATTAAGGGACAGGTACTCCCAAATAGCTTCTTTGAGCGTTTCTAGATAATTAAAAGTGTATTTATTTTAACAGGTTCTTCAACTATATCTAGAACTGTTTGTATGTCACTTTGGTTGAGTTGGTGTCTTATCTTTGAAAGATCGTACTAGACAAACTAAGAGCGTTTTCTGACACAACACCTCTCAACCTAATACCGATTTCATAATTGAAATCGCTGTTTTACATTTTCTACAAGACAAATGACTATTCAGTTTTCCCGTGTTTGTTTAGACAGTGAAATGAGTTGTATTCCAGAAAAAATAAAGGGATGGCCCTCATACGTACTTGCCCGGCACTGCAGTGCTTCAAGGACCTGGGCCTCTTTCCCACTATTTTTACACATTGTTCGTCCCATCTAGGCTTCTGAAATTCAATCCTGTTTTGTTTTGTAAAAGTCCACGTTTTATTGTGATACATGACCGTCTTGTATATTTCAGATTCTATTCTATTAATCTCAGATATACTTATATAGTTTCTATTCCTCGAATTGATACTTCAAGGGCAAGGTAAGGAGGGCCTGCGAGAATGGGTCTCCTTGCCTTATTATACCCCTATAGAACATTATTTGAGGCACACACAATAGCTTTGACGACCGAAATTCTTCTCTAGTGCCATTTTCATCACTTAGACAATAAGTATTCAAATCAAGCTTGTATGTTTCTTATAACATTTGTCTAATGGGGAAGATATGGCCTACTGACAAACGTCGTAGTCAAAAACCACCCGCACTCCCCCCATTTCAACCCCCCCCCCATGAAGAACCCGTTCATCCCATTTCTCTTTCCACCTCCGACTTAGAAACGGTATCTTATAAAGCGTGAAGAGAATCTCTATGCTCCCATAATTTCATATTTGGATTTATTTACGTGTTACTTCTATGTACGATGGAAATGAAGCAAGTACTGACATTAAAGTATGAGAACATCACAATCCAACGGTCAATTGTGTTTTTTGTTTTATATACAAAAAAAATTGTTAATGTTAATTAAATGTGTAGCATATCACGCACACACGCAAGCAAGCACGCTCACACAATCATTTCGTTTACACAGTACAGTAAAGGGAGTATACTTTATACATAAACTATACAATTTGTGTAAAATGTGTCGTAAATGTTCTTTATTGACGTCCAGTTTATGCTCAACTACTACTGAGAATATCTTAGTTATCTGGATAACTTTTGTCATGGATTTGAAACTAACATGAACATGTTCACTTAATTGGTAAAGGAGCTCTGAAATAACGTCCCTACGCAACCCTGACTTGAAAAGAGTAGTTATCTATAAGGAATCAGCTCCGATTAGCCATAGTAGCATAATGTGGAATTAATTTTGAAATTCGAACAATACATTTAATTCTAAAAACAAGTGTAATGTACCACAGCTGGTTTGAAATATAGTGTACAAGTAAACGGTAATTGGCATGACTGAGACTAAAAATAACGATGATTTAATTGATAAGCTTAAGACATTAGGTTACATTAAAAATGAAGGCATAGAATTAATATTCAGAGCTGTGGATAGAGGTTTTTATTTCTTGCCAGGATATAAGAGGAGAGCATATGTGAATCTTCCTTGGAGGAATTGTAACTTTCACATATCTGCCCCCGTCATTTATGCGGCAGTTATGGAAAAACTGAACCTCAAGCCTGGGCTAAGTTTCCTCAACATTGGATCTGGAACTGGTTATCTCAGCACAATGGTAGGCTTAGTTCTAGGTTCGTATGGTGTCAACCATGGAGTCGAAATTTATTCGGATTTAATTGAGTATGCTAATAAAAAATTACGGGAATTCAGAAGCGTATCACCAGCAATGGATGCCTTTGACTTCTGTGAACCAATTTTTGTTAAAGGAAATTGTCTTTGCTTACATGAAAACAGTCGTTTGTATGACAGAGTCTATTGTGGAGCAGCATGTCCAAGAAAATATTTAGGCTTCATGCAAAACTTGTTGAATATTGGCGGTATTCTCGTCATGCCAATGAATTATTGGCTATTACAAATAACACGAACCTCCGAAAACACTTGGGTTTCAGTTCCAATTTTGTCAGTGACATATGCGACTCTTCTGGAACCAGAGCATCAACAAACGAAAAAGTTCGTTGTTTTGCCAGAAGTCAATCCTCTTTCACTCCAGGAACTCTGTAGATCAGTTATAAGGATTGCTTTCAGAGAACAGGCTAAAGATGAGTACCCTGTGATTTCACTGCACTATAAAAAAACAAACAAAAGAAAGCGAAGCCCTGGGAGACTGATAATTAGAAGAATGAACCGTGGTAACGATTCAAGTGATGTTTCACATAATATGGTAGCCTCAGTCAATTCTTCAACTACTGAATTACAGGAACACTCAGAAGACGCTCTAAATGAAACAACCAGAGAATCCATTATTTCCAAGAGTGAAGATGAAACTTCAGAAGATGAAGAACAAAGAAAAAAATCTCCTAAAATTGAGCAGACAGAGGAACTACACGGTGAAACAAATATCACCGGCAGGTCAAGAAACACAGTAAATAGGATGCCAATTATTCTAGACAAAAATGTTGCCCCGAACATTGATGAACCTAGTCAGGATATCTTACAGAGAGCAAAAAAGGAAAAGTATATGACTTTTTCAAAAATTATGCAGATGAAAATCCTATCTCTTCCTATACCTCGTATCATAAAGAACTATTTAAACTATGATCGCCCTTTTACGATTTCAGAAAAGAAATTGAGAATTATGTGAACAATAGCACAATCACAACTGAATAGTTGTAATAAAGTATTCATAAAAAAATATTCATTTCAAATTTATATGCTCTGACTTTTTATTATATTATTGGATAAATAGAACATTTGAATGGATGGATGGGGGGGGGGGGTTTAAGGACGAAAAACATCAAGCGTTATCATTGCACTGACCTATTGGAGGCAACATATAATTCAAAAATAACGCCTTAGAATGTGGGTTCTAACTACAGTTTATTTTAGACACTATTAAGAAACTGATATCGATGAAATTATGTTTGGAATTCCAAATTAGTTCTCACACCTATCATTTCTGGTAATATATAGAATAGAAAAATTACTCAACGCTCTTTAATTTTAAATACAACAGAAATTTCTTATTCACGTAAGAAAATTCCAATCTCTTGTTAATAACAGTGAAGTACTGTTTAGAGAGCATATTTCTGGTAAACATAGAATGGCAAGTTCGATTCCCCCCTAGATAATAGGAATTTATTTAGTGACGAACTAATTAAATAAAATTCTTAGTTCCACCCTCGCAAGAAAAGGGTGGTAACCTGTAGATAACCCGTCCCAATTAGTCATAGTAGCTAAAAGTGGACTTTAATAAATATCAATAATAATATTTCTTAATTTAATGAAATTTGTAGTAGTGAGAAATACATTCTAACCCCAATCCATTATTTTTTTCACAGCGTGTTGTTGGAAGTGAAGAATATTGTGTACTTTGAGAAAGAAAAAGACGCCCAATTCTTCACAAGTGTTTCAACATTTGTGAAGAATTGGACTTCTTTTTCTCTCTCCAAGTATCCATTATTTTCTTTCATTTGACCAATAGAATAGTATCGGAGATATTCACTAAATTATATTTACTTCCGAAGTAAAGGAATAAATTACTTTATCACGGAAATTTTCGGATTACTGATTTCAAGGGAGTTGTACATTTTGGCTCTCTCTGAATTTATCTCAATAAGTTTTAGCGTGACATCTCCTCGTTTGAAACTGTCAACTTATGTACGTAGAACATAGGAATGTGTGTATGAACGAAGGAATTTCACAAAACACAAAAGCGTCTAGCCTATGAAACTAGAATTTTCATTTTTAGTACTGTTATAATAATTGGATGCCCTCCCATTTTGGTTGAAATCGACTAGAGAGGAGGGGTGTCAGAGGACTAGAAAATAGTAAATTTTTCTGGGTCTATTTGGTATAAAGAAAATTTGTAAAGAACATTTTTGTAGATTTCTTTAAAGGGGAATTTCTCAAGATTTATTCAGAAAATGTCTTCAAACGTTTATTAACCATATTTATGAACTTTCGAAAACTAGGATATATGTATGTATATATAAAATTGTAACCTCTGTCTGTACATTGATTTTTTCGCGAATTTTCACGGTAACTTTTCGTTTCACATGTCATAGACACCATAACTACATTTTGTTTCTTTCGTGTCTGTTTTGTTTGTTTGTTTGTTTGTTTGTTTGTTACCTTTTCACGGATAAACCGCTGAACCGAATTTTATGAAACTTGGTATGTATATTACTACTAGCCCAACTTAGACTTTAGGCTATATTAATATTCTCTAAGACGAACAGGAGTGGGGGTTTTAAGGGAGGCCTGAAATTAAAAATAGCGATATTTCGTTTCCTATTGCTTTCCCAGCAAATATGCACATAACAAAAGTTGTTTATTTTGTTAAATTAGAGTAACTTTTGTTATATGCACTTTTTTCAGTATACGGAAGTATAAATGAGTTATACGCTAAAAACTATAGCGGGAGTCCACAATTTTTATTTGGCACAAAAGACTCAACCGAACTAAACCAAACTCGCTATGTCAATTAGTACTAACGATTTCCTTATAATAAGCTATACTAACATTTCTAGGGACGGGGCAGGAGTGGGGGTTATAAGGGAGGCCTGAAATTAAAAATAGCGATTTTTCGTTTCCTATTGATTTTTCTGCAAATATGCACATAACAAAAGTTGTTTATTTTGTTATTTAGAGTAATGTTTGTTATATGCACTTTTGCCGTATACGGAAGCATAAATGAGTTATACGCTATAAACTATAGCGGGAGTCCACAATTTTATTTGGCACTAAAGACTCAACCGAATTAAACCAAACTCGGTATGTGAATTAGTACTAACGCCTTCATTATAATAAGCTATACTAACATGGGGCGGGAAATATGACAATATGCAGGACAGTGAAGTCTTACATAAAAAAATAATGTTATTATTAACAAATGCCAACAACGGGTATTAACCCTAAACACTGGAAAGGGGTCAAAATATTGTGCAAAGTAAAGCCTTGCCAAAAATATACCATCAACATTCAGCCTCAAATGAATTCCCGAGCGAAGCCGGGTATCTGAGCTAGTATATATATAAACTTGTAACCTCTGTCTGTACATTGATTTTTTTCGCGAAATTTCACGATAACTTTTCGTTTCACATGTCATAGACACCCATATCTGCATTTTGTTTCTTTCGTGTATGTTTGTTTGTTTGTTTGTTTGTTACCTTTTCACGCATAAACGGCTGAACCGAACTTTATGAAACTTGGTATGTATATTACTACTAACCCAACTTAGACTATATTAATTTTCTCTGAGACGAACAGGAGTGGGGGTTATAAGGGAAGCCTGAAATTAAAAATAGCGATATTTCGTTTTTTATTGGTTTTTCGGCAAATATGCACATTACAAAAGTTGTTTAATTTGTTATTTAAAGTAACTTTTGTTATGTACACTTTTGTCGTATACCTAAGTATAAAGGCGTTTTACGGTAAAAATGATAGTGGAAGTCAACAATTTTATTTGGCACAAAAGACTCAACCGAACTAAACCAAACTGGGTATGTGAATTAGCACTAACGTCTTCCTTATAATAAGCCTTACTAACATTTCTAGGGACGGGCAGAGTGGGGGTTGTAAGGCAGGCCTGAAATTAAAAATAGTGATATTTCGTCTCCTATTGGGGTTTTGGCAAATATGCACATAACAAAGTGGTTTATTTTATTATTTAGTGAAATTTGCTCAACAATTCTTTGGAACTACAAGGTACCTCACCGGGAAAAACTAATTCAATTTTATGTTCATATTTTGTGCTTAATAATTCAAATCTATGCATAATGCACAGGAAACGGGAAATATGATCAAATATGTAGAACAGTGAAGTCTTACATAAAAAAATAATTTTATTATTAACAAATCCACAGAAACGACGGGTATTTAAACTAAACACTGGGACGGGTAAATGTCAAAATATTGTGCAAAGTAAAGCCTTGGCAAAAAAAATACCATCACCATTAAGCTTCATATGAATTCCCGAGCGAAGCCGGGTATCTTAGCTAGTATATATATATATATATATATATATATATATATTATATATATGTATATGTCTATAGTTTGTAATTTTTGATCGTTATCAAACACCATATTTATGCATTTTACGTAAAACTAAGGATTAGGTTCAATAATGGTCAATCAATTGAGATGGTTTTTTAAAAGATCAAATTACTAATACTGCCCCCGTAATTGACTTCCTGCTATGAAAATCTACTAAATGGTCCATAATGTGCAACAACAGGACACTTTTGGCAAACCAGAGGTCACATTAAACTTTATGGTCAAAAGGCACATGCGGAGGTTGGTTGATTCCTAGAAAGTATAATTATCATAATTAATCATTCTGAGAGAAATCTATGAATGAAGGAAAATATGGAAGCCTGCTATATTGCCAAAACAAGGAGAGGGGGAAAAATGGGAAAAGCATGAGAAGAACTGCACAGAGGATCATGGAAGCAAAGGTTCCCAGGAACAAGACAATGGCCGAGACAGAAATGTATATATTGGAAAGAAGACCACAAATTTTCACTTTGAAACCGAAGAAACCTGAGAACATGTTCAAGAAGAAGTTGATAAAGAATATGATGACAATGCTAATAGATGAAAACCATAGTGATAAAGATCTTTCAATATATTATCTTATTTATACTACAAAAATAGGTATTGATGATAAGTACGAGAGAATTTTTGGAATCATTTTCAAACGTCAATTGGTCTTACATAGTAGAAAACGACTTTAAGGGAAAATATATGAGGTAATTCGTGGAGGTATGGACATGGGAGAAATGAATATAAATCGTTATAATGGATTGGATCGAAATATGTTTTATTGTCAGCGTAGGTGTTAAGAAATAACCCATTTTCAGCGTTTTCTCTAAATCTAATGAAAGAAGAAACATTCTGGGGTTCAATGTCAAAAGTAAACATGAAATAGCTATGTTGCAAGGCCTAAAAGATGCTCTAGAAAAGTTTGAGTTCAAGATAAATGTTCTACTTAAAACAAACGTTTTGTTTTGGAGAAGGACCAAAATAATGGAAATACCAATGTAAATATTGGAAACACCGTAATTGAAAAAGTTGGAGTAGTTCTGTTATCTATGAAGCATAAAGGGGCTAAGGTTGGCCATGTGGATCTTGATAAACCTGGAGTCGAGGGTTCGATCCCCCCCCCCCCCCCCATGGACAATAGACATTTATTTAGTGACGATCTCATTATATAAATTCTTAGGGTTATTAAGGATGGTGACATATACACAGTCCCTCACAATTAGCGATAGTTACATAATGTGGACTTTAATAAATAACTTTTATATAACATACTTTTTGAAGAAAATGGCGCAGCAGCTGCGTAAACTAAGCAGATTTCCCACATGATGGGATAACACACACCTGTCATCATATATTCTCTATTTCAATCTAAAAAACCGCTGAGTAAAAGGGGAGTAGGAGGGGCGGGGGATTGCTAAAGGCCCATAACAAGAAAGTATACATAACACGCTTAATACTTCAGTTGAAAAAATGAATAGAACAAAAATTGTAAATCAACAATAGCTTAACAAGATCAGTTCTATAACATTTTGCGATACGACTCATAATAACGGAGATATCTTGAATTTTCAAACCTCGCCCCCCCCTTCTATTCCGATTTTACCCAGCTGTTAACTATCTACAGGATTTTTAGTGTGGAATGAAACAGATGAATATCAAGTATGGTATATAAGACATAATTATTTTCGATTCACGGCAGCAAAATCTTAATTGATGACGCCATCAGACTACGTATTTGCATGTATCTCACACAGTAAACGTTTAATATTAACAATATTTGGTATTGTAGCTTGGAATTCAGTCATTCATGATATAACAGCATATTGGAAATATCTCATGAGTTGGAGAGGGGGTTAACTGAACGCCGAACACATAAAAATAAAAATATCTTCTATCATATTAAAGATAGAGAATAAATGTATAGAACAATATTTATCTATACACTTTTTCAATCCGACTTATAATAACGGAGATATTTCGAATTTTTGGAATTCCCACTCCCGTTAGTGCGATTTCAGCCATTAACCTCAGCCTTTAGTTTTGCATTTTAAATTAAACGCTTACATATCCAGATTGATTATGATCAAATAAGAATTGCGACCGCTAGAGCAGTAGCACACAGGTAAATTATATATTTTTGTTGATGTTTTCGGCCAGGTTATATTTATATATGGTGTTGTTATTCTTTTTGGAGTTTTGGTCAATGTTGATAAAAAAATCTTAGTTTATGCTGATATTTCGAGAATCTTTATTTTCTCTTTTTCAGGGCAAGACTAAAGATTCTTAAAATCTACTGCACATAACTATTGCACTTAGGACTAGGGTTACAGTAACCTCCTTGGTCTGGACCAACGGGTACATAACAAACGATGTTTATTTTGTTATTTAGAGTAACCTTTGTTTTATACATTTTTTTTAGTATAACAATATATGAATCAAGTAATTTGCGTAGAATTACTGATACGCTCACCAATTCTTTCCAATTTGAACTACCAGATACCTCACCTGGATAAATTAATTCAAATCTATGGTAATATTTTACCATTAATAATTAAAATCTGTGATTTAATTAACACCAGTAGCAGGTTTAACAACGGGTATAAACCCTAAACACTGACACAGGGAAATGTCAAAATATTTTTTAAAGAAAAGCCTTGCCAAAAAATTACCATCATCATTCAGCCTCAAATGAATTCCCCAGAAAAGTAGGGTAACTTAGCTAGTATATATTCATAATGTTGACCTGACTTCGTCATCTACTAGGTCGGATCGATGGAAATTTGAGAAAATGTTTCGAAAATTTCGTCGATGTAAGAAGAACTTCAATAGCTGATTTCTCAGAAGGGAAATCTGCAAATAGCATGAGTGAAGCGTATCTTCCAAAATGAAATATTTTAACTGGCCAGCATATAGGTATTGATACCAAGTAAGAATTGGAAGTATATTGTTTTATGCAACGGAATGTTGGATTCTTCTGGAAATAGTGTGTGATGGGTTAGTAGGAAAGGGTATGTTAAGCACCAAATATAGTTGGACAAAAAAAAAATGAACAGGCTCTAAGTCAACAAAGTAAGTGATTTATGAAGACTATTAAGAAAAGTAGGTATGTATGTAAGAAAAGCATAAGGGAGACATCTTAAGACACATACCTTTTATCAACAATGTATTTGAAGGTATAATTATTGATCATAGCGAAATTTTTCTTCACATTAAACGTGCATTTCGGAAGGCATAATAATGATATGCGTGGCTTTCGATAGAACCCAGTGATTGAAACTTCTTAGACAATGGCTATAAGCAAGACTGAATGTTAAGATCACATTTGTTCTAACTGCAGCGGTCAGTTATAACAAATGTGATCTCAGTTTTGACATATTTAGATTTTTTTTTTGTACCAGAAGCGTAGACTGGGGAAAATATATAATGAGTGAATATTTTAGAATCAATTCATTTTTTTTCTTTTTTTAATTTGGTTCAGAATTTATCATGTATTTATTTTTACTGAATCGATTATTTATTAAAATATTTACTGATATTAACCTTGCCCATTATACCCTAAAACATGACGGATTGTGCACAAGAACGATCTCAATACAGGTCATTTTAATAGAAGGCAGCTAATAGCAGTGTAATGCATACAATGTTTTAATATTAATTTCATATTAATGTACCTAGGTATTTGGTGTTTAGACGTGAAATAATTAATATGTCACATAAAAACGTTCCAACATAAGGGCATTTTAGGGGGCCAAATAAAATCTAATATGAGTTGTTGTTCGTCGACCGAGGAGTGTCGTAGGATCAATTTTAAGGCATTTTCATGAAAAAAAGAAGCACTTATTTCTTTGGTATTTCTCTAATTAGGGCGCATGGAAAATGCAATTTCGTGTCAACATCCGCAAATGAAAAAGTCCGTCACGCAGGGGCTGCGTAAACTAAGCAGATTTCCCTCGTGAAGTTATACAATATAGAAATCTGTCCAATAACATCTGTAGTAGTAAGGTATATCTAAACCTATTCAAGAGGGACGAGTAGTTATGGAAACGGCCGCCAGAGCTCTCGGCGGAAATTCCCGAACATAGCTGACCCCTGCCGATCACACACAGAATACAAATGCAAATATCTCGGTTAATATTCAAGATAGAGAATAAATGTATAGAACAATATTTATAGAAAATTTAATTTGCAATAAAATTGGCTCAATACGGTTTTTCGATCCGACGTATAGTAACGGAGATATTTCGAATTTTCGAAAATCCTCCCCTCTAAACCCCCCCCCCCCTGCCAATGGTCCGATATTAGCCGTTAACGAACTTGATCTTTCTTTTTACATAAAAAGACTGAATATCGAGTTTGGTAACGATCAAACAAAAATTGCGACCGCTAGAGCGGTAACAGACAAATATATATATATATATATATATATATATATATAGTTTTGAACGGCCCTCATTTTCGTCATCTACTAGGTAGGATCGATGGACATTTGAAGAAAAATTTCGAAAATTCCGTCATGAGTACAACCTCAATAGCTGATTTCCCTGAAGGGAAATCTGCTAAAACACCAATTAATACCCGCCGTATTTATTAAGATCTCTACAATGAATAATTTTCTAACTCAAAAATAAATTCTACCACACACCAAGAGTATCATTTTCAGATATTCCATGAATATTGAATAATAGAACTCCTCGTCTGTTGTAATTATAATTGCCTATCTTGAATAGTACTCTTGTCGCATATCAGTAACTTTTGATAAATTTGGAGTGGCAATCAATAAGATTATTTCCGTGGTTATAATATATGGAATAAAAACAATTCGAATAATTTTGAAGATTTGTGAAGTAAAATCAGTGTTTATTATTACCCCTTCTTTAGTCCTTAGTTATTCCTCTGATTATAATCTAACCGTTTGTCAATATTACAGGGCATTCATTGATTAAGGCTCCTATAATGTTGCTTCGCTAACCATCAAAGATGCTTCTGACGGATTATTTGTTTCAGTCATTCGAACGGTAGAATAAAGAGTCCGCCACGCAGGGGCTGCGTAAACTAAGCAGTTTTCCTACGTGTGTCACGCATTTACATTTATTTCAAAAGAAAAAGTTCAATGAGAACAATATTTGGTATTTATGCCTCAAATAATGTGCTTTTTAACATAACAGCTTCTTGTTAATATGACATGAGTACGAGGGGGGGGGGGTTCACTGCAGGTCGAAAACTATAAAATGCAAGTATCTCGGTTAATAATGAAGATAATGAAAAAATGCTCATAACTACATGTATAGAACATTACGTTTACAATAAGATTGGATATATACAATTTTTCGATCCGAAGCATAATAACGGAGATACTAGGAATTTTCGAAATATGATACCATAGTAGTTTTTCACTCTAAAACCAGATGAAACCAATTTACCTTCTGAAAGGATTATGAATTTAGCTTTGAAGCCCTCCAGCCATAGCAATAAGATTTTGTTCTTTTATTAAGGTAGACTTTTTAGAAACACGTATTTATGTTAGGCTTATAATTTCATTTTTTTTTAGTTTCAGTACTTTTTTCTTTTCTTTAAATGCATCTAGTCTTTGGTGTAATTTAAATATATGACCAACATAATGTAGATTTCAATCATTTGGACTAATTAATTTATTCAATTAAATTTGTGAATTTTAGTTATTTATGCTAATTTGTTAACTTTTTTTTTACAATGTGACTACATGTTTCTTTGTTTGTTCAGCATTTTATGATAACACGCTAGTACAGAAAGGGCTTGGGTTTAAATGAGCCCAAGTATGAAGACGCCAATTATTACAACAATAGAAAGTAAGCAATTGAACATTACTTGATAATGCCATAATTATATAAAAAAAAAATATTATTTCAGATAATTTAATTATTTAAAGCATGAATTAGGTTGCTGAGATTATAGATCGTCCCCCCCTCCTCATTTCCATCTCATTTAATCACATGGGGCTCAGGTTAGCCTTAATAAGTTAAAGCATTGGCGTTAATCGCAATTGATAAACCTAGAGCTAGCCCCTCTAGTACCACATTTTCAAAAAAGAAAACTTTAAAATCTATTTCAATTAAAATAGTGGCGAATTCGTTTCCCGTTTGGGCTATAGGAATTTATTTAGTGACGAACTCATTGATGAGTTTATTTGTTCAAATAAACCTGGCTATAGGCTATGGCCACTCCAAGGCTAGAAAAGAGCAACCTGTAGATACCCCGTTCCAATTAGCCATAGTAACAATAACAATAATCATTAACATTTAGTAACGCTGTTTATTATTCATAGAAATGTGAATGATTAAAATATTAATATATTTTTGTTTTAGAAATGAATATCTAGTTTTATAAATAATACAACGCTGCATAAAATTCGTATGAGAGAAAAGAGAAATGGAAGCGCTGGGAATGCGTCCAACCTTACTATGCAATTAAATTTAACATTATTAATACGAAGTATGCGCTGTAGTCATAGAAGTGAGTTATTTTAATAATGCTTGTACTACAGTAGTATTAGAGACTGTTACTTTAAAACAGGTATGGGCAACCTTTGACATTTGTGTGGGCCAAACTTTAGTGTGCAAATACGTTCCCGAGCCGCTTTTAAAAGTAGTGCACTTTAAAGTAGTGTTCATAATTTGTAACGATAGATATCAGACATGAAATTATACGACAATGTCATTATAATACAATGTATTAAAATAACAAAATGAAAATTAAAAAAAAAATAAGTACAACATTATAATTAAATCGTAAAATTTGTAATTATTACAAAACGAAAGTTAAATAGCGATACCGAAATCAATGAGATACTTGAATTTCATTCGGGAAATTAATCCATCGATGCTTGGTTTAATTCCATTAATACGAAGACCTAAAGAATTTTCCAAATTATCATCAGTCAGCCTTGTACGATGTTTCGATTTATTAACTTTCATCAGTGAAAAGAACTGTTCGCATTTATAAGCAAGGCCCCCGCTACCATATGTGCAAAGTGTGCAATGCACAAGGGCGCCATCCTTTTGGGGCGCCAAAACCAAGGGCCAAAAAAGAATTTAGATTTTATTCTATTTATTTCATTTTGATATTTTAGTCTACAAATAAATATGAGTTTTAAAGTTCAGTTCTTTGCTTTATTTCAAGCACCTACCTACGATCATAAAAAAAGATAATTTAAAATGCCTTAAGGGGCGCCGAAATCCTTTTTTGCACACAGGCGCCAGTAGCCCTTACGGGGGCCCTGTTTATAAGTACTGCCAAACGCACAAATCTCTCCTCATCTTCCTCATTTGGAGAAATTAGTGTAATATTTTTGTTTAATTGGGTTTTCAGAATGTCTCGCGGGCAGGATCAAATCTTACAGCGGGCCGGGAGTTGCCCACATATGCTTTAAAACGTCCATCAGGCAGTTGCAACGTGAACTGAGCAGATTTCCCACCTACTGGATCTCCCCTCACCATCAATTTATTTTCTCCTGTGAATCTATGTAAATAGGAATTTAAATATTCGTTTTGTGGGATGGACATGAGTTATTATGACTGAGACACTTATAATGAAAATCGTAAGAGTAGTGGTGGGAATTTACTAATGGCTGCAACCAAACAAATACAAATAAATCGGTTAATATTCTAGTTAGAAAAAACATGTATAAAACATTAATTGTAGTTAAAAAAATTAATTTTAATTTTTGGTTAATTATCGAGTGTGGTACTAATCAAATAAAAATCACGTAGTTTTGAACGTCACACAGAATATATTTGCATATATCTCACAGAGTAGAATTTCAATGAAAACAGTATTTCTTTTCCTGAGACGGGAAGTGTAATTATACATATTGAAACATTGCCAAAATATACATTTCAGTCAGTAATGATTTCCCGGATACCTTAGCTTGTATATTTCATGTGCTCCGTAAATGATTTTGACTAAGGGTTCTTACCAAGGGGGAAAAATATAATAAAATATGATAACATTTGGCGAGCAAAATCGGCTTTATTTACACCGTTCATGCGTGACGACCTAAATACGGACAGAACAGTATGATTTAAAACACTTTACGTTAATTAACTGTTTCGGCATTGGGAAGAATCAATAGCCCACAAAGAAGACTGGTTGCTGCCTTCTGGAGCAGGTATGGTTGAGACGAGCACATGTCGGGCAGACAATGACAAGCCTAACGACCCCACTCAGGAAGAGCCAGGACGTTGGCTAGTTCCGGCGACGTGCATTATGACCTGCCTCTGTCGGTTCCGGGTCTTCTCTAGTCCCGTCGGCACTTCTGTAGGATCTTCCTGGAGACCTGGCAATATAATAGTTATCCCCAACCTTACGACAATTTGCGTTGTGTTCTACATAAAAATAACAGGCCAGGCAAAAGAAAAAAAATAATACAGAGCAACGAGCGCAGAGACCACCTTCCCTTTAAAAAAAGTCACGCTAGGGGCTGCGTTAACTAAGCGGATTTCCCACGTCTGTCACCTATTTGCATTTATCTCAAAAAGTAAAAGTTCAATGAGAAAAATATTTGGTATTTAGGCATCAAATAAAGTGCTTCATAATATACAACCGCTTATTGTTAACAAGACATGAGTAGGAATGGGGGGTTTAATGAAAGCCGAAAACCATAAAATCCAAATATCTTGGGTAATATTCATGATTCAGAAAATATGTATAGAGTAGCATTTATAGATCATTCAATTTGCAATAAGATTGGTTCTAAAATTTTCGAATCAACACATAATAAGGAAGATATTATGGTTTTTGAAATTACCCCCTCTAACCCCCCCCCCCCCCCCCCTCACTGGTCAGGTTTCAGCCATTAACGAACTTGTTCTTTAGTTTTACACAAAATGTTTAAATGCCGAGTTCGGTAACGATCTAACAAAAATAGCGACCGCTAGAGCGCTAACTGACATATATATATATATATATATATATATATGTATATAGTTTTGAAGGACCCGGGTAGGATCGATGGACATTTGAGAAAAGTTTTCAAAAATTGTGACATGAGTACGACCTCAATATCAGATTTCCCTTAAGGAATAGAATAATAGAAATCATGTGAGTAATATCACAAACTTTTCTATTCAATTCGTTTTGAGTAACGATGCTAGTTTCATGGATAAACTAACATGTGATGTGGGTAGAAAGCAAGCTTGGTGTGTATTTTCGTGAGCATTAGAAAATTAAACTGGCTCTCAGTCCCGTTTTCTTTCATTTCGGAGCCTGAATCACTAAATTTTGTTTTTATGTGTATGTTTTTTCTGATCTGTGTCGTTTTCTAACTTTTTGTCAGTCTGGTTCTCTGTTAGCAACAATGTCAAAACCAAAATAGAAGTTCCCAAGGCAAAATGTTAAGAGAAGTAGTCAGAGCTCCTTGTTTCGTTTTCGTGCAAAATCACGACACAAAGGGACTGCGTAAACTGAGTAGGTCTCCCGAGTGCTGGAGTGACACACCAGTATTGTCATCCCTCCATATATTCTCTATTTCTAAGACTAAATCCTATGAGTAGTTGTGGTGGCTTACCAAAGGCTGAAAAAAACAATTTGGTCATGCGTTAAAGATATTGAGCACATGCTGATCATAAAATATATGAGTAACAATTGGAAATTTTCAAATAAGTCCGTCACGCAGGGGCTGCGTAAACTAAGCAGATTTCCTATGTGAAGTTTAGCAATAGAGAAATCTGCCTACTGGTAACACAACACCGCCATAATTAATACACACGGTAATGAGAAATCTTTCAGTTAATTTTAATAAACTCCCAACTGAAACGGCTTCTGAATTGTAAGAATAATTTATATTTTAATAACTCAAATTTTAGTAGTCCAAGAACTAAAGAAGGGGGGGGCGGATGAACAGAACGTATTTGCATAAATAAGTGTATATAACAATATTTATAGTAAATTTAATTTGCAATAAGATTGGTTCTATACAATTTTTCGATCCGATGCATAATAACGGAGATATTTTGAATTTTCGAAAATCCTCCCCTCTAACCCCCCCCCCCTCCCACTGGTTGATCTTTCCTTTTACATAAAACGACTAAATATCGAGTTTGGTAACGATTAAACAAAAATTGCGACCGCTAGAGCGGTAACAGACAAATATATATATATATATATATATAATTTTGAACGGACCTCATTTTCGTCATCTCCTGGGTAGGATCGATGGACATTTGAAGAAATTTTTCGAAACTCGCGTCATGAGTACGACCTCAATAGCTGATTTCCCTTAAGGGAAATCTGCTAAAATGTTTTGTTCCGACTTTCTTTTTAAATAAAAGGAAGATTATTTCGAAAGGCAATTAAAGAATACTCCACCTATAATTTCATAATTAATTATTTTTAAGATAAGCAGCACTCAGAAAGTATTAGCTCAATTTAAGGGGTTGACTTCCCATACACACGCACACTATAAATCATTTTTGGTTTTAAAGTTGTTAAGAAAGTTAATTAATGATGTCCAGCACATTGATTTCTTTCATAGGCTGAAATACTTTCCATTTTACTACAAAATACAATATTACTAAATGGTTTGCACTTAACATTTGAGATAAGCACGTAAACAACGATTTAGATAAAAATAAAATTACACTTAACATAGGCACTTCATAAATTTTCAAATACGCATGTATATTATTGTTCTTAATACATTAATTTTGCTTTTAATTTGCCCTTTAAAATCATAATTGTTTTTAATATATTATTGGGTATTACTTGCAATTTTTCCAGAATAACAAGATTAGTTTGACGATATAGAATTATTTAAAATTAATAAAGAGACTATTACATCGAATATATTATCAGTTGAATATTCCATTTGTTTATCCTGAAATGATTTCAAAAAGTTTGTTTAGAACTAGGAGGTCATCGAGCTAAAGGTTTTAGAAATTTTAATAACAACTTTACCCGTTCCTGTTAGGAGTAATGATAATTTTAAATTTCCACTGGAATGTTATTTTTCAAGACAAATCTCTGTATTATCGCGATACATAGTACTATTTTAGTTTAAGAAGTTAGAAGAAACAAAGTTTAGGTTTAAAATGTGCATTAAGATTTCTAAATGAATGTAATAGACATTCAATATATGCCTACTGCAGAATTTGGAAATTGTGGAGTTACAACAAAGAGATAAATGCGAAGGAATCATATTGGTTTATCAACCAGAAAAATGTATAACACGGTAATTTTAGGTGGTTAATTTCTTAACAAAATTGGTTATATCATTCTCCGCTCCATCGGAGATAAATGCGATTTTGTATTATACAACTTCTCTAAAGCCTATCATCACCTTCTGGTCTAATTTTGGCCAATAACAAATATTGTCTTTACATTTAGATCAATCTTTTAAATATCGAATTTGGTTACGATGTAATAGAAATCTGGCAGCTAAAGCGTCAAAAGACACTACACATAGAAATGAATCCGATCCTTTTTATTATATAACGAACATTCGGCTCGTTTAAACCCGATATATATATGGAACCTCATTTTCTTCATTTAATTTCTAGAATCTTACGTAGATGGAAATTTGATGAATTTTCTTAAAGATTGCGACGTGAGTTCAATAATTATCTTAAACATAACATGCTTTAGAATAGGTTTGTCTCTTAATCTTAATAATTACATCAAAGGAGATGGCTTCTCTATAGAACTTCAAATTTAAAAGATTTGGCTTGGTATTTCAAACAATAATTATGAATAAACTTTCACATGGGCTGTATACCAAAAATATTTTTTCCTCTAGCAATTTTACATCAGAGATTCATAATACATATAAATCTAAAAACTTTGAATTTTATTTTTGTTTTTGATTTTTAAGTGATCTCTCTAAATAAATCCTTAGTCGTACCCTTACTTGAAAATGATGGGAAACTGGAGATACCCGCCCTGATTAACCTTAGAAGCGTCAATTTAAAGATACACAACCCTTTATATATATATATATAATATTTATTTTTGGATTTCCTTTACACATTACCCATGAGTAAAGGGAGTTTATTTACCATGTGCCTTACAAGTTGTGTATAACATGTACGTTAATCTAGAATGTCTTAATATATTGTATACTTTAAATTAATCGGTTTGAAGCATATTGGGTATACAATACAAAAATAAAATAAAATTTGCCCTATAATTATCATGTTTGGTATTGAGTAAATTATGCCACTACCTATATAGCGGAAATCTAAATTTCATTTTAAAAATGTTTATAAACCCTATTTAATGTGTCAATTGTTTGTATTAAAGATTATGATTTTCGTTTTTTAAATAACAGGATGCTTTGTTATAAACTCCTGTGTTTCTATTATATGTTCTCAAATCTCATGTTAATTTTTCAAAATATCAGTAAATTAATGTTAATTTCTTCTAAGCAAATTTTTAGTTTGGTATCGACAAGGATTTATTTGAAGCATATACTTGCATTCTTACTTTAAGAGTCAAAACTCAATTATTATGAGTTTACATTTTCTTTTAATTTTTATAACTTAATTTAAATATTTCTCCTCTTATCTGATTTTATTTTATTAACTGTTTAATTTTTGTTAACATTATTATTTGAAATGTGATTCCAATTCGATTTGTAAGTTTCCACGGGATTTGCGGGTTATTGAGACATACGAATAACATTAGTTTTGACTTTAGATGATTCTTCTTAGAAGGTAATCTAAAAAATAAAGTTAACACCAGTATTGTTTTAAAATTTATAATAATTCATGAAATTTGACTTTAAAGGCGAGAGTATAATTCATTTAATTTAGAAGTTAAACAACTCCAATCATAAAATATTCTTGACTCATGATAAAGACTAACAAATCGTTTACCTATAATAATGAAATATCCTTATTTCTATGTATGATTATTTCATGATATACGTTAGAATTATTTGAGTCGACAATTAAAGATTTGGCTTTCTTCTTCGCCAAATTAAATATTATTACTGAATCAACGGCTAGATGCTGTTTAGTCATGTGGTATATTTTGAAGTGAACAATTCCACTGTTATTCCAATTGGAGAGCTCCTTAAAAAACTAAATTATAAAGGAAACTTAAAACAAAATTGAATAAATAAATCATATTATTATTGCTTGTAGAGAGGCCAGGTCTAACAAAAACGAATGAAATGTTGTTGACTATTATTTCACTTCATCTAATGGACTATAGTTTGACTATAAACTATTTAGTACTGTTCAGTTATGGCGATTATATGTAAAATTTGACAAAAAAACTATCTGAATCACTTTCAGAATAATTTTTAGTGATTTTGGTTTTCAGGAGGTAACGCTTGAAGACTATTTGTTATACAAACGAGTTAATTTGATACTATGCCACATCTAATATTAACTTCTCATATTTTGACACATTCAACTAATAATCAACTTTATATAATGACAATATCAATAATTTTGTTAATGGAGAGCAATTTTATAAATGTTTGCCTTTAAACAATGGGTTGTTTTTCGTTATAATTAAATAAATGATATGCAACTTTGTTTTGGTATAAAACTATAAACAATGTAAATATTATCAGTTGTGTCTATTATAATTATTACACGTCTAATCATCCTCATGATGAAGAATTGTGTTCTTAATAATCGAAAAAGCATTCTATGATTTGTTTATTTGAGTCTTTTAGGAATCAAAAAGTGTTTTGTATCAAAAAGAGCTTTGGTCAGCTCATATATGTGATCAACTTCCGTGACAGAGTCTTTGATTTAAAATTTTATTCGATCAGGTGAAATCATGAATTTAAAATATCAAGAAAATCGAATAACAACTTGTTTACTTATTTAACAAGAGGCAATAATGGTTTTTATTTTTTAGTTAGTGAAAGTTTATAGCATGGTATGTTTAAAATCTGTCTCTTTGTAGAGTTTTTTAAAAAATTAAATATACTTACCGGTTTATTACACTTCAAAATAATTGAGTTGTGAATAGAGCTTTGAAATAAAATGAGAGTACATTATGTATTAAACCCCACTCCAGCAACAAAATAATTAAAATATACAGAATTTTGGAGATGTCATTTTATGAACCTGGAATAAATACAAATGGCTCTAAAACGCTATAGGAAACTGTAAACAGTAATGCTCCGTAGCTATTAAAATGATTAGGTACGTCTTAGGAAATCATTTGTAATAATATATTTCCTTATGCCTCATATAAGAAAGGATAATACTAAGTGTGTTTACCATCAGTCTCATGGTGGTCTAGCTGAAGAAGTGATGTGACGGAGAACCTCCTAGTGTTCTCTGAAGGAGTGACGTGGTACGGTTCGTAGTCTAGCCCCAACATGACTGAGCCTAGGGATGGAGGCGTGGGTTAGGGGCGGGTCTTAGTCTCCTAGGAGGGGGTGTGGAGTGGGGAAGATCTGTCCAGGAACGCTCCTCCCGAGGGACTAACTAGAATAAGTTTAGGAGGTCTATAGATTTTTTGTGGTCGTTGAAATAAGAGACAAAACAAATTCAATTGAGCCGTTATCATCCAGTTGCCCAATGACAACGAATGATAAGATTGCTGTTTTGAAGTAGTTGATCTGAGTATAGGCGTACCGCCAAGTATGTTCGCTCCCCTTCACTTGGTACCCTTCTCTTCCCTTCAAAAGCCTGGACTGCTCCAGACAGCTTTCATAGCTGGATCAAGATTATGAGGGCACGAAGACGAAGTGTCATTTCATTTAGATGCGCCAAAGCAACGCACTGCCATGTAAGGTGCTCGTCATTTAATAACATTCATAACGCAGCATCTGTGGATGATAATATATAACTCATAAATTGTTCATCCGTATAAATTTTGAGATATACTTCCATTCATAAATTAGAACACAAGTTTCATGGATAAACAAAATTAAATCCAGTCTAATGAAAATACTAAGGAACACTGGCTTCAAATACTGGGATTTGGTAAATACGCTACATGGCTAAAGAATAGTCGGTTTATAAATTTGGTTTTATCTGACATCGAATTAATTTTATCAGGTTCCCTTTAAGGGAAATCGGCTATTGAGGTTTTACTCAAGGAATGAGTTTTTAAAAATGTTTTCAAATGCTTTCCAGTCCTACCTTGTAGATGACATAAAATTACCATTTAAAGTTATCACGTCAGTAATGCATAGGTGCTTATGTTCCCAAGAAACGTAGTTACTTTTCAGCAACAAGATTTGATCCATATTGTGTAGGACTTTGTGTTACACATTCTTCCCTAACCCTATTGACGAAGTTATTTTTAGATGCTTTATAGTTTACAGCCTTAAGTAAACTCCACTCCTCATCTGACTTCAACAATACCTAACATATATCTGGATACGTCTGATCCCAGGCTTAAATACCAATTGATGTTTTCATGAGACCGTTAGTGATGGAGAATCATTACAAATATGAGTTATGCTGTTATCAATAAATAATGCAGTTACTTAATCCTTTGGAGGCTGCAATTTTTGCCACATTGACATTGAGCCATAATATAAAAAACTATTTTTATTAATGGACGGAGTAGGAGCAGTAGTAAAAAAAAAATGAAAATTGTAAATATGATCAAACTTGTTAACGAATAATACATGGATGATTATAGAGTAAATGCCAATAAAAATAATACATGACAATAAAATAATAATAAATGAAATATAAAACGAATAATGCAGCTGATCTGAATGTTAAAACTATCAATGACGCATAGCTATAATATGAGTTCCATTTTCCACAGTGACATATGTCATCTCAAGGCTCCGAAGTACTTTGTTCCAAATAGGATTTTTAGTAATAATTTCGGCAATCCTATTCATCAATGATTTCCCAGGCTTTTCTATTTACGGATGCCCAACTAGCGTTGTCCTCTAGTCATTAAGCCACTGTTGTCTGAGTCTAGCCCCTTTTTCTCTTCCCTCTGTAATATAAAGAATAATATAAAATAAAAAATAAAATAGGCAGTAGTTGAGTGAAACGTTCATAAAGAAAGATTATAATATGTTATGTCCTGTCTTATTACTGACTCTTTATCCACTTTTCTAGAGGGCCACATTCTTTTCAATATTTATTCACTTTGTAAACGGGGGCTTAAGCTAGTTATGTGAGCTAAGGCGTTGCTTTTGTTCTCAGTTGGTAAACATAGAGACGCGAGTTCGTATTCCGCCCGGGCAAAAAGAATCGATTTAGTGACGAACAAAATCCCATGACGAACCCGATTAAAGTCGCAATTAGTCTTAGTATCACACAATGGATGTTAATCACTGAGAACATCAATAATTTTGTAATCTTCTTTATCTATTTTGGTTAATTTATAACTTTTAATTGGTACAAAACGGTCATAATAAATAAAAATCAGACGAATTTAATAATAAAAAACAAACTTGGAAGTATAATAAAAGACACATATTGCCTATAGCAATTGTGACGTGTGACCAATCCCCATCCTTTATTAATTCCCCACATATATTAACTTGACATACTCCCAAGGTATGATCTAGAATATAAGACAAGCAAGTGTGTATTTTTTATTGATAGAATGAGAGAGGATGAGAAATGTTGCTAGGAGCTAGTTTTGACAAAGGTAGAACCCCTTGGCTGGAGAGATATGTTCTCCCTCTGCTATATTTGTCGTCTGAATAATTCAACTTATTATACCTATCACTTCCACTTCTATTCCTCCTCGGCTAAAGATCAAAATAATTTGGACACATAAAAACGTCCTTCTCTCGCCTTTCAGGAGTCTATTATCAGACAGATTTCTGGCAAGACCAGTATAAAATATTTATCCCCATCCTTCTTGAAAACATTGGATACTGCTTATATTGTTTTGGTTAAAAGTTGGTGGTTTTTGAACTGTTAATTCGTACGCTATCTCACTTAGATGGAGAAGACACTGACTTAAGTAAGCTTCCATACATCAAATAACTGTGTATTATTTGATTTTAGTTTAGTTTTTATCCATAGAAATTATATAATTGTTTACGTAATTTTATTAGTCATTACAGTTTTTGTTTTTGAACTTAATGTTTTGTTTTTATTTATTTATTTTATTTGTTATTTTGTGTTTATTGGTGGTTTTCGTTGTTTGGTTATTTGATTTCGTTCTATTATTTAGTTGAGTTTTATTTAGTTGTGTTTCGTTATATTGTTGCGTTCTGATATTTAGTCGAGTTTTGTTATTTGTTTGCGTTCTTATTTTGTATTATTTAATTTTTTCTTGTTTCTATTTTCATTTTGTATTTTGTTTATATAAATTGTTTTTGTTGTTTTTTTATGAGCAATATCGCCTCGCTGCGAACGCTCCAAAATAAAATAAAATAAATAAATAAATAACTGTGTAACTGATATTATCTGGTTTGTTATGGGCTAAATACATTGCCATTTGCTATCTGTAACAAATTCATCTAATCACAAGTACATAAAGGCTATTGGATGTAAAAAGATAGAAATATAAATAAATATAAATAGTGTACCCGTGTCCAATTGAAAGTCCTTATAAACTATTGTCATTAATATATTACTAATGTTATGAAATAACGAGGAATAAAATAAAACCTCTTTGCTATATCTGGTATTTGGTATACTACTATATCTGGTATCTCCTTATTTAGAATATTACTTTTTTTACCTCCATTTCCATTCCATTTTTTGAGATGGTGGATGGAGAGGAAAGTAGATCACTGATGAAAAATGCCTCGTTCCTTCCGTTAATTACACAAGGGAACAACATTTTTGTTGCATGAAATATTTTGACTAATATTCTACTTCCTGGAGGTGCTGATTTAAGATCTGAAGTCAGTTTGTTTGTATTAGCTTTACTTTTGGGGTTATAATTATAAACTGTTTTTTAAGATGAAAATTTTTTTTATTAAGAACACTATTAAAAAAATTACCACTACATATCAAAAAATTTTCTTTTGTAAGATTTTCTTGCTTGTTTCGGTTCACGGGGGCTGTTTTTAATGCTCCAACAATAGTCCGCCATCATGTAAGCATTCCACTGACCTTGGTAACGTTCCTCCATAGTTCGAATGTCCTGATGGAACCGTTCCCCTTGTTCTTCACTCAGATCACCAAGATTTTAAGGGAAACGGTCCAAATGGCTGTGGAGGAAGTGTACCTTGATGCTCATATTACAACCAAACTGCTGGTAGTGTAACAATATTAGTTCAATATGCTCCGCATAGCTTTCTTCCTTTTTGTTTCCCAAAAAATTTTGAGCAGTCCAAACGAATTCATTCCAGCCATTTTTTTCAATATCAGTCATGTAACTAATAAAGTTTTCATCCTTTATCAACCTTCTTATTTGGGGACCATAAAAAATTCCAGCTTTAATGTTTTCTTGGCTAAAATTAAAGAACTTCTAAGAGATGTATTTATAGCAATCACCACCCTTGTTCAAACCTTTGACAAATTGTTTCATGAGCCCTAGTTTGATATGCAAAGGTGACAGTATTATTCGATCCCTGGGCACTAGGGGCTCATTTATTACATTCAGTTGTCCTGGAACCATAGATTGCCTGGAAGGCCAATCTTTTCTAATCCAGTGCTCAGACCTAGCTCTGCTCTCCCATAAACAAACAAAACATGGATATTTTGTATATCCACCTTCTTGTCCAAGAAGAAAATTCACCATTTTTAGATCAACACTTATCAACCACTTTTGTTCGTTGTATTTGATTCTATCCATTACAGAAGCTACAGTAGCATATTCTTCTTTGACTGTAGTTGAATGTGCAATCGGTATCGAACCCAGCTTATTGCCGTTATGCATAAGTACACATTTCAGGCTACGTTTAGAGGAGTCAATAAATAAACGCCATTCATTTGGATCATACTTCTGTACTCCCATTGCTTTCAATAAACCAGGAACATCTGAACAAAAAGCAAAGTCGTCATCTTTAGAAAAGAATGACAGCAATTCTGCCTCTCGGTCACGATAGTATGAAATTCTTGTTTCTGGGGTTAAAAGATTTCTTTGCTTTAATCGAGAAGCTAGAATCGAATCTCCGATGTCTTTTTAGAAAGACCAAGATCTCTAATTAATGCATTGAGGTCTTCCTGATTAAAGAGCTGGGGCTCAGAAGTAAAATCAGGGTAAAAATCACTTGTCCGACTTTCATCACTTGAAGAATAGTTTTTTTTTTTCTATGTCATGATCATTTTGTACAGATGAAGAAGCTTGGGGTACTGGTGCATCGCCAGAGAACAAGACTGGTCGAGTAACTGATAACAAGTTAGGATAAGACCATTTCGACCGGTTATTTTTATTAATTCCATTTATATCAACCACACAAAAATAACAATCATCTTGATGATTATAAGGTACCCGCCAAATCATTGGTGTTTGATACTTAAAATGGGGTCTTTTCTTATTTGCCAATAATCTCAAAGACTCAACACATGTTTTACATACCATATGAGGGATCCAGTTCTTGTCACGGATGTCCAAAGTGAATCCATAGTAATCAAAATATACCTGTTTTATAAACTCTGACACACTTAGCCTACAATTTTTGTATGTATATTCACCACAAATGTTACAGAAATAGTTTGGATCGTTTCTATAGATATTTCTTAACTTGGACATTGTTATTTAACACAAGAGCACAAGCTTTTTCACTAAACAACTCAGTTGAATTGAAGTTTGAATGTGACTAGTACAAATATATGTCTATCAGCTGTTTGCCAAAAACAAAAGCTGCTGGAGAAGAACTGAGGCTAGATTGGTAATCACCAACCTCTAATTAGTAAACAACAGGCCTAAAACTCCATGCAACAAAAAATTAATAAAAATTTGTTCCCTTGTGTTATTTATTATAAGCGGCAGGGCGCTTTCGGAGCACTTACTCAATCACCAGTGTCACGGCATATGTTGAGGCATCGTTGAAATAATTTCACTTAAATTAAAATAATATGAAAGTTGAATTCGAAATTTGTGTTCCCATGCTACCGACCAATGTCACAATAATTAAAATAGGTAAGCAGAAATTTGAATGATCAAAAGGGAAGACGTCATAAGAATAAAATTTAAACAATCTAAGACAAGTTGTTTGGAGTTTTGCGGGACACGCACATGGGTATATACTGGTATAAAGTCAGGCCGAAACTAGTCAAATTCGTTCAGGGAGTGTGGAATGAATAATTCTGCTGAAATCTGAAAACCAAAACACACTTAGTAATAGCACATGACCACTCCTATAATACGATTTTCACCCTCTGAATCCCCCTCCCACTGGTCCCAGTTTATTCATTAAAGGACTTGAACTTTAGTTTTACGTATGAAGACAACAGGTAACGGAGAAATGATGTATATACATGGTGTTTGTATATATATATATATATATATATATATATATATAAAATTGTAACCTCTGTCTGTACATTGATTTTTTTCGCGAAATTTCACGATAACTTTTCGTTTCACATGTCATAGACACCATAACTGCATTTTGTTTCTTTCGTGTATGTTTGTTTGTTTGTTTGTTTGTTTGTTACCTTTTCACGCATAAACGGCTGAACCGAATTTTATGAAACTTGGTATGTATATTACTACTAGCCCAACTTAGACTTTAGGCTATATTAATATTCTCTAAGACACACAGGAGTGGGGGTTATAAGGGAGGCCTCAAATTAAAAATAGCGATATTTCGTTTCCTATTGCTTTTTCAGCAAATATGCTCATAACAAAAGTTGTTTATTTTGTAATTTAGAGTAACTTTTGTTATATACACTTTTGCCGTATACGGAAGTATAAATGTGTTATACGCTAAAAACTATAGAGGGAGTCCACAATTTTAATTGGCACAAAAGACTCAACCGAACTAAACCAAACTCGGTATGTGAATTAGCACTAACGCCTTCCTTATAATACGTCATACTAACATTCCTAGGGACGGGCAGGAGTGGGGGTTATATGGGAGGCCTGAAATTAATAATAGTGATATTTCGTTTCCTATTGCATTTTCGGCAAATATGCACATAACAAAAGTTGTTTATTTTGTTATTTAGAGAAACTTTTTTTATATACACTATCGTCGTATACCGAAGTATAAAGGCGTTATACGCTAAAAACTATAGCGGGAGTCCACAATTTTATTTGGCACAAAAGACTCCACCGAACTAAACCAAACTCGGTATGTGTATTAAGCACTAACGCCTTCCTTATAATAAGCCATACTATTTCTAGGGACGGGCAGGAGTGGGGGTTATAAGGTAGGCATGAAATTAAAAATAGTGATTTCCTATTGGGGTTTCGGCAAATATGCACATAACAAAAGTTGTTTATTTTGTTATTTAGAGAAATTTGCTCAACACTTCTTTTCAATATGAACTACCAGGTACCTCAAATGAAAAAAATGATTCAAATGTATGTCAATATTTTCTCATTAATAATTCAAATTTATGCATAATGCACAGGAAACGGGAAATATGACAATATGCAGGACAGTGAAGTCTTACATAAAAAAATAATTTTATTATTAACAAATCCACAGAAACGACGGGTGTTAACCCTAAACACTGGGACGGGTAAATTTCAAAATATTGTGCAAAGTAAAGCCTTGCCAAAAATATACCATCACCATTCAGCCTCAAATGAATTCCCGAGCGAAGCCGGGTATCTGAGCTAGTATATATATATATATATATATATATATATACTAGGTAAGGTACCCGGCTTCGCCCGGGAATTTATTTGAGCTTGAATGAAGATGGTATTTTTTTGGCAAGTCTCTACTTTCCACAATATTTTGACATTTCCCAATCACAGTCTTTAGGGTTCTTACCCGTCGTTGCTGTGGATTTGTTCATAATAAATAATAATTAAGATTCCCTCTCCTCAATATTTTAGCAGATTTCCCTTAAGGGAAATCAGCTATTTTATATTTACCGACTCCTGTGCATGTCGTTTTTTTTTTTTTTATAACGTATTGAACAGTGTAATTCATAATCGTAGAAAGTATTCTATCTTCCAAAGCATGATTACATGATGAGAATAACAGTACATTGATAAAAGTGTAAGCATCAATTATCATGTAAACATAAACCAATATGAGGTCGTCAGGGAAGCGGCAGAACTGATAAGGCAAAGGAAGTAGCTCGACACCTCCCTAGGCTCAGTGCTGCCAATTCCTTTAGGATATCAATTCTGTAATACATTAAATTATATTAACAAATCAGATTACATTATCTTCACAATACGAAAACTGTTTGTTCAAATATTTTTCACGTTCTAATTAAATAATGTATTAAATACACTTAGAGAAAACCGGCGTTTCTCATGAATTAATGTTTGGGATAAGAGAAGGGGGGGGGGCAGTATACTTTATTTGGTGCAAACTGTTACTGGCGTTAAAAAATAACATAGTTTTGAATTATTAAGGATAAAATTCTAACATGGATTTGAATTAACTTATCCAGGTGAGGTACCGGGTAGTTCATATTGGAATGAATTGTTGAGCATATCAATATTTCTACACAAATTACTTGCTTCATACCTTATTTTACAAAAAAAAATTATAAAACAAAAGTTAATCTAATTATATAATAAAATATAATATAATAAAAAGTAAACAGCTTTTGTTATGTGCACGATTGCCGAAAAATAAGTAGAAGATGAAATATCGCGAATTTTTATTTCAGGCCTCCCTTATAACCCCCACTCCCGTCTGAACCTAAAAATTTTAATATAGCTTATAATCTTGGGAGAATTAATGCTAATTCACATACCGAGTTTTGTTAAGTTCGGTTCAATCGTTAGTGCCCCGCTTAAGTTTAAATTAAATTTACATGGGGTTGTGACTATGGGAGGAATATAGAAGAGAGTTGCAATCTATTCCAGTCTTTCCAGCTCGTGGAAATCTGCTTAGTTTACGCAGACCCTGCAAGGTGGACGCTTTTGTTCTTTATAAAGAAAAAATTCTTTAATGCTAGTCTATACCTACCTTGGCAGCCTTTGAGCAATAATTGCAACGCCTATTTTAAATTTATTAATAAAGTATAAAGTTTTATTTTCTTGTCTATGGTAATGCCAGAAAATCGAATAACAATCCACCTTGAAAATTATTAAGACGGACGATAGGTTTTATATATATATAAAATGAACAAAAATTCTTCCTGATTTCAAATGTCAAAAAAAAGTTAGATATTATAATCGGTACTGACATTTGTAGAATTTTGTTTCAATGAAATGACCCTTTATGATGAAAAAATTGAGCACTTCAGATTGAAAAAATTTGTTATACTTTTTAGGAAAAGACTTTTTTGCCTCCTCTATGCCAATTTTCCACGACAATCCTAAAATCTAGATATCATTTAAAAATATTTATTATACTAGAAAATAACTTGCATATTACATTTGATCTTATGAAAAGATCGGCGTCTTGAGCTCAATTGAAACTAACTGTTATTTTGATGACAACTAATATACTCTAATAGGGAAGAATGTAGTCAGAAAAAAACATCCCAAGTGGAAATAACTAACTCCAAACATTCGGAGAAAAAAAGTAAGTTGGCAGCGGTGGGATTCGAACCCACGCCCCCGAAGAGACTGGTGCCTTAAACCAGCGCCTTAGACCGCTCGGCCACGCTACCACGTGATGGAGAGCGAGCCAAACTTTTATAATTAGGAAATGTAAACTATTTAAAATTAATTCATGTCCATTTCATTTAGGATAGTGTGTGTGTCATTGGTACTATTCCGTTTAGTGATTTCGGAGAGAACGATTAAATGAACAATTACCATCCACTGAAGTCGCAAATTATTATGTCAAATTTACTTCAAAAAGTATTTCTATTTCCAAAGTAAGGAAAATCATTCCTCATGAGTGACTTTCATATGAATCAAAGTCTGCTAAGCTCCGTAAAATATGCTTATATCCCACGTGTTGCTTATCTACCGCCCTCTGTTCTTTATTTTCCATGGAATAGGAAGTTTTAGTAGGTAGGAATTGAAATTTAAGTTGGGCATTAGATGTAGGCTCGGGTGTTCGAGAGGAATTTCCAAAAATTCCTCTATATCTCCGTTATTATGAGTCGGATCGTATAATTGTATTGAACCAACCTTATTTTCGAATATGATTTTCTATATATGTTACATATAATTTTTCACTATCTTGAATATTACACGAGATATTTGACGGTTTCAATTGCCTGCCTTCAGTAAAGTTTTTAGCAATAGCTATTATTTTAACAATTAGAGTATCCTGAAGTTTTATATTAGGCTTAAATACCAAATATTGCTTTCAACAGACTTTTTGAGTATATCATTAGATGAGATACACGTAAATACGCAGCGTGATGACGTCATCAATTAAGATTGTATTTCGGTAGTATTTCATACCAGCACGTGTGAAATCTGCTTAGTTAACACATGGATTTTTTAAATATGAATTCATAAAAATTGGAAACTCGTGTACTTTTGGTTTATTATCAGAAGTCACGAATTAAAGGAGCGGCTGGTGCTCGAGAAATATCTTAAGTGGAAGGGAAGGTTGTGTGTGACGACGTTGGTTTCAGCGTATCCAGAGAGGTGACACTACACTTTAAGATTAACCACATTCTGGGCTCACACATGACTGGTACTTTGTAGTTTCAGAAATGGCAGTTTATGTAAATCAGTTAAGCAGTTCCTGCCAACTGTCGACTATTCTTGGGCTTTCCAAGGGAAGCAATTCGCCTTCAACTCAAATCCCTTGGATGAACTTTTAGGAGTTGCCGATTCGTCCCACATGTTTTGGCGCCTGCTCAAGCCCAATGTCGGGTAGACATATGTCTACACCAGTCCTAAATACACTTTAGTTTAGTTAGGTTTTTTAAGTCATTTATGATGGGAAATGAATCTTACACCGCAACCATGACACAAGTAGTAATCACCAGCCAATTACCAAATCTGGTTGTCAGACATGATAGATTTGCAAATGAAGCTATTTTGAGTGGCCGGTGTGATACTCCATCACCTCTAATTATTTCATTAAGGTCTTCTAATAAATGCAGAAAATTATTCTTTGTGGCTGCATTGATTGTGGAAATGGGAAAAATATCCTGCCCTGTTCAAGCAGAACAGAGTTTCTCTACAACTCGCCCACGAGAATAAATAAATAAAACTAAACAACACGATGGTCTAGAACAGGGGTCTCCAAACTACGGCCCGAGGGCCACATCCGGCCCGCGGACAGATTTTGTCCGGCCCGCGGAGAGCTAGCATACTTGAAAACTCCTTTTAGAGAACATATTTTTTATAGCAAATTAAATTTAGTTTACTGAAGTATTCTAATTTTATGTTGAATAATTATTAATATGACATCTAACTTTATTATTAATGTCATGGGCTAACTACTCATAACATTGTTGTAGGCTTATTGATATTGTTTTTGTGATAATTTGGATAAAGAAACACAGAATTGTAATGAGTAAGGACATGTATAATATGCAGAAAATTTAACTTCAGTATATAATAACTAACAAATTATTGAAATGAATCCAACTACTACAGGTACTACCTATTTCCGCTTGTGTCGACCAGATGGCGTGTCACGTTACTCCTCATGGCTCGTACTCTACGACTAATTTAGAAAATACAGATAATGACAGGAAAATTAATAATATGCAGTGTTGCCATTTTGCGGACTTTTTTTTTCATTAGTGGACTATTTCACTTTTTACCACCGGCAACAATGATAATATGGTTTTGGCCCTCGGAACTTACTGGAGTAATCAGTATGGCCCTAAGGCTGGAAAGTTTGGAGACCCCTGGTCTAGAACATCTACCTTGCACACAGACTTATTTCGCACTCTCTGCCTATTGACTTCTTTCGCTCAATGTTTTATTTTTCTCGACGACGGCAGTTCAATAATAAAGAGAAAGTCGAAAACAGTGTTCACTAGTTCTTAGAATCAAAAGATAAAGACGGGTACTCCTGGTGAGGTCTTCAAGACTGCTTTTACACACACATACGGGTATTCCCCTCCCCCACTCCCGTCGTCACTCCCCCACACATATATTTACAGGGTGTCTCAAACAGGATAGTTCAAATGCTCTTCCTGGTTCTAGTCCTGTTCATTATTTTTTCCAATTAAAATATTTTTTATTCATTATTAATATGTAGGATAATTATTAGTGAGAGGTAATCAAATAGATTCCTAGTTACGTTTTGTTTAATTTAAGTTGGGCTCGTTTTTTCCCAATTTATGAACTCCTGGCCACCACCCTCTAGTGGTTGTTTTGGTCAAGCCGTTGGTCACGTCGCGACAATTGAGAGAAGTCAGCTTATTGCTGTTGCTTTTGTACATTAACGTGTCTGACTCTGTTTTCTTCGTTGATGACGTTGTCTTCTCTCTCATTCCGGGGAATCCGCTACCCTTGGCGTTCTATTTGGTATAATTTTATTTACAAAGTTGGGCTTGTTATTATAACTGTATCCCACAGATCCAAAAATACTAAAAGCTTTAGCCTTTATTTGAATCATCTTCCATTAGTGTCCAACTTTCGCAATCGCCGAACGACCAAAAGTTTAAACTATTCCTGGCATTTTAAATCGTCTTTTGTAAAGGATACAGAGTATAAAAAATCACAAGAAATCCCAGTTTGATATGTTAAAACTAGAGAAGATACGTGTTTCATGTTTTCTGGGAACTTTAGGACAACTTTGATGATTTAATAATTTTTAAGTGCTTTTTGGCGAATTCAATGAATCATTTTCATTTTTTTTCTTCTAAATTCATTAAAAAATGTTTATATCTTAAGGGTATCCTATATTAATTTTAAGTGATGACATGTAACTTAAAGGAGTTTTTTTTTAAAGAGGCAATTTGTTTTTAACAAAAATAATTTTGAATCTACCCTTAGAATTAGAAATGCATATTTTAACTTGACATAACTTACATCCACTGGCTAAGGAATTAAGGGCAATATTAAGGAAATTATATAGCATTGTAGTTTTATTCTCATTCTCTGCTATTTACTCAATACTTTTCCTCGCTATTACGGCTGAGGTTCACCAGTAGTCGGATCGTGGACATAATTCTAATTTTTGGCGAGTGAAGACGTAAGAAGAATGTTGCTGCTTGACTTTACGCTCAGCGCTATCCAAGATCAGTGGGCCCGTCCTATAAAATAATTTTACGACTGTAAGTGGAATATTTCGTTATTAGAAACTGGTAAGTCAGAATACCATTTTTGTTCCAAAGAGGGACGGTCATTTCATTGTCAATGGTCCATGGAGTTCACCAAAGATCCCGATACCGTTTCTTTAATATTTACCTTCACCAGAGGTTGTCATCGGGTCATGGAGGGAGCTCCGTTCAACACCATATATATATAATATTATATATTGTATATATTTGTCTGTTAAATCTTACGCAACTCCTGCTTGACCTTTTTACACTTAAAACTGGGGGTCATATAACCTTCAGAATACAACTTGTCGTGGAGAGATGTGTAATTTAATAGAATTGTATTTCACATACGTTTTTAAACAATTAGACGTGGTAACATGAAGGAGTTAATGAATTAACTTTTAGCAGATTTCCCTTAAGGGAAATCAGCTATTGAGGTTGTACTCATGACGGAATTTTCGAAATTTTTCTTCAAATGTCCATCGATCCTACCTAGTAGATGACGAAAATGAAGTCCGTGCAAAACTGTGTATATATATATATATATATATATATATATATATATATATATATCTGTCTATCTATATATTAGTCTGTTACCGCTCTAGCGGTCGCAATTTTTGTTTGATCGGTACCAAACTCGATATTTAGTCGTTTTATGTAAAATAAAAGATCAAGTTTGTTAATGGCTGAAAACGGACCAGTGGGAGGGGGGGGGGTTTAGAGGAGAGGATTTTTGAAAATTCGAAATATCTCCGTTACTATACGTCGAATCGAAAATTTGTACAGAATCAATCTTATTGAAAATTAAATTTACTATAAATATTGTTATATACATTTATTCTCTATCTTGAATATTAACCGGAATATTTGCATTTTTATGAAGTCTGTGGTCGGGTATAGTTCGGATTAGGTCGGCCATTTCCGCCAGTACTCTGCTCAGGTGGAAGCTTCTTCCAACCTTACTTGTCGTTTCTAACCTTACCTTACCTTCCTTACTTTGTGAGATTTATGTAAATACATTCTGTTCATCCGCCCCCCCCCCCTTCTTTAGTTCTTGGATTACTAAAATTTGAGTTTTTAAAATATAAATTATTCTTACAATTTAGAAGCATTTTCAGTTGGGAATTTATTTTAATTAACTGAAAGATTTCTCATTACCGTTTGTATTTAATCACGGTGGTATTGTGTTACCAGTATGCAGATTTCTCTATTGTAAAACTTCACTTGGAAAATCTGCTTAGTTTACGCAGCCCCTGCGTGACGGAATTTTTTATTTACTATAAAGGAGGGTATTAAATAATTGTAACTCCTATGTCCTTTAAACACACTAATGAATATAGGAAATTAATGCGATATTGATATTATTTGAAACATATTGTTAGTAATTTGAAATTTGATAGTAGACTTTTAGTAACAAAGTAATCTACTGTTGAAGTAGTTGAAATTTTAATTCAGCCGATTTTTGTAAGTGGTAATAGTTTACATTTCAAGGTCAACTCCATTAAAATGTTTTTTTTAGTTTAAATGTAGTATAATAAGTTTCACTAGTAAACTATTTACATATAATAATTCCATACTGAAGGATAAGAATTTAAACGGCAATCTAAAGAGCAGGAAATGCCGTCACACAAATAATTAATTTATCACTCTCCTGTCACCTGTCGCGATTTCACATGCTATTAAAACAAGTGTGCATACCTTTTAAATCAAAAAGTCCGTCACGCAGGGGCTGCGTTAACTAAGCAGATTTCTCGCGTGCGCCACGTATTTGCATTTATTTCAAAACTTCAAAGTTCAATGAGAACAATATTTGGTCTTTAAGCTTCAAATAAAGTGCTTCTTAACATAATAGAATATTGTTAATATGAGATGAGTAGGAGTGGGGGTTTACTGAAGACCGAAAACTAAAAAATGCAAATATCTAACTTAATAATCAAGATATTGAAGAAATGTACACAATTTATTTGTTTATTTATTTATAGAACATTGCATTTGCAATTAGATTGGTTCTATACAATTTTTCGATCCGACGCTTATTAACGGAGATATTAAGAATTTTCGACATTCTACCCCTCTAAACCCCCCCCCCTCCCTCTGGTCCGATTCCAGCCGTTAACGAACTCGATCTTTCTTTTTGTATAAAACGATTATATATCAAGTTTGGTAACAATAAAACACGGTAACAGACATATATATATACATATACAGTTTTGAAAGGACCTCTTTTTCGTCATCTCCTGGGTAGGATCGATTGACATTTGAAGAAAAATTTCGAAAATCGCGTCATGAGTACAACCTAAATAGCTGATTTCTCTTAAGGGAAATCTGCTAAAATCACATAGAGTGGCCGGTTCGATTCCCGCCCTGGGAAGTGGACATTTATTAAGTGACGGACTCATTAAATAAATTCCTTAGTCCCACTCTGGCTAGACTAGGGTGGTTCCCTGTAGATAACCCCTCCCAATTAGCTAAAGTAGCACAAAGTGGACGCAAATAAATAAAAAATAATAATTAATCAGTAATCAACAGGTTCATGAAGTTATATTAGTGTAAATAATTTACTGGCGATTCGTATTAGTAGAATTAATAAATTATAAACATTATTTATTCCATTCATTACTGCAGCTAAGATATTAGAACATCAGCAGGATTTGTGACTAGTTGCTAACAGACGAAGTGGGTGGTGAGAGATAGCGGAACTAGGATGTGCTGCTGATTGGGGGTGGTCCACGTGTTCCATATCCAAGGAGATAATTGCCCAGCTACCTCTAGCGGAACTCCTCAAATATATCTTCTGTCGTCACTCTTCTTCTAATGACGTCACTGTCTAGCCCACCTGATTTATAGTTTGTAATATGAGGTGCTACCCGAGATAATTGGGTCGGCGCTAGTTGTTATTCCCCAAAATTGGTTTCAATCTACTCGAGGTTCTATCTTATCTCAGCCACTTCCATCTTGCTTGCTGTTGTCTTATATAGCCTAAAGCAGGAGTGATCCACCTTTTTAATGAACGGGACAATTTAAATTTTAAAATTTATTAGCGGGCCGCACAAAAAAAAAATACATATATAGATATATTTTATAACAATATATTCAGTGGAGAACGTCGATAAAATAAATTCAATTTTAGAAATGCTTGGCTGGCCGCATAAACATGTTTAAAGGGCCGCGTGTGACAAATGATTTATCTGTCAGGAACTCCTTCGCAAAGGGAAATGTTTTTCACCGTCAAAAGTCACATATACTTAGATATCAATAGGAAATGATTTGAGTTTCACTCAGCACATTGTGCATGCAAACGCCATATACATATGTATGTGTGTGTGTGTGTTGGTAGGGGGGGGGGCTGCAAATTGTACAACAAAATTGCAGGAAACACCTTGTCAAATAAGATTAGTTATATTTGATTTTCAATGTAACTCGTATTAACGGATATACAACTCTAAATTGTTATGGACGTCTAACCACTATCTTCCAGTTTCGACTTCGGCTGTTACCCAACTGCCTTATAAAAGGACATTATATACATACACTATATATGAGCGATTGAATATCGAGTTGTGTAATGATGAATTAAAATTTGAGGAAGCCAACATTTTTAGTGATCTCATATTCGTTAAAAAATATGTTGAATGGGGATTGGCTGGGGCCTTGCAAAAGTCTACTAGAAAAGATCTTCGGCACAAAATAAATTTAGAAAATACTATGCACCTGAGAACCTCTAAACGGACCGATGAGATTGCTAGATGGCCTGGATTTACCAAATTGTGGAAGTTCAATTTTTCTGCTTTCGCACATTCAAGGAGCTGGGAGAGTTGGTTGTGTTGAACATTAGAGTAGATGGGCAGCTTGCGATGGGCACCTCCAGAGAATGGAGCTGAACTGCATACAAGGAAAACGAACAGTTCTCTAGCCAAGGCAGGAATGGTTGGTTGGTTGATTCGAAGCAGGACATGGAGAGGCTTGGAGTAAGGAATTGCAGTATTCCTGCCGCAAACTGAATGGAATGGTTAAAAGAGTTCAGAGATCCTAGGTGCATCGTAGCTAGTTAATTTCTCTGTGTTTGAAGATGAATATTCAAAAATTACGAAATTTCCGTTTTAGGAACAAAGAAACACTAAACAACGGTGTAATATAATAAGAACTCCATTATTTTTTTTTTCGAATTCTGATTTTATTCGACATCCAAAATAATTTTATTTTAAAGTTAATAAAAGTAATATTAAAATGAAATTTACCTCTCTGGGAAATTTTATGATTTAATTATTATGAGGTATCCTTCTTTGGCCTCTATAAATGCATAACTTTTAAGATTTATGTTGTTACTTCACATCGATGATCAAACCTATAGACCTTTTGAGTGCAAAGTAAAATAAGGAAACAGGAAGGACAATCAAATAAGGTAATAAATCTATATTAGAGAAGTAGTTATTTTTTTGTCTTTAGACTTCCTCAAGAGAAACGACTAGACAGATAATGAGGAGTTGGGAGCGCCACCTATTAGTTTTCAGGTCCGACAACTCAGCTGTGTGCGTCGTTTCACTGGTATCTCAATCCATCAATTTTTTCCTTTTTGTTTTATTTAACTAAAACTATGTATCTACATCTTTAAATTTTGAAATTTTGGATCAGGGCCTATAAAAAGGCTACTTACAAATATTTATTATGCAAAGTGCATTTCAAAGAGTTTTTTTTTTTTTAAATATTTATTCGTTTATTTGCAACAACATATATAAATATTACAAGCAAATGATGTGAATGATATAACAATTGGCTTGATTATTCACTTGAGGTGGGAAGTTGTTCATTGACAATACGCACATTGGAGGGAACATTGGCTTGTACTACATGGAGTTATTCTGAGCACTATACAAGGAGATCTCTTGGCCACTTGCGCTTCAGTCGTCGTCTTGGGTTTTCTGGAATATGGGTAGATGAAAGCGATTCGTCTAGAGGATTAGGATGTACGGGAAGGAGAGAGTGGAATTTCTGATATCGGGATTTTGCGAGGGCATGGACAAAAGGAATGTTGAGGTCGTTATGGAGAGTTAAATTGGATACATAAAATGGGGAATCTGTAATTTTGCGGAGAATTTTGGATTGGAGGGTTTGGATTTTGTAGGAATTTGAAGGTTTAGTGGAACCCCAAAGTTCAAGTCCGTATGTCCATATTGGTCTGAGTACTGTCGTATAAATCATTCTTTTGTTGCGTAGTGATAGTTTAGATTTGTTGTCAAGTAGTCTTAGTAGAAGTCTGTACCGTCGGTTCACTTCTTGTCGTTTTATTGTGATGTGAGGTTTCCAAGTTAGTCGCTTGTCTAATGTGAGTCCTAGATACCTAATTTGTGATTTTTGGGGAATTAGTGCGCTATTGAGTGCAACTGGAGGGCAAATGGAACGTCGGAGGGTAAATGTTACATGACTTGATTTGCTGTTGTTGACCTTGATCCTCCATTGAGTCAGCCATGATTCTAGCAGAGCTAGGTGCTCTTGTAAAGATGCGGATGTCATATTTGGGTCTGAGTTGGACGTCAAGATTGCTGTATCATCTGCATACGTGAGAAGGGAAGTTTCGGGATGTGATGGGATGTCGGCAGTGTAGGTAAGGAATAAGAAAGGACTTAGGATACCCCCCTGTGGTACACCTTTCAAAGAGTAAGCTCCATCAACAGTGCCTGTTGACAAAACAAAATCAATAACAACACAAAGTCAATAGGTGATATAGGAATTGGAAATCTGATTTTAAAACTTATAAGTTTCTTGTTTAAACCACGATAGAATAATGTAATAGTGTTTTTAATAATTTCTTGACTCATGCTTGTATGCTTTTATTTACAAGGTTGACTATTATTATTAATTTATTTTGTTTTATGTTATGTGTAATTTGAATTCTATTTTTATTTAGCACTATTTAACAAATAGACTTTTAACAAATTGGTGGCTATGCTATGAGGATATTTCGTATTCTTACTGTTTTGTTTAGACAACAGGCTCTGATGATGGTGAACTCTTTGCAATTTGCATAATAAATATTTGGAGGGGACAAGTGTTCTACTCCCGTCCAGAATTCCAAAAGACGATCCAGTTGATTCTGCAAGGATGTAGAATAGCTCAGAATTCTAGAGGGTTCTCTGTTTAACATTGGCTGATATATACAAACTGATTTTTGATTTTCGACATTTGCTCTGATTTATAGCCACTTTGTGCAAGGTGGCATTAGGGAGCTTGGTGCACTTCTTTTTCAAGCCAGCAATGCTCTGAAAAAATAATTTATTTTCCTCAAATGAAAATCTAACAACTTACTTTAATTACATATTGAATTATCACCCGAACTGAATAAACCAATTAAATAGTCTTAGAAACTCCAAAATAGAATAAATAAATGAATAAAATAGTTAAAATTTGTTTAAATGATAATAGTTTGGGAATTTATTTATATTTTAAATATATTAGAACCACATAATGAAACTGGACAGGGCGAATTTTGGAAGATGATAGGTGAGCAGAATAATCTAAAAGTGAGAAGTAATTTGCTCGGCTCTAAGCCAAATTACAAAAATATAGCCTCTGCAATTGGGAACGCTGTAAACATTAGTCTCAATTTATTTCTTATCCTAAATGATTTTAATTCAGCACAATTTAATAAAGATGTTTAGATCTGCACCTCAATCGGTTATGAAAAACAGAAAACCACATTTTACACCTTTTCAAGTATCCCTTTAAGATAATATATGCTACCAAAAAGACTATGAGTTTTAAATTTAAAATTTTTCTTTTAAATCTTTAATCTTTAATGAGTGTTGTTGAATTGCAGCATCATAAGATTCATATGTATGAGAATGAGAATAAGAACTCACATAGTCAATAACTAGAATAAATACATTATTTGGTGGCCACGAAGTAAATTTCGTTTCAACGCTTCAAATAAAATTGATATTTCGGGGAATATAGGTAATTATACAAGTTGAACTGCAAAAAAGAAGGTAATGATAATAATAAATTCTAAATCGAAACATTTTGAAGTTCCTGGTGTGATATTTAAACTTAGATGTATATTCTGCCAATAAATGCACATAGATTATTATTATTTTATTTACAATTGCTTGAAGGTTTATGCAATAGGAGTCAGCTTATATAATATTGTTCATCATATTATTTATTTTATATACAATTATTGATAATGTGTAACTAATAACAAGTTTTTGAATAAAAAAAAATTCTCGGCTAAACAAAGACAACAATAAAAATAAAATGATTTAACGCAACCATAAAAAAATGAAAATAAATAATAATAGCAGAAAAAGAAATTGACAGACCTTCTTTTTTCCTTGTTTTTATTTTATTTTTTTAAATATATATTTATTGAAAAGGAATACAGTAAAGAAAACAAAACTTGCAGAAAAATCCAAAATATAAAAATGATGCTTATATTATAAAACTAATAATGATATCCTTAATTTAATCACACTGGGAATATATTTATAAACATTAGATCGACTCGGGATGAACTGTTAATAGCATCATGGAACCAACTATCAGTATCTACAAGAACAATATTGTTAATGAGTTTGTTCCTTAATGCGGTGTAAATTGGGCAATAGAGGAATATATGGTATATATGCTCTTGTGCGTCCATATTGCATTTTAGTTTAGGGGTTTATGGCGTAGACAATGTTAATACTATTAATTTGATATGGTAATTAATAGAGGTTCTAATTTGAGCTGTCAATTTTAACATATTTATTGGATAAGGGATGTTTAATTGAAAATAATTTTGAGAAAATCCTAGCTGCATATTTTTTTTGTAGAATATTATACCCTGATGTGTTTTTGTTTTCTAAATCTCGAGACAATAGTTGATTTCTGAGGGTAAAAAGCATTTCCTTTAAGTTTCTCTTTAGTTGCAATGGTCCCAGATTTATCTACAAGTATTAGAAATTTAAACGTATCAATAGATGTTCTATTTGAGTTGCCCAGTTAAATTTAACATTATAAGATATCAATTGGGGCAAAAACAGCGAGTCAGTAATAGTATTGTCGGGGAAATTACTTCTATTCATGGACAGAATTTCGCAAAGCTAGAGGACACTTGTTTTGGTTATACGTAAAAAAAAAAGTTTACCCGTGTTTCAAGCCTAATAATGTAATTACGAGTGCTTCTAATCACCTGTAAAAGTGAATAAAAAAGTTATTTAGAACCACCAAATTATTTCTAAAATCATTATTCTTCTTAGTCTGGACCCAATATTCTTCGTAGTTTAATGGCGAAGATTATCAATAAAAACACGTTTCTTTCCCCGCAAACTGTGTTCATATTGCCCTTAATGGCAAGGACTACCAATAAAAACACTACTGAATAATTTGTTCGGGAAGAAATGTGTTTTTATTGGTGACTCTTGTCTTTAAACTATGAATAACAAAATAAAATCTTCATGAATACCCCAAAATCTTTGAATGCTAAAAGAGTTATTTGTATCGTCCATCTTGAAGTCAAGTATGTTTGAAATAGGGAATAGAAAGTGGGATTAAACCATGTGAGTGATTTCAGTAGGAGGGAAGAGTGATTAGTTAAGTGGCAGCGTGACAAACGTTTTTTTTTAAATGCTTTATTTATTCTGATGACAATAAATTTGCCAAGACCCATTAATTGAAGAATGTGTTAATTTTCATCGTGCCTTAAGAATAATATGTAAATTATCTATTATGCTGCAGTAATTTACCAAAGATGGTTCATATACCTTTGTTTTGGTATTCCTCATATGGAAGCCAATTAAATACATAAGTTCATTTTTTTCAAAGATTCCTATTGAGTATTCTAAACTTGTAGGACATGATGTGTTTACCAGAGCATTAAATATGCATATTAAGTAGTCATATCGCTAAATTTTATGGATTAAGAAAATTCTAAATTTCACCTTATTTTTATTAGGTTTATAATCTTTGCAAAACTTGGAAAAACAAGGATCACGATAAGATTTATCTCAGATAGTAGGGCTTAGATGTAAGTTTTAAAATATTATTGTTTCTTTTGTATCTAAGTACAACTCTTGGTTTTCGAAGGCTATTAATGGAAAAAAATATGGTGTTGCATACCAACCTCCCTCCTTCCCGTACTCCCATGACGTCTGGAAGAGTAACTTAGTATAGTGTAACAATTCAATGATAGCCATACTGTACAAATTAATCGTAAACTCCAAAGAAAAAATAATTAAAAAAAAGGAATTATTTTTTTTTACGATAAGTCAAGAATATTATTTATAGATATGCCTTCCGTTGATCTCTGGTACTAGAACTAAATATAAATACAGAGAAACCTACAGGGAGCTAGCGGGACACCATGGTTTATTTTCAGGAGCCACCTTCGCATCTGGTTAGGTTAGCCTGTCAACTCTCGCAGCAATAGCTTTTTTTTAATCCAATATGAAAATTCAGAAAGCCACGAACACATTTTTTCCAGAATACATTACCTACTTCGGACCAGTTACAAGATACTTAATACACCTGCGGACCAGTAACATTATATCACTTTGGCTGTTTAAACATATTGATCATTGAAAATATTTCCTCTAAGCCAAATGCTTGAAAACCACCGACACCTATGGAAGCCATGGATACTCCTTAGTCACGACAGTTGATATGTCACTGCTCGCGTTCACTTACAGTGGACTATACTAAGTGGGCAAGAGTTAAAAACTTATATAAAAAGCTATTTTTTGAAACAGAGTAACAAGATTTGCTGAAAAAAAACCCCAAGTACTAAGATCGGTATTATTTATCAGGCGTACAAAATTATTTCCATTTCGCCTCTCAAAAGTTTTCTACCTTTTCACTTACAGCATCAGTTTTTTAGCATTCTACGACGAGATGATTGCTTTTCTTGGGAGTTAACTTATATATCTATTCTTATTTTCAACAAATAATTTGTTTACATGTATTTTTTTTAAAAGTAAGATTTACGAAGGGAAGTGTTCCATGCAGGGGCTGCGTGAATTCAGAACCCATTAGTTAGTTATTTCCCAAGGGAATATTGTGTATTAAACATAACCGATTCTGTTTAAGTTGAATATGGGTGGCTCTAATATTTTGGAATAATATTTCGTAAGACATAGTAAAAGTGGAAGAAAAGGACATTTTAATTTAGAAGTTGCTATTTTTAATTAATATAATGATCTGAGTGAAGTATATTCCAATAAAAATTTGATTCACGGGTTTCATTCTCAAGTGACATAAATTCGGATTTCTCTGGCTAGAAAAGAATGGTAACCTGTAGATTACCCTTCCCGGTGAGCCTCTGTCAGATAAAATGTCAGTTAACGTTAGTAAATTTAATGAATAGAGCAATGCTTCTATTCCATTATATTTTTATAGCAAAGATAACACTTTTCTATTCCAATCGTTTTTTAGCAGATTTCCCTCAAGGGAAATAAGCTATTGAGGTCGTACTCATGACGCGATTTTCGAAAATTTTCTACAAAAGTCCATCGATCCTACCCAGGAGATGACGAAAATGATGTCAGTTCAAAATTATATATTTATATATATATATATATATATATATATATTTGTCTGTTAACGCTCTAGCGGTCGCAATTTTTGTTTGATCGTTATGAAACTCGATATTTAACCGTTTTATGTAAAAAGACAGATCAAGTTCGTTAATGGCTGAAACGGACTAGAGGGAGAGGGGTGGTTTAAAGGTGGGGATTTTCGAAAATTCAAAATATCTCCGTTATTATGCATCGGATCGAAACATTGTATAGAACCAATCTTATTGAAAATTAAATTTACTATAAATATTGTTATATATATTTATTCTCTATCTTGAATATTAACCGAGATACTGGTATTTTTATGAAGTCTGTGGCCGAGTATAGTTCGGATTAGGTCGGCCGTTTCCGTAACTACTCGGCTTAGGTGGGAGCCTCTTCTAACCTTACCTGTCGTTTCTAACCTTACGTTACCTTCGTTACTTTGTGAGATTTATGCAAATACGTTCTGTTCATCCGCCCCTCCCCTTCTTTAGTTCTTGGACTACTAAAATTTGAGGTATTAAAATATAAATTATTCTTACAATTCAGAAGCCATTTCAGTTGGGAATTTATTTTAATAACTGAAAGATTTCTCATTACCGTTTGGTGGTGTTGTGTTACCAGTATGCAGATTTCTCTATTGTAAAACTTCACATGGGAAATCTGCTTAGTTTGCGCAGCCCCTGCGTGATGAACTTTTTTATTTACTATAAAGGAGGGTATTAAATAATTGTAACTCCTATGTCCTTTAGACACACTTATGAATATAGGAAATTAATGCGATATTGATATTATTTGAAACATATTGTTAGTAATTTGAAATTTGATAAATAAAAGATAAATCAGTAATTACGATTTTAAAAATGTAATTTGAATGGCGGGGTGTATCAGAAATGACCATACTGTTGGATAATTGTTTGTTTTTAATGAGATGAAGAGAAATATCATAAACATTTTTGGAATTAAATGAAGCTTCCTGCATAAAAGGAAATACGAGACAAATTTACATTAAAACTGAGGAAATGAATGTAATACAATATAGATTACTGAAATTATAAGATTCTCTTTCTTTGTGGCTTAGACATATAACATACGTACCAGTGACTATTTCGGAGATGACATGGGACCTCAGCTAACGGTAGAAGGTGACAACTTTAATTTTCTACAACAATAACTTAATGCAAGCAGTAAAAATTGATTATTTGATAATCAATTATCAATAATCATATTCATAATCAATTGTGACTGAATGAAAATCTACGAATTTACGTTATTTAATTACTTCTGATTTACTTTCCTTTTTTATTAGTAAGTGCCTTACTTACTTAATAAAAATTGTTTCCCATAAAAATATGAAGAGTGGATAATATATTCTTAATTACTCGGCAGGGCCAGTAAATAAAACTCTTCATCACTTGAAAATTGATTATTATATTTTTCCATCCATGATTTTTTGGTCATGTGATTTCCTCTTCAAGGCTTGTATAAATTGATAATAATGACGAAGATTTGATATTTATCAATATCATTATTTCAACAATCTATTCACACTTTTGTGTAATTTTCGGACGAGAGTACATTGTGTCACAATTTGAGAATCAGTCGAGTCTTGAGTTCAAAATGAGTCAAAAAGGATTAATAACATTACTGCAAAGAATTTCAGATAACTTATTTGAAGTTTTAATATTCATAAAAATGAGTATTATTTCTATTTACAACTTAGAGAAAATATTTATGTCTTTGCTGGAATAATATAATGCTCCTAACAGAATACGATAGAGTGCTATTTCATCTGACGTTCAATTCCGGTGCCACGTTTTCCACGATGTTTGATATTGAAGCTAGTCGTAGGACCTAAGTGATGAATTAGCTTATTATTGAAATCAGAGTACAAGTGAAAGTTCATTTCCTTATAGAAATGAAAAAGTACTAATAACACCGTTCATTTACAAAATGTATATTAGTATGAAACTTTTAAGAAAATGTTAGGTTTACATCAAGCTTTCTTTTGAGTTATTTATGATCATTCGCTTATTTATTAACTCCTTTGTTAATAATGTAAAATATTGAAAGTGAAATAAATAATCCGTCACGCAGGACCTGCATAGTTATCGAGTTTCTGTAGGTGCCTAGTTAGTGGTAAAAAAAGAAAATAGTAAAATAGATATTTTTGACAAACTTTTACAAATCTTTCGCCAATGCCCAAAGGGACCTGATAGCTTTATGTCTTTGGTTTGAGGTCATGTGGTCAGCTTAACGCAGTCCTAGCCAAGGTAAGGTCCTAGCCGTATTGTAGTGGCATTGCGCGCCAAAGATAGCTAATTTTTCACTCAGGTTGCTACTAAATTGTCACGATGCAGGGTGGGTATCGAATAACGGTAGCGAGTAGAGGACCTACGTGATTCCCGATAACCACACAACTAAATAGAATGTAGTGAAAAACTCCGATCTGATACTCGTCACCTCTGGTACGAAAGTAGAGTATGACTCCCATTTACTTACTTCCCTTTACGCATTGCCGTCATGGCCGGACCTGGGGCTCTGCAGCCATAATGAACAATCTTATATTTTACAGGTCAAGGGAAAATATATTTCATTCAACGAAAGCTGTAAACTTAGTTTTCAGGTTTCAGCACTGATTTTTTTTTTTATTAAATGGATATTTACACTGTTCATATTTTAGTATTATTTGGTAAAAGTAGAATACTTGAATACTTGAGACGTGGTTAATTTTTCATTTACCAAAGCTATTTCCAAGAAAGGTTATTTATAATATTACCCTATGAAAAGGAGAGTGAATGTTTAAGAGAATTTGTTACATGGTACTTATTTTTATTTTGAATGTTCATGGGATTTAATATTATATCAGCGACCAACTGATGAAGGCAAGGAAACTATCTTTCTTTCAATAACGATAGTGATTCTCGATTCCCGTAATCACTGTACAAAAATGGTTTTACTTTTCTACATTTGTTTTGATAGTATGGGTTGTGTGATATTTGTTATATATAATATATTGTGGAATGATTACGTATTTCCAGTTGATGTTATGAGACTAGGAAAGGCATGGCAACGTAGGAATCCCATTGGGGAAGGAAGTCTTTGGCCACTGGAGCAGCTGGTTCCTTGTCATATCATGTGAAGAGGGGGTGGCTGATTGCACTAATTGCTGCTTCAACTAGCTCTCATAATGAAAACTATTTCGAAATTCTGAAATAAAAATACTAATTTACGTAAAATATGAAGATACACGTCTATTGACTAAGTTAATTCATTTCTTTTTATGTATTCAATATTGGTGGAATATATTTTTTATTCAGTTTTTTTTTACGAGTGTTAGCACAATTTCAATGAACACACACACACACACACACACACACACACTCACATACACTTAGAAAATAACTAACATTCAACACATTGCATATCATCGACTATGTAGAAAGAAAAAAATAAAACAGGATTTTTAAAAGCACTTTTATTTTGCAGGGGCTCAGGTTAGCCGTGTGGGTTAGGGCGTGGGTCCTAGTCTCGCGTGGTAGACTTGGAGTGGAGGGTTCGATTCCCGCCCTGGGCAGTAGAAATTTATTTAGTGACGGACTCATTAAATAAACTCCTTAGGCCCCCCTGGCTGGAAAAGGGTGGTAACCTGTAGATAACCCTTCCCGATTAGCCATAGTAGCATAAAGCGGACGTAAATAATAATAAAAACAAAAAATCTTTTATTTTACAATTATAATTGCTATACTTAATCGGACAGCATTACACTCTAGTCCTACTAGGGGGTGAGACAAGGTGTCAGAAAAAGCAAGTTATTATAAAAGAAATAACTACTAATGGAGTTGTAGACAACAGAACGAATGTTCTCCAGACTTAAATCCTCATTCCTTAGGCTCAATCCGTCCTTAGTGAAGTTAGTGGTAAGCGAGGACGCTGGTGAAGAAGCAGACTATGTTTTAGTTTCTGTGAAGCTTTTGAGCATAAACTGACGATGAAGTCTATGCTCTTATACTATAGATATAGTTTAAAGAATTCTAATGTTAATATAACTATAATTAAATTAAAATATGGATTGCTTTTATCTAGAGTATCATCCTCTAACTATTTTAGTTGCTCTATATTCAAATTACTTTTATGAATATGCTAGAAATTACATTCGGTTTCTTGGTCTTTTTCTGAATATTGAACGTTAAAATCAGATTTGATTCCTAACATGTATATGCTCAGGAGAATTATAAAGTATTTCTAATTGATTAATGTATAAACTCCCTTTTACCTTACGATTAGCAGTAGCATTGTGATTATTATTTTTTATAGTGCTGATTATATAATAAAAATTGATTAATAATAGGAATGTACTTTATGAATTATTGAAGACATCTCAAATTATAGTCCGTTACAAAAGGCAATTTTCACAACTCCCGGTTCACCTCATAGAACTATTGGTTTTCCATTCCAAAACCATTGCATAGCTAAGAACGTCAAGCAACTATTGTATATAGTTTTCAATGAAAAATGTAGACTATAATATTAACCCCAAAAGAAATATGAACATTGTGTAACTTAGATATCAATGAGGACATTTATCATATAATGCTTCATTGCCCTATTTACTCCCCTTCAGAGAACAGTATTTACAATTCATCAAACAGCCAGCTGATAATTCACAACTTCATAACATTCTAAATAGTGCAACTAGAGAAGTATATATTAGCATTTTTAAATACTTAAGAAATAGTTTCAAACTTCGAATCTTACCTGAGTTAACATTGCTAAATTTCTCTTCTTCTCTTAATTGTTTTTTGTTTGTTTATTTAGTATTGTTATACCTATGTATTAGTAAGAACAGGAACCAAGATAATGATAAGTTTAATGAAACTATTATGTTGAAAATATAATGTTTTAATATTTGGTAAGATAATAAAATATAATGACACTTATTACTTTAGATTTTTCTAGAATTGTTAATGTAAATTCTAGTCAGTTATACTCAATTCTAGTTTATAAATATATATATATATATATATATATATATATATATATATATATATATATAAGCTACTAACATAGAAAAACTAACCTCATTATATAAGGCCTACTCCTTGCTATAAGGAAAATCCTTGTAAGCAATAAATAAAATAAATAAATTATTGAAGAAAATAAAATATTCCTAAGTTAGCATTATGAAATTTGATTCATTACAAAAGTTTTGAAAATATTTTTCTAATTTAACATTATTAGTTTCAATTATTGAGATAACTTTATTAAATTTGCTAATTAATTACTTATTAATTGAAAATTGACTCTTTAGGTTATGCTGTAAGTGATAACTATTAGTCTGTGTTTTATTATTTATGGCGTCATATTTTTCTTTATCCTATGCATTGCTAGTCAACCATGCGATAGCCGTGCCCAAGCCAATGATTAAACCTCGTTTTTGTCTCCTTTTATTTCTTTGCAAGTGGTCTAATTTGTCCTTAATCTACTTGAGATATACACGGAGCGAATATAAAATATTTTGTTAATTTTTCTTTGCATGTACGCTAATAATAATCCATATTACGCAAGTCATTTTGTAATAAATCATTATCAATTTGATGAAGATAAGTGAATGTGGAATTTATTATATATGAATCCTGTGTTTTCATCGGTGACCCCAGGTGTGTTACTAAGAACACTTAGCCTGTAATAGGTTCTTGCTCCCTACATAGATTTAGTTTGTATGTATGTTCTTTTTTTTCCTTGTCTGCTTGTGGATTGTTGGACTGGCTGAAAGAATGGTTTATATACTCCTCATTGAGTAGAGTTTCTGTACTCCAAAGTGATTTTGGATTTCCAAAGGTGCCAATTTTAAGTTCATTTTATTGAATTATTAAAAACAATTAAAACAACTTTCAACAAACGTGTTATTGTCCTTCAGTGTCAGAATGTCCAGGACCTTTTTGATTTTTTGGAATTCGAATGATTTTGATAGCTTCAACCTTTGATACAATAGACCTAGAGATGGCAAGAATATTTACAGTAACGTTCAAATATTGAAATTCAGAAATAGAGAATGTTTGAATAATCGAAAATTATCATAAAAATCTGAGAGGTGATACCAATCCCAGTGAGATGTATACCTAACTCCACCTACTTGTCCTAAATATATGAAGGAAATATGTATCTTCGAGGCAATATTCATCGAAAGAATACTTCGTATTTCTTAAAAACAATTATTTGCAGTTATTTTTGCTTCTGTATTAGCTTTTGTTATATTTGGACATTTTAAGCTCATTTAAATTCAGCTTAAAAGGAAGAAGGGCTTCTTCTAGGACTTGATACACCCTATACCTTGAACCTTGGTTAATGTTGTCTGCAAATCTGACGTTTTTCTACTAAACGTATCCATTGGTTACGCTTATATTAAACAGGTTTGAAAAAAAAAATGGGGAGGCCTGGATCACGATTGGCATACTATGGTTTTTGTAAGTGCTATTGAGCCTGTACTCTTATGCGTGTTTGTAATAATTTATCCAATTGTCCATCGGTCCTAAGCGGGAGTTGATTAAAATCCCGGGTGCCCACTCTTTGTACACGAAGGCGAATGTGCTTTGATTTGAGGACTCAGGTCAGAGATTTTGCCTCGGACATTGGCGAGAGAGGCTTTCCTTTATACTGTTGATGAGAAGGCCAAGGAGTGTTATCCTGTGGGATGGCTGGAAGAGGAGCCGGGCGCCGTATAGATCAAAGCCTGCCTTGTGCTAGGGCCCGCCCCCGTCCACAGATCTCAATCTTCACCACCTAACCAAACATCTTACAATAACACGGTCTATCTACCATGACCGCCCCTTCGCTATCCCTTCCTAATTACTGTCAACTGTCAGTCGGTCTCCTCTCTTCTATCTACAATTCCAGATTCCCACTACTCGCATTTCTGGAAATTATTACTTCTAGCAATTTACTCCTTGTCGATTTTTTAACACAAGTCAGTGGAGCAAATGTGGAAATAGTATCCATAGGCTACTCTGTCAACGTTCCCGTTTAAAGGAAATCCTCATTTCAACGGAAACAAGGTGTGAAGAAATAGAAACACAAGGAGTGGTTTTATATATCAGACTATCAAACCATAAAGGCATTAGAAAAAGAGAATATCGTACAGTACATGACTAATGAAAGGAGCTAGTAAGTATGACGACTCCAACTTTAGTATACGCTCCACCCTTGAGTGGGGCAAGACTGGAGGTATATTAGAGTATAAGAAGACAAGATCTGTTTAACTTAATGAAATATATTCACAAAAAATAACATTTCAAAAAGGTCTTCAAAAATTGAATATTCATGGTCACACTTCAGGTACTCACGAATGTAATAAATAACCTTGACAGTTTGTCCTTGAATTGTCATGTGTCCCCGAAAACCTTGCTGTTACACGGTATAAAAACTACAACTTTAAGGCTGAAAGTATATTGCAGAACAATAACTACAACTACAAGAATGAAGATACATTTCAGTATATAAACTTCAAGTATAAAGGTATATTGCATAATACAAAGAAAAACTTTAAGACTGTAAAGAAAAAATGAATACAACGTTTAGTTATTCATAATTCAAATGCAATAATGATAATACTATTAATTATTGTACTACATGCAGTGTGAGAAGTAGCATCTAGAAGTCAAATAATTAGTCATAATGAAAGGTTTCATGGAAGACAAAAAAATAAAACAGTCTGTCATGTGTACCTCAGGGTTTCCTATTATATAATAATTCGGGTTTCTTATAGTCATTAGCTATTAACTTTAAGGATATTGAAGAGATAGCACTGAGTGATCTTCAAAATGATCTTGGTAAGAGAGTATGGAAGTCAATAGAATAGTACGTGAAATTAATTTAATTTGATGATTTAAATAAATTAAAACAAGATAATTATACACTTTATAATATTTTGTTCCAAAGTCTTTAGTGGGTTGTTCAGGCCAGGCAATTAATTTGTGTTGTTAGCTATCAGTAATTTTATCATTAGTCCAAGCACTCAAAGAGAAAATTAAATTATATCTTAGATTTGAATGGCCTGAAATTGGGAATAAAAAATAACCACTTATCTGGGCACATTCATAACATCGTGTCAATCCTATTCACCTGCTAGGCGACAAATCATAAGCTGTGTTGTTGAAGCTGGCTTAATAGAAATTCTTTAACCAATTAGTTTCAGAACATAGTTATAGTTGTTCTGTTTATAGTCTGAGTGTTTTTATTGTGCTGGCAGCTTTGATCGCAAGGGACACGACACGCTCCGCCTCTTCTCTTGATAATGTTGGCATTATATTCATATTAGTAGCCGCAGTGATGTTTCCATTGCCAAAAGACACATCTACTCTTGTAATGTGCCATGAGATTAGGATGGATAGGCCCTCAAATAATAATTTTGATTTAAAAAAAAAAAAAAAAATTGTAGTTAGATATAAATTACCATCTGCTTATTAGTTTACGTCAGAATTCTTATAGGTAATTGCGATACCATGTAGGTTATTCCATTTGAAATTGGGAGCTCAGGTTAGCGACGTAAGTAAGCGTTGGTCTTAATTTCACTTTGTAAATTTACAGCCATGAGTTCGATTCTCACATGGGTACTAGGAATTTATTTAGTGACGTACTTATTAAATAAAATCCTTAGTCCTATCCTGGGTAGAAAAAGGGAAATCTGCTAAATAACGTCATGCTGAATTTGAACAGGGAATGATATCGGGAACTGTAGGGAATCAAACTCTTTGGCTCTGGTAATATATTATCTTATTTCCGATATTTTGATGTTATTGAAACAAATATGTACTACCATAACAATTAAACGTTAATGGCAATGTCATTATGACAAAAGACAATACCTATGTTTTTAAACTAGATATGATTGTTTAAAGTATTACTTAAGTTGCAGGGTGGACTACGATCCCTTCCCCCCACCTAGTTTTTTCAATATAAATGAAATTATTTTTAAGGTGCCACTATTATTTAATTCAATGAGGTTTATAAATTATTAAAATAATATTTTGAATCAATAATTTAATGAAAATAATGTTGATAACACTCATGCGGGAGCGGAAGTAGATGGGAGGCTAAAACAGTTAATTGAGTTTACTTATTTCCTATGAAATGCTGGCATTACTAGAAATGATTTCCACTGAGATTGACTATTATGAATATAATCTTATGTAGAAAAGTTGGCTTAAACTATACGTGCTCGGATTGGTTATTGACAGGCAATATTGTATGTTCATTATTGATTCATGAAATGCTATCCATGATTATGGTTTGAATTATTCAAAAACGGTGAGTCGAAAAGTGGAGAGGGATAGATTTTGAACACATTTTCATTTATTCTTCAAAACTAAAATTTCTATTCTATTATTCCCCAAAAGTTTCCAGGCCATTTCGGAAAACCAATACATCGTGGAGGGAAGTGTAATTGTACACATTGAAGTCTTGCTATAAAGATACCATCATTAGCCAGTCAATAATGATTTTCCGGTCATCGCCAGGTACCTTAACTAGATTGTTTATACAAATTATGTACATTATATATGATATTTAATTATAATAAATGCTATCCATGATTATGATTCGAAGTATTTACGGTTTGTCCAACAGTAGAGTGGGAATGATTAGGGACTTATTTTCATTTATTCTTCAAATCTAAAGTTTTTATTCTAAAAGTCGTCTAACTGACCCTTACGTCGGAAAAACAATGCGCCCAGACGTGAAGTGTAGTTGTTGTACATGTAGAAGCCTTGCCAAATAGAAAATACCATCTTTCCGCCTCAAATGATTTCCCGAGCGAAGGCGGGTACCTTAGCTAGTAGCTAGTTGTTGTTGTTTATTTACGTACAGTTTCTGCATCTAAGACTAATTGGGAAAATTTCATTCACAACACGATTTTTTATATAACAATTTTTGATAGAACTCCTAATAACGAAAATATTTTGAATTTTTCTCTTAAGAGGCACTAGGCTTCTCACAAGTCTTCAAAGACAGTTCTTAAAGTGCTTATTTTAGAATCTTTGAATGTGCATAGAAGCTGCTTGTACTAGTAAGCTTTCATTCTTCATTTAGGTTGTTTTACACATGTTATTGTTTATTCAATTTATGTTAATGATCCTTTATAAAGGTCGTGTGAACTATTACTAAATCTAGTAGATAATGAGTACATTATATCACGTGATTACAGAAGTTGAAATTGGAAGTAATTAAGAATATCTTGATTAGCCATTAATTGCACTTATACAAAACGTTCAGATATAGGGGTAGATTTGAATGTTTACCTCTACAATTTGAAGGTTAAGTGCCTTACGTACATTGCCAACTTTTTAGCGTTCAACAATCGCATTTTAGCAATCAAATTCATATATGATATTTAGTTGAAAACATACTCAACCTTCATTATATCACATTTGGCAACATTTTCTTAATTTCCGATTGATGAACAATTATTGTATAAATTATTATTTGTTAGCGAATTTCATTTGAAGGGACGCTATTACTAATAGGTCCTATAAAAAACTGGGGGCCAAGAAAACTGCATTTAGTTGCCTCTAAATGCCAGAAAGGCCATTCCTATATATATATATATATATATATATATATATATATGTATATAGAATGTGTGTAAATCGCACGACGGTCGTTTAGAAGGGGAAGAAAATACAAACTGCTGAATCCTGGCAACATATTAATAGTAGAGAAGATTTGTATTGGTGATTTTTTTCTTACATAAAATTACTACAAACTAATATTTTACAATCCAATGAATTCTAAAGTAGATATTAACTATTTGGTTACTTTGTTCTTCCTAAAACTTCCACTCAGGGCAGTCCCATAAGGCTATCAAACTGCTAATGTACTATTTCCCTGAAAAGTTAAAAAAATGCCGTTTTCAAACGGTTTTGTTTAGCTTCACCACTTTAATTTGTTTATTCATAAGAACATAACCTCTTTATTCATAGGTGCATTTGGAGTCTTTCTGTTCACCTCATGTTACGTATTCCAATTGCCCTGAACCTTGACCTAGGCTAGAGCCTAAACGTGGTGTCGCTTGTGCAACGAGATGCGCATAACACAGAAACAAATCTACATACGCTTAAGAAAATAATGGTGCAATATAAAGTGAACTTAAGAAGTTAGAAAAGCTGTACGTAAAGAAAATCTGAGGGATAGCGTAAACTTAGCAGATCTTCCACGTGCTAGAATACAACAAGCTGATCATCTTATAACATTATCAATTCTCTATTTATCCCCTAATATGAAGCCTATGTATACAGGAATTATAATGTAAACTGGATATACTCTGTAAACTGGAAGATACTCTGTGGCAAATTTACTCATAGTAAAAATTAGGTGACTCTTAGTGTGGTTTACTCACGAAAAAATAAGAAGAAAAATTGGATGCCTTATCTCCAAGTACTGTGGGTTTACCAAGTGCGTCATATGTTACAGCATAAAACATTTTTGAATATACCCTAGAATAGATAGCCCATCCCAGCTAGCCATAGTAGCGAAAAGTGGACGTTAATAAATAATAATAATATTCTTTACGTTTTTTTATCTAGTTACCTTTAAAAGCAGACTTAGCTCTGGGTGGATGTGTAGGTTGCTGAATACGCTAAGGGTTTACAAATATATAGTGAGGAATATAAAATATTATTTTGACCAGGATGGCGTGATATTAAACTAGCTTAATAAATATATATGATAATTTTTAACGCATCTTTGAAAACCAATTTTTTTTTTGTTCGCGTGTTGTTATTGCTATGAAAGTAAGGGGTACTTAAAAAAACTGAAGAAATTTAACACGTTAGATGCTGTGTATGCCCCCGGGGGCATGCACCGCTCCCAACGTGAGTGCGGTTTCAGTTTTAAAACATTATTACCTCAGTGCGGCGGATATTTATTTTGTTTTTATGAATAATGATGATTCAGATGACTAAAGGAGCCATTAGGTTGCTTGATTTGTGTAATATGATAAAGAAATTACGCATTTTTTCACAGATGCCTCCGGGGGCATGCACCGCTCCCAACGTGAGTGCGGTTTCAGTTTTAAAACATTATTACCTCAGTGCGGCGGATATTTATTTTGTTTTTATGAATAATGATGATTCAGATGACTAAAGGAGCCATTAGGTTGCTTGATTTGTGTGATATGATAAAGAAATTACGCATTTTTTCACAGATGCCTCCGGGGGCATGCACCGCTCCCAACGTGTGTGCGGTTTCAGTTTTAAAACATTATTACCTCAGTGCGGCGGATATTTATTTTGTTTTTATGAATAATGATGATTCAGATGACTAAAGGAGCCATTAGGTTGCTTGATTTGTGTGATATGATAAAGAAATTACGCATTTTTTCACAGATGCCTCCGGGAGCATGTGCCGCACTGAATACATAACTGCTTTTATCCAGTGCTGTACATGCCCCCGGAGGCAGGCTTCGTACCATAAGCCAGTAAGAAAGTCTATAAAATGGTATCGCAAGGTAATGTTTGAGGTGCTGTTTGGCACATGTGAGGTCAATTCTTGGATAATATATAATTTACGGTCCTCCAATAAATTGGGAATTACAGAATTTAAGCGAGCCTTAGCTGAAAATTTAATTACTAACAGTAGTGTTAAAGACATACCTTTACCTACATCAATTAACCCCCGAAGAAGGCATCATACATTTATTAAACCGGATGGGCCTGGAAGGAAAAAAAAAAGAGTTTGCATTGGGTGCTATCAAAAATTACGAAAATGCATGTGCAAGGAGGCCACGAAAAAAGTTCGCCGTGTTATTAGTTTTTGTGACACATGCACCAATAATCCAGGGTTTTGCTTGGAATTTTTCAATAGACATCATAATAATTAGACTTCTTATAATGTTATTCAAGAAAAATTTATATCGAAGAATTTGAACTATATATATATATATATTTAATACTGAACTATTATGTTTTTATTTGTTGTATTTTATAAGTTCTTTACTTATTCAGATCTAAATTTTGATAACATATGTCAAATTACTTTTTTTTTAATTGTACAGTATTTTTATGATATAATATTACTTGATCCTCTTCCTGCTTTTACTGTCAATTTACTGATGTTAGTTGCAATGATTCCGCAACAAAACCTAAAATTATCTCTTTTCCTTCGACTATTAGGTATTGTTAAAAAACAGATTGCAAAAAAGAAGGTTGCATGTCCCCGGGGGCATGTACCGCCTAAGACGAATACTACCGGGTATGCCCCCGGGGACATGTACCGCATATAGGGCTAGTATCGCCAAATAACAACAGCAGTTAACGTGTTAAGGTGATTCTAACTGATTTAGGAGAACAACAAACCAGTTTCCCGTTTAAATGGTAAACTTTTAGTTGAGTGTTTATCATATAAACTTTTGTTGTGTTTTTTCAATATACGGATATCCATTTAACTGTAATTTCGTTTGTCGAAGAATTAATATGATTTGAGATAAATCAAGTACTCAAAAAATACTAAATCAGGTTACAGTTACTCCAGAAAAATTGTATCTTCGACCTTCAAGTTAAAATGTGTAAAACGATTATGAAACCCGAGAGCAATCTAATTTTAATTTACACGGAGTCTTCTTGTGAAAGAGGATGAAGTGAAAAGATTATGAGTTGAAAAAATACGGGGAATTCAAGCATCCGGCTTTGAGAACATTCGGGAAGCGCGATTCAAAAGCAACAGAACATCCCTTTAATTGGCGGAGGACATAAATTTAAACCAAACGAACACTAATTCGATGAAACTTTAGAGGGAATAAAGTGCGTGTTTCACTAATTGGCAATTTGCCGGCATAAAGATACTTCGGGTAGGGTCTATTTTTGAAAATGAATTATGCTTATGAGTGTTGAGGCTGGGAAATAAATAAGAGATACGATGTTAGAAGAACAAACATTTGAGATATAGAATAAGGAGGCTGGGTAGTGTGACAGGTGAATGGTCGCCTAGCGCGGTGATGTATTGCTGGTTGATGGGCTCCCCCTCTTGGGATCACTAACTCAATTACCACAGCCACTGAGTGATGCCTCCCAGCTGCAGCCCAAGACACGTCAGAAACACGTCACGCCTTCACTCGGCTCCTCTTTAAACTTTAGTTTGATTTCTCCAAGGGTGAAATACGAAGCCATATATAATTTATTTTATTCATTGATTGTGAAGCGTTCGTTTCTAGGCAATATTCCTCGTATACAAAAACACAAGTTCAAAAGAAAAATATTAAAAAAAGTATCAAGAACAAATTAAACACCAACTATTAAAACAGGAAAAACCAAGAACACGAAACAGAAAATGAAACAACAAAAAACACGATTAATCAACAAAAGAGAAAGAAACAAGGAAGACGAAACATTAAATTCAAAAATAACCAGATAATTAAAAAAATATGAGTAATAAATTGCAAAAACAATTATATAAACCAAATAAAAATTAGTAAACAAATATAATAAAAAATATATATATATATATATATATATATATATATATATATATATATATATATATATATATAAAGACAGAAACTTAAGCTGAAATTAAAACTTATTCATTTTAAAAGGATTATTAATTTTAAAATGTAAAATATCTAAATTTGTGGGAATATGTTAAAGTTTTTTTTTTTAAAATATTGGATTATTAGGGAACGTGTGGACACTCAAAAGTAAGTAAGTCATATGGGATCTGTAAATGTCTTAATTATTTAGAACGGTAACAATTTTAGGTTATCAGTGCCATTTTTATGAATATCTCAGGACTTAAGTCGAAAAGCCGATAATTATTAATGAGTGAAGTCAGAAACAAATTAATTGAAACAATATTAAGTGATATAAGTCAATATATTTGTAAACGTAGAGAGTTGAGGTATAATAACGCTTTGATATTTTTCAGTCAACTTTTATTTGTGGAAATTATCAGCTATTGAGGCCGTACTCATGACGCGATTTTCAAAAATTTTCTTCAAATGTCCATCGATCCTACCCAGGAGATGACGAATTTTATATATGTATATATATATATATATATATATATATATATATATATATATATATATATATTTGTCTGTTAACGCTCTAGCGGTCGCAATTTTTGTTTGATCGTTACCAAACTCGATATTTAACGTTTTATGCTAAAAGAAAGTTCGTTAATGGCTGAAATCGGACCCGTGGGAGGTTAGAGGAGGGATTTTCGAAAATTCGAAATATCTCCCTTACCATATGTCGGGTCAAAACATTGTATAGAACCAATCTTATTGGAAATTAAATTTACTATAAATCTATCTTGAATGTTAACCGAGATATTGGCATTTTTATTAAATTTGGGCCGTAACGGACGACTGAGTTTCCCGCCAAAAGCTAGTTCGGCCTTTTACCGTAACTGTTCGGCTCTCGTATGGAGATGTCTCTATTGTATAACTTCACGTGGGAAATCTGCTTAGTTCACGCAGCCCCTGCGTGACGGGCTTTTTATTTACTTTTTTTCCCTCTGAATTTCATTACAAATGTTATGAGATTTTCAATGTTAATATCTAATATAAAGGAATATATACTGTTTTCTTTTACTTTGTACAAGGAAGTAGTAATCGTGAAAAATTTTGGGTTTCAGTTTTCATCAGAATTATCCCCCTCCCCCCTTGTATTTGTCTTAACTAATTTCGAAGATTCACCAATCTAGTCTAAGGATGTTGAAATTTCGTATCTAGAACTGATGTATTATCTACTTATGCATCTACCTTTTAGATATTATTATTATTTATTTGAGATGCCACTACAATGGCGATTCCTCTTTTGACATGTTTGAATATAATTTTACAAAATTATATAAATATTAAAAACTCCTTTTCGGAATAGTTCGGATTAGGTCGGCCATATTCGTAACTGCTCGGCTCAGGTGGAAGCTTCTTCTGACCTTACCTGTCGTTTCTAACCTTACTTTATCTTCGTTACTTTGTGAGATTTATGCAAATACGTTCTGTTCATTCGCCCCCCCCTTCTTTAGTTCTTGGACTACTAAAATTTGAGATATTAAAATATAAATTATTCTTACAATTCAGAAGCCGTTTCAGTTGGGAATTTATTTTAATTAACTGAAAGATTTCTCATTACCGTTTGTATTTAATCATGGTGGTGTTGTGTTACCAGTATGGAGATTTCTCTATTGTAAAACTTCACATGGGAAATCTGCTTAGTTTACGCAGCCCCTGCGTGACGGACTTTTTAATCTAATACACTGGAAAGGAACATATCGTAAATCACTTTCAAATGAAATAATTTTATATCAAGTGCTCCAAATATTTTGTTTATTGAATTTATGAGGACTACATTGTATAGTTAATTTAATAGTAATGATGTCCATATTTTTATTTATTTATTTATGAGTACCCACGTTTAGGCAAATTGATCAGTCAGAAACTATATAGAATAAAAACAACGTATCTAAAATAATCTACTAATTAAACACAGCAATTAAAAATAAAACACAAGCAATATAAAACAAATGAAATTAAACGCAATGAATAAACACTAAACGCAAGTTATAAGCACAACAAATAAAGTTAATCACAAGTAATAACTTTAAAAAATAAATATTAAAAACAAAGAATAAAATTAAACACGAAATCAACAAATAATAAAAATATATTGTATTGCATTTTGTAAGATGAACAGGTGCTCAATATAATTATAATAATAAAATCAACATTAATAAATAAGATTTAAACGAAAAAGATTACAATTCCACTTTAAATATAATAAATCGATAAAAAATACATTAGGAGTTAAAATATTCTTAGTTAAAATTGCATGTGTGAATATGGTTTGAGGAATTAAATTCTTGAAAAGATTTAATTTTTTTAAGCTGTTGGAAATTTTTGTCCATGTGTGGAATATCGCCAGTAAGTAAGTGCTCATGTGCAATTTATAAGTTTGCACGGTTCCTGTAACCAGTAAATGTTTAATAGTCAGTGGCACATTACACTCCTGACATATAGGTAGGTATCTCTTTCCTTTTCTATTGAAGAAATGTGTAAGGCAAGTATGTCCAACGCTAAGCGAAACTTGTTCTATACGTCAAAATACTTTGTAATTATTGTGTAATGTACGAGAAAATACATCTTATTTCTTGAAGATTATAGTCAACTGTTAGTTAATATGGCTCTTAAGTACGTATGTCACAGGACCTTTTATTTATCTAATGTAAGTTCGTTCATGTCTACATCTCGGTTTTCAGTAGTTGTTTTATCCAGCCTGTCTACTTTAGAAAAGAATTTCGTCCAATGTCTCTATATCCTGGTAGACATACCATTGTGACTTATATGGTCTTGCGTACAAATATTTGTTCACTTATTTGTGAAAATAATGAGTGATTATTGTAAATGTCAAATACTTTAGAGAATAATGAAAATAAAGTAGGATTAGAAAATAATAATACTTTTGAATTTTGAGAACTGTGGAGATTTGAAAAAGATAAACTAATGGACCCTAATTGTGCCGTATAGATACTGGTTTTGTTGTTTAGATTTATGCCAAATGTCAAATTGTTTATAACAGCAGCTGCTGCAGTACCATTGAGAGCCTTTGGTCCAAAGGGGAAAATGCTTAGTGATTTATGGTTGCCTGAAGTAATCTGTTTATAAAATTTGGAAGAAAATGGATCTTTTTTACTAAAATTATATAACGCTAAATTTATTTCTAAGTTATTTATTTTCCAAGGATGATAGGGTAAGTTACTGTTTTAGATGGGAATCAGAAAAATATTTGGCAAACAAAAGTTTTCTAATTGGCAAATTTTTATACAATATGTTTAATTTCATATATCGTATGTTTTATCTGCACATGTTATTGGCTTTTGGTTTTTTTCAAGTAACTCACTTGTCATTTGAGTTGACTATGTAATAATAAATGTTCTGTTTGACTTCCACGTTTCTTGTCATGATTATCAAGGTCTTCTGGTATTGAACTTGTCATGGTATTTTTTTCAAATTTTCGCTAGTCATGCTGCTAAGGGTGAAGTCCCTTATCTGTTATTGGCTGAATCTCTCAGCTAATCAACCCACCCACGCCTTCCTTTTCCTGTGGTCCTTCCCTGCTACCTGATCAAGCTCCTGCTGGACATACTGGCGCCAAACGTGGGGCACGCGGTAGCAAGGTAATGGAAGCCGATTCAAGACCATGGCCTAAGTGAGTGTTCTCACTTTTTCGATAGAGCAGCTGAAGCGGCACTCATCTAGAGCGATGGAAGAAGTCCGGATGGAGCGACGCTTAACACCCGGCGACAGGCGACCTCTCAGTCGCTCGTTGACGCATTTTATTTCTAGGATTAGTTAGGGTTTATTTTAGTTCTAGGGCCTCTACGCCCCCACGACGATGACCGCAGAGGGCACCCCACTACTTGGGACCAGCGAGGAGGAAGGTACACCACTGCTGCCCAACATCGACGACGAAAAGGGCCTACTGCAATGCGTAGCTAGCAACTACGCTCCTCCCCGAGAATCTTGGGCACTTGTGGAGAGGTACGAGGATCTCAGGCCCTACTGACCAGCATACGCACCGGCTGGCCTACAGTTACGCAGGCATCAACACGGCCAGAGACTACTTGCTGCAGAAGACTCGCCGGCCGAGAACTTCCTTCGTGAACGTCTAGACTGCAGCTACAGAACATCAAGTGACATCCGCAGGTATACGTCGAGCTGGCTACCTGAACTACCACCAAACCCATCTTGGGTTGTAATGCAGTAGATTATCAATATAAATATTCAAGCTTCAAAGAATAATTCTTCACACAAACATTTAATGTTCATACACAAATATACTAACTTTCCAAGTAAAACTAAATTAGAAGTTCGTTAATGACCGAAATCTGACAAGAATGAAGTGGATTTAGAAGAGGGCTAAAACATACATTCTCAAATATCTCCGTTGTTATTATCTGATCGATTTTTATTTTAAGTTATTATTTTGAGTATTTAATATTTCTTTGTGTATTTATTATTTTGTGTATTTAATATTTTTTATTACTGGGTGCACCATATATCCAGCGGTGTCATTTCTGCGGTAGTCCACACTATTTCGCTGATATTCCAATCGGCTTCTTCCGGTGGTGATGTTATGTGTTGCTCATGGAGGCTCCTAATGTGTTCATGTAACATGGCTACAGGAAGATGCCGATTGGAAAATCAGCGAAATATTGTGGACTTCCACAGAAATGACATCTTGAAGATACACACAACTATGAGTTCCCAATGACAAAGTTCAAAACAACGTTAATATATTTTATTTTAATATTTAATTTTATATTACTAATTTTGTAGGAAATATAATGTACAGTTGTTGTTTTATACATTTTTGCCAAACTAGTATATTAACACAGGTATTTGTATTTAAGGTTTTTCAGTGAACTCAGACTAGAAGATCCAATGCATTTGCCAAGTCCTTTTTTACATAGAGTATTTAAAAAAAAAGAAAAATCAATCACAATGATCAGATGACCATTTGCCACAAAAAAAAAAAAAGAAGAAGAAAAAAAAGGCTGAAATGAATTAAATAATTTCAGTTTGGGAGTATCTATTTCGTAGCTTTGAGAATATCATAAATAACAGTAATGATTGCATAAGGGTGTGGTGGGGTGGGGGTGGCAAAAGTGTGGTGGTGTTCTATGTTTATTATAGAGATGTGAGCTACTCTTTCAAGCCACATATCCTCATCATGGCAGCAAGGCTAGTGAGACAGTTCTTTTCATGAGTAATTTAGTCATAGTTTTATAAACGTACAAATTAAACTTCTTTGAAGGCACTGCGAGAATTACAAAAGACTTTTCTACTCATCTTATCAATAATAACTTAATTGCAATTCAATGAGCTCTTTTTTCATATTTTTAGTATTAGGGTGCTGGACTAGGAAGAGTGTATCATAAAAATTATTATATTCTATCCATATCAGGAGTCAGACCTACTAAAAAAAAGTTTTCTCATTAATGCAAGAAGCAATATGTGTTTAAAGCAACAAATATATATTTAAATTAGCTCAGTTAGTTGTAGGATTTTTTGCTCTATTAAATTTATTTCTAAAGGAATATTGTTTCATTCAAAAGCTTAGATTATTTAAAAATAACTTTAAATCCAAGGAAGTAGCACCCTCAGTATTCGTTGAACTTGAGATTTTTATCACAAAACAGAATATAACCATTTGCATGATCTGAAACCAAAATACTTCAAATTGAAAGGAATATGGGTTTATTTAAGCAGTAATAACATTCATGGCAATAAAATTGACTGTGATTATCAAGATCTTCTGGTATTGATCATGTCCTGATATATCGTTTCAATGTGTTGCCAGTCATGCTGCTAGCATCTTCAGAGTATCTCAAGAGAGAAACCTTGAATAAGCTAGCAGCAAAATTAGTAAAATGTTGGACAAAATAGCATGGTATGATGAATACTAGATGACCTCGATAATCATTGCATAGAATGGTTAAGAAAGCATTTGAAAATAAGGTATGTTCAAATGTGCTCTGCATTTTATTTACTCAGATAACTTCTCAACTTTACTCATGCACTTTCCCACTTTGTGCAGTGTGGAAAACAGAAGCCACTTAAATAAGTTGTGAACCACAGACTGTTGGTTGTCAGCTAAATTTACAAAGTTTGAGGGAGCTCTATGTGAATAATTTCTTGATTGGAGTACCAAAAATACTCAGCCCACATCATACTATTCATTCGAGCTTGGAAATGCCAAATCTTCTATGTGTAGTGAGTTAAATTGGATTGTTGAGGATTACTGTAACTCATATTCATCTAACATTCCTCTTTGAAAATGTATACATTATAATTGTATAGGCATAATAATTATATTTTTAAATAAATACATATTTTATCAAAAGTATTATAGTTTAGTTTACCCACAAAACTAGGAATTTGGGTAAATAAAACAAATATTAGATAGAAATTCTGGGTGGCACTTAAATATAATACAGTATAAGTTTCTTACATCTTATACCTTTAAATCTCAATTAAAATGCCGACAAGAAAATTGGCCTGTTGAGGAAAAACTATTATTTTATAAACATAATAAACCATTAAAACAGTTTGCTGAAGAAATGTATGACTTCTTGAATTATTTGAAACTGAAATACAGTTAAATTAATTAATTATTCATTTATTGAATCCAAATTTTTTTTTTTCTCTTTTTTTTTTTTTTTTTTCTGTTGTAAATAATTTTATTGTGCAAATATTTTATGTTATTATAATTAAAAAAAATATGTTATGTATCAAGCACACGTTAGTACTAATTATTGTATGGGACGTGTGGCTAATAAACTCCCTTCCTGTAGGGTTACTTCAGGAACGAAATAAATAAAAAAAAAATATATATATATATATACATATATATATATATATATATATATATATATATATATATATATACATATAAAAATCAGTTATTACTTTCACAGAAACAAATTTAAATAGTTGTTGGCTAGAAACCGAAGTGTTTTCTTAAATTCTACATTTTGAACCTCATAATAATCACTTAAATGTATGCAAAAAGAAATTTTTAAAATTTTATTTTTAACTATACTTGGCCAAAGACTATAGATGAAAGAAGAAAAAACTTTATTCAGTAACTAAATTTTGGTTAAACCATATAATCATGAAAAAGAAAAACAAGTCAAGGAATAGGGTAGTGGAAAACGAAATGGTTTTGGGGTCAGGATCACCTTTTATTTTATATTTATTACATATCAAGGTGGTTTTATAGTCTAGAATCTAAGTTTTCAACAAGTTCTACCTTTTGGTCCTATTATGTTAGTAGCTAATATGTAAATAAATATAGCGAAGTCTGAATGTGTTGAGTGATATAATGTATGAGATGATTGTGAGCAGGTTGTATAATTTTTAGGAGCGTATTTCAAAGATGTGTCTTGTATAATTTTGTTAAGAATAGTATCCTGGATAGTTTGCAGCTGTTTATGAGTGAGCCCAGTAATTTCCCCTGGTTAATATGAGTAAATTTTATGCATAGTAATTATCAAATATGTCATCTTATTCTGTCTTTCTCAGTAAGTTTATGGTCTTGAAGATTTTAACCCTGTTATCCTGTCAACCCAGAAGTATAGGAATTTCATGGAGAGCCAGGAAACTCGGTGTTTTTTTGTGCTGATGTCAATGCCACATATTATTGGTAGTGTCTTTAAGTAAGTCCTGCACTGTTTCATGTCCAAACAGTATTCCAAGTTAGTTAGTATGAGTTTTGGTTTCTGCTTGTAAAGCTCATAGGGCCTGACTGTGGTTTGTGATATATAACAAATTCGGATGTAATGCATGAGATGATTATGTGTGGTTATTAAGTTAAAAAGCCTGATAACATTAAAGTTTAGTTAGTTACACACACATTCATTGTTTATTCCAATAGTTCTGTAATGATATTTTTGGATGTAATCTCTTAAGATTGTTTGATGAGAATATTAACCATGGAGTTCATGTTCAGTGTTAACTCCTTGTGTCTTAGTAAAAGGTATCATCTAAATACCTTGTCTTAATGCAATGTCCACTACTTATAGTCATGTTGTTAGTCTATTTATGTTGCAGTCATTCTATTTTCAATAGTCTTGAAATGACATTCTTGGGTGCGACCTTTTCAAATTGTTTGATGAATAGTCACCATGGTTATCATGTTCTGTGTTAACTCTTGTACCCATGATGATTTATACCTATATTTTCTATTTGTGGGTAAATGGGCTGTTGCACTGAGCATTGTGGTTGTGTATGAGGTGTTGGGTATAGTAGATCTCAAAGTTCCTGGGTAGATATGGTTGTTGACGGTGTCTGTAGTATATTAGAATAATTCACACACACCTTTTCTGTATTTTCCATAACTGAGGCTTTTTGGATCTTTGCTAGCAACTGGACCTCTTTTGGATACTGCCTGTAATAAATGGGTGGTGTGCCTTAGCACAGCTAATTTATTTTCCTTCTGTCAACACACTTCTACGAAGTGGTCCCAAGAGTGTAAAATGTAATTTTCAATCAGTACACAATTGATTTCAGTGCAAACACGGCATGGGAAACATTTTCTCAAGGACTGAAATATACTTCTAAAAATAAACTAAATCTTCATCAAATGAGATAATCTTCCATACGTCTTCATAGGTTGCCTTTTTAGAAAGTCAAAAAGACAGAAGGAATTTCTTCTCTGAGTCCTTTACTGCCAGGTTCACAATCTAAGGAGTGAATGCTTATTCATTGCTTGTAGCAAGGTTCTAGAAACTGATGCTAATGAGTGGAAGGTACTTCTATCACAAATATGTGATTCAGCCCATTCCATTGATAAATCCAAATTATTGTAACCCACTGATTATATGAAGACATAAGCAGAATGCCTCACGAATAGATCATTTTCTCTTATCAAGTAGATCAAAATATGCCTCTTGAGATTAATGTAGAGAACATTTGCATATAATAAAATTATGAAATCATTATGAATTTACTTTTAATTAATTATAGTTAAATTGTCAATCACTTAACATTTAATAAATTATACAAATAATTATTTTAAAATACTAAATATATTATTGATAATACATTTTTGTATTTAATTTTGTCTCATAGATAACCAAACCTACATAAAAAAGATTTATCCAAGTGATTAGAACAAAACACAAATATAAATGTACATTATTTTTATATTATTTACATATTAAACATCAAATATAGTTTTAATAATATTAAAATCTGAATTACTAATACACAATTTATTATTAAATATCACTTATAGAACACGAGTAAAAGTTAATGAAAAGTTTTCAAATTTCATTGGCCAACTACATCAAAGAAGCATTTTTCAATTTGACTTACAACAGTGCAGTGTCTTTCATATACTAGTAATAATTTAGAATTTTTAATATCAAGTTTAGGAACTCTTGAAGTTTTAACTAAAACTAGATCATTTATGCCATTTTTTGTCTGAACTGAAATAAGTAGTATTTTTATTAATACAAAGGATGAGATATCCCCACAGTATCTAATTAATAATTTATTTTTTTTATATGAGAGAACCTGAATCACACCAGTTATCCACCAGGGCTGGCCAGTTAAACTATGAAAACAGGTAGCAGTTACTACAACATATATTTATCTCCATTCCAAGCCCCTAAAATATACATTCCTTCCTCCTATGCAAGATTTAGGAGGTCAATTAAATGTCAATTGCATTATTGAATTAAGCAGCATAGTCAGTTTATACATCCATTTCCTCTTTGCTGAATCAGCCTCTGCTTTAGTAGCTATGTTGTGAAATATAATTTCAAAAATTGTGAAAAAGTATCCACTCCTACTCATACGTGATTAAATCAATGTACTTGGTTCCCCGTAACCATTAATATAAGACTCAATTATTTGTTGGGCTTAATTCTCGTGCAATTTTAACAAGTTTTTAATGACTTGTTTACTAATAATCTTATATCAGGTTGGCATAATCTTTCTTTGATTATATTGATACTACAATGGCTATATAATTTGATCACAGCATTGATGAAATGTTTCTTGTCAATTTCCTAAGTAAACATAATATTGATTTCTTAAAATTTAGTGTACAAAATAATATATAACTTAGCAATTTTCATTTTTGTGACATAAAAATTTCAAAATTTTTGTGTTATGAAACTGGTTTCTTCCAATGTTATTGAGGAAATTATATTCTTAATTTAGATGGCTAATATAAAAATAAAATTTATTTTTCGCTTTTATTTTCATTATCAGTACAAAAATATCCTCTTCCATATTATTTTCCAGGAAATTTTTTATTCATAGTGTAGAAAGGAGCCAAATTATTAATATGTCTAATAAACCTGTTAAACAATTTACAAGTTGTTGATTAAAAAATAAGGAGTGCACAACAGAAATAAACTTCCACTTTAGAGGGTTACTTTTTGTGGAAAAATGGAATTTGATAAAAATGTAATGGCCTTATTGTCCCCTAGAACAACAGTTTGTCTCTTAACCAACAATGATGTAAAATTTTCTTTCTCTGAAGAGTAATAATTAAATTTAACTACAAATACATAAATTCAACTACAGTAAGCTCAATTTTTTAATATGAGCTCGTTGTTATTTGTTAGTTGCTTTCTCGAGATTCTTATCCAGAACTATCAGTTTCCAGATAAGATAAACTTTTATTTAAATAAAGATAATTTAATGAACATGTTCTTTAATATTACGTTTGACCATTTCAAAAACATATTGACGTAATTGTAAAATAGAAAAATTTGAATGTACAAACAAATAGCTTTCAGCATAATTGATTATGAAAGTTGAAGTTTTTAATATCAAATTGTACAATCAAATTCAATTTCAAGGTAATCAAATTTATTATTTGTATAATCTTTTATTTTATTAACATTAGAATTAATTTCTGACCTTAATTCAAGCTTAACATTTGATATTTCAGAATAAATAAATAAAATAAATAATATTTTAAACAGGTTTCTAAGCAGCAGGTTTAGACTTAATATTAATCAATAGGAAGAAAAACAATACCAAGTGCTCTGCAATTTTCCGTTTATTTCTGTAGTACTCTACTGAAAGTACTTTTGGTCCTTCAGAAGACATCTAGAGTACTACTATGTATTAAAATCTACTGTTGGATACTGAATCCAGTACTTGGGCGGCCATAGATTAGAAGTACAGCATGTCTGAAGATGATCTTTTGAAAGACTGGTAAGTACCCTCCACAAATCAATGAAAATATTGGAGTGGACCAGGCAATATTTTAATTCCTACTGAAAATTATATCCACCGCCACAGATTAAGATCTACTAAGAAAAGATTTAAAAGCAACTCTAAAAAAGTACCAGGTTAAATACCAATTTAGAAATATCTAAAATTAAATATATAATACACAGAAGATGAGACAAAAGTTTTGCTCAGAAATATGCAGTCCAATAAAATTTTATTCCAAAAATAACAATGGAGAGCTCAATAATCAAAGATAACCCTTGCATGTAGGACTTTCTCGATCCATCAATCTGCACACTCTTGAAAACCTTGCTGATATATTCTTTATCTTTTGATCCGAAGAACTCCCAAAAATCGTTTTGGGTTTCTTCTTGACCTGTCTCGACACCCAAAAATGAGCCATTGAGAAATTCAAGTAATAGTCAGAGGGGTTGAGGCCAGGGGCTGTATACTGGGTATGGTAGGAGTTCTAGATCATCAAGTTCTTCCATTAAATTCAGACCAATTCTAGTAGTATGGGGATGAACATTATCTTGTTAAAGATGATCTCTCTTTCAATTGACTAGGGTAGGATATTTCTGAACCAAAAATTCATACTTCCACTGAAGTATACTTCTGAGAAAAAAAATCTTCCTATCAAAAACCAGTTCAAAGTACAACACACCCTTGACACGACCTTCTAATGAATTTGTGATGAATGATGCTTCACCCTCATTTTCTCTCCGAACGTCCTAAGACTTGACTTTAGCTTAAATAATTTAGGATTTCCACATCCCCCCCCCCCCCTTGAATCGACCTGTTCTGGTGATTTTCCCCAATTCTGAAGTTCCCAATTTTTACATTAATAATTCAAAAATATTAATATTTCAATATTAATTTTGACATTAATATTTCAATTTTCACTTGTTCTTCTCTGCTACTAAACTTTGCTTCATGTCACTTATGTGAGCTCAAATTTTTCTGGGGTTTATTTAGATTTGGAGTATTTAATTCATTTATACTGTAGGCATTGCCAGCAGTGCAATGCCATCCACGATGAACTCATTTCCTGTTAATCTTTATGTCATATGGCCCGAGAGCAACCTTGTTATACACATTTCTTAATTCCAGCTTCTCTATCACTACCATTAATGATGATTTATTTATCCTGGATTAAGGGAAATCAACTATTTAGGTTGTACTCATGATGTGATTCTCAAAATATTTCTTCTAATTCCATTGAGCCTACCCAAGACGGCGAAAATGTGGTCCTATTGAAATTATATATATATATATATATATATATATATATATATATATATATATATATATATATATATATTTGCATTTTTAAATTTGTAGCCATTAGGTAAACGGCCACTCTTACTCATGGCACTTCCATAATAACCCAATATACCATGAAACGTCTTATTCAAAGCTTAAATAACTTTTATTTGTTTAACATATATTTACTAGATGAGATACTTACATAACTTTGTGTGATTAGTCATCAATATTTTATTTCTTGACTGGAAATGTTTTATTGATGTATACCCTACTTTTGATATTTAGCTGTTTCATTCAACACTAAATATCATAATCGTTGATTTCTGAAATTGGAACCTGGAATGGAGGGGAGAGTTAGAGGGCTGGAGTTTCGAAAATTCAAAATATTTCCAGTATTATGAGTTGGATCAAAGAATGTTTTAGAACCAAAGCTATTAAACTCTCAATGCTCTACCATAGCTGTTCTATAGAAATCAAATATGAAACGAGTTATGCTTACTTTCTTGTTTTCAGTGAACCCTCACATCTACTCATCAGACTTTTATTTAGAAATAGAGAATACATAGTGATATGAGTTTGGTGGAATATCATTCAAGTCCATGGGAAATCTGATTAGCTTAATCAGGCTTTACATGATGGGGCAACTTTTTAGTTCTAAATAAAATACAAAGACTTTGGTAATGATAAAAAAACAAAAAAAAAACAATTACAATCACTAGAGTGATAACAGACAAATTAAATATATATATTTGAATTGACCACATTTTCATCATCTTAGGATTGACCGACATTTTTTGAAATTTTTCAAAAATTATGTCATGAGTACAATCTCTATAAATGATTTCTTTTATGGGAAATACAATAATTACAAGCAAACATTTTCCAAATGGAACAAAAATTAATAAATTTTAATAACCAAAAAGTTGATTACAAATCTATATAACATTCAAGATAATATGAAAAAAAGGAATTAAAACATGTTTTTAAAACTAGGTTTTTGGTTTAACTCTTAACACAAATCCTATATAATACTACAATCTAACCATGATTTCAAACTAGTAGTCATAATAGATTGAGAGAAGTTTGGAAATTAAAATGACTGATTACCAGAAGCTACAGTCCTCTGCTACTATCATAAGCCACCCAGTTTGGACTGTGGCTATGATACTTTAATGATGGTTATACATACAACCTCTCTGAACTATTTCGGATGTCATCCAGCTACCCCTGCCTTGGACTGCTACTCCTTTTCACCATATTTTTCCCGGGTTTTTCGAAAATCGCGTCATGAGTACGACCTCAATAGCTAATTTCCTTAAGGGAAATAGGCTAAAAGATAGCTGACCTTCGGAAGAGAATAGGTATCTTGACTAACTTCTTGTGTAATCCAGATGGTTCTAGTACCAAGCTTAAAGGAAAAATTGATGAAATTATTGTTCTTCACCTAGGCTTGGTGAATGAGAACGATCTTATTGAGACTCTACGAACCTATTTAGATAAAGAAAAGCAACGGCTTGCTGTATATGCTAATAGGATACGGAGATATAAAGAATCACATATGAGGAAGAAACAAAATGCACTATTTAGCACGCAAGAAAAATATTTTTACTGCAGCATTGGCACAACATGGTTAAGAAGCAAATAGATTGTAATGTCAACGATTTGACCAATTATTGGGGCAAATATTTGGGAAGTACCTGTGACTCATAGATGTGAACAATGGATTAAAGATCTCACACGCGGATTAAAAAATGTTCCTGAAATGGCAGATGACAGCATACCGGCTGAAGAAGTGACGCAAGCATTAAAAAAAAATGCATAATTCGGGATGGAATTCAGAATTATTGGTTCAAGCATTTTACATGCTTACATCACATGTTAGCTAGATGTTATTCAGATTTATTGACAGGCCATGTTACAATACCTGAAGATTTCGCTGAGGGTGTGACCTATATGATTCCGAAAAAGGAAGGTCACTTAGAACCTAAAGATTACAGACCCATTACTTGTTTAAATGGAATCTATAAACTATTTACATCTATAATTAGTGCTAAAATAAATAGCCATCTTGTTTTCAACGGGCTTTTTGCCCCAGAACAGTTAGGCTGTAAAAGTGATGCTAAGGGATGTAACGAGTTATTAGTTATAGATTCATTTATAGCGTCTCAGGTCTCTAATAAACAGCGGAATATTTCTATAACATGGATTGACTACAAGAAAGCGTATGACTCAGTACGTCATACTTGGTTAATTGAAGTTTTAAAGGTTTATAAAGTTGCTCCAAGTGTAACCAATTTATTGTCGCGTTTAATGGCAACATAGAAAACTTCGCTTAGCATTGGAAAGGGGAAGACAAAATTCCAGAGCAAGACAATTAAAATAAAAATAGGTATTTACCAAGGTGACAGTCTCAGCCCCTTATGGTTTTGCTTAGCTATAAATCCCATGAGCCAAATAATTCGAGACAGTGAATACGTTTACGAAATTTCTATAGGTAAAAATGAAACTAAAGTAAGTCATGGCCTTTATATGGATGACCTTAAGTTATATGCAAAGACACTAACCCAGTTTCAAAGCACGATAGACATAATAAAGAATTATAGTGATTCTTTTGGTATCTTTTTTGGGTTAGATAAATGTGCTGTCTTGCATATTTCACGAGGTCGGAAAAGGACTACAGATAATATAATAGTTTCTGATGAAACCTATATTCACAAACTAGAAAGGACTGAATCATACAAATATCTTGGTTTTCAACAGCATTTGAAAATAGCGAAAAAGGATGTAAAAGCCCTATTAAGAAATGAATTTATTAAGCGCTTGGAACTTATTTTTAACATCTATCTTTTAAGCCGCTATAAAATAAAAGCAGTTAATACATGGGCGATACCATCTCTTGTCTATAGTTTTGGCATAATAAAATGGTCTGACACTACTCATGATGAGTTGGATAGACTCATAAGAACGGAGATGATAAAAGCCAAAATACACCATCCGATTTCATCTATTGCCAGGCTGTATTTATCGAGGAAACAAGGAGGACGAGGCCTTCTCAACATCCGAAACCTAGGTCGGTCACAGGAAGTTAACCTGAGACATTACATAAGATCGAATGACAGCCATTTCTTTAAAGAAATAGTTAAACTTTATGATGGGTATACGGCTTTGAACTTGACATGTAGTAACAATTCTGAAGTTAAATATGAATCCCATTTTCTTTCAGAATGGCAAAGTAAAGAACTTCATGGTCGTTACTATAGTCGCCTTTATGACTCGGAGGTAGACTTGACTTATTCTGTCGCGTGGCTGACGTCTGGAAAGCTGTTTTCAGAAAGAGAAGGTTTCATTACAGCTATCCAAGACCAAGTGATTGCCACCAGATCTTACAGACGTCATATCCTCAAGGACAGTAGTGTCTCAGACAAATGTAGGTTATGCAACAAATCGTATGAGTCCATTCAACATATCACGGTTGGTTGTGAAATACTTGCTGGGTCGGAATACTTACAAAGGCACAATAACGTAGCAAAAGTATACCACCAAGCTCTAACAGAGAAATTCGGCATGGTAGACAGGAAGGTCGCTTATTATCGCTATAATCCACACAAATTATTGTAAAAAGATAATGTAAAGATGTATTGGGACGAAGCGATTATAACTGACCATACTGTGCATCATAACAAACCGGATATTCTCATTATTGATGAGATCAATAAGTCTACTGATATTATTGACATTACAGTACCCAATGATGAGAATATTCGAAAATCCTATGCCGAAAAAATAAGAAAATATCAGGAATTGGCTATCGAGCTCAAAATAAAAACTGAAATCTGCAATAGTTACGCCTATTATAGTTAGTTCAAACGGAGTCGTGCCAAAAACGACAATAGCTGGCACCAGGAATTTAAATCTGCCAACAGCAATTATAAAAGAAGCACAGCAAGGGGTACTTCTTGATACTGCCAGAATAGTTCGAAAATTTTTAAATTCCCCATAACATGTCACAATCACAAACTCCATATCGGTTGGATTTTCCCCCATATGGATTTTATTCCAGTTTTTACTGAGTAGGTATAAACCTCCCATAATAATAACCACGTGATCACCCTATTTTCGATGAGTTACTATGAAAATACAAAATAACCGGAAACGTGAAATATTTTTGGATGGATGTTTTCAATTCGTCATATAATTTGGTACTACGAAAATGCAACGTAATAGGAAACGTGAAATATTTTCAATTCGTTATATAACTTGGATCAGAAATTTAAATATTTAAATCAAAATTTAAATATTTTGCTCATCATTTCCAAAGATTCAAACAGAGAAAAGAAAATGTAAAATAAAAACAACTATAGGAAAGATTGGAAAGGAAGTAATAATAAAATTCCATTTATTAAAATAATGAAAAAATTCCACCAAGGGTGGACTGCAGTCCACCCTTAAAAAAGACTTCTTCCTCCTTAGAAACACTAGATTGTAAAGAAATAGTATCATTTTTATTTAAAATTAGTTATGACAAAACGTTTTCTTCAATTTTTGTTTCTGTTTTGGAGCTAACATTTCTTAAAGTTGACCAATATGGATCTGACGAAAGGAGGAGCATTTTCATTAAATCCACCATATTTGTATCAACGAGAGGTTTTCCTTGTACCTTGAGGTTTTCTGGGGTACCTTATGTCTGTGTGTCCGCCCTCCAATGATAATGGCCCAATTGGTGCGATGAAAAAAGAAATAATATTAGGTTCATGTGAAGATACTGGCATATAACAGATATACATCTTTAGTTTCACCAATTAATTCAGTAAATTTCGGCATATTAATTGATTTACCACTAGAAACTATTTTCCAAATGGGTCTGGTTGATTTTATTTCTTTTCCATATTTCAAAAGTGTTATCGGGATTTAAAGTGTTTTTCTTCAAGTAATCTTCATATTTTGTTTCAAATGAAGTTGAAAACCTGTAAGAAAGAGGTCCCACTTTTTTTTGAATATCCAGACAAGACAATAGTATAAATTTTCTGATGTTCTCCTTAACTTCATCAGAACATTCTGATAAATTATATTCCAGTACTATTCTATCAAATAAAGCATCGTATTTGATGGTTGGTTCCATACTGCGCCAGATGTGTATTATTTATGAAATCTAAAGCCATAAAATCACCGTATGAAGCAGCCTAAAGCAGGTAAAGTAGGTTTCAAAATAATTGTGAAGCAGTGTAGTATTTATGGTTAAAGTATGAAAAACCCGAAAAAAATTACTTTTTTTATTTTTTTATTTTTTTTTATTAATTCAATTCCAAAGATGAAAAATTGATGAGCATTTTTTATATAATCTTAATGAATAGAACTTACCCACTTTAGCACTGTTGGTGAAGAATATTCTATGAATGATTACTTAGGACTGACACTTGAACATATAAAAATAGGAATGAAAATCACCAAGTAATAAGACTGGAACTACCAAAGTAAATATTTGCAAACCGAACCAGTTTTATTATTTGTATTGGTGTCACCAACTCATGTTAATCCTTAACTTTGAGCCTTTGTTTTTATTTTCTAATTCCGATGTTTTCTTTCTGTTCTGAGGTTCTAATTTTAATATTACCCTCGAAACGAAACAATTCAAACTCCATGTTTCTTAATTTTGAACACAGCTCAAATTAATTTAATTTTGTATTAATTAATTTTGTGACAGTGTGCAAGTGTTAATTTATTACATGAGGTATTACGATTTATAAGCAAACATGAATATGACATGGAATAATTGCATGCGTCGGAACATGAAGAGTAATGTAACATTATGCATAACGAGTCGTACTCGCCATCGTAAATTGCTGAGACACCTGCACATCATATGCAGTTAAGGAAAACATGATTTTTACTTCAGCGTAGATGATTCAAGTAGAAAAACTTTACAGAAATGCCAATTAGCGAATTACTGGGATATATTTCTGAAAAAAAAATTAGTATATCGAATTCGTGTGGAATTGGCCAAACTTTGTTTCTGACAGAATGAGTTTGCGGGTCTAATAAAATATTCAGGTGGAAGAAGAAATATAGATAGAGCGAAATGCAATGGCAGAAGCCTAGATCCCACTCGTGACGTATTAAGAGACCTCCAGGGGAGTTGGACTTCAATATTTAATGAGCCGTGGCTTGGGGCAATATTTAAGACGATCCCAGACCCCATCCCCAGAGACTCTCTAACAGTTTTATGTTGTAGCTATGTATGTTCCTTACCACCCCCTTCACGTACACAAGACTAACGTCTCATCTCCTACCTCTATACATTATTGCAAGTATAATATTTCATTGTATGGCCTATTAGAGATTATTGAAAACCCACTTAGATTCCAGAAGTAATTACATACATAACCTAAATACTTCTTACAAACATTTAAAATTTATTATTTAACCTACTAGTTACATTAGGATGTCTGCATTTACAAGCCCTTCGGCCATACCCGCTAACGGCTTGCAATATTTTATGAGAGGTGCTGGTTCATTGAAGTTGTATATGATTTAATATCGGAGGACCATGTTGATGTATAAGACGGTTATTACTATTAATATTATATTGGATAATTACATGATATTGGGGGATGGACTATTGCAGGGCATATATGTGTTAGTAGATTAATGATTATTTCAAGGGATGCTGATGAAATTGTGATGATGTTCTCGATGCTGCTCTGGTGCTCTCCCCCTTTCTCCCTCCATCCTGGTCTCTCCCTGGATGTTCCTTCGTTTACTCACTCATGTTGTTAAAAGGGGTGTGAGAAAGAAACTAATATTGCTGCCACTAATGAGAGGCTCTACTTTCTCCTGTTGTCCTACTCACTCGACTGTTCTGATCCTGTTCCTTATATTTGCCCTTTGAACCCAAAGATGTCCTCTCAGGTAGTGTTTACCCAAGTAGGCAATAGAGCTCAGCACTCTTCATGGGGCATCCTTGTTTGGCCTAGTTGATAACAGATGGGGCTGGTGTAGTTTTATTACCGCTTCAATTTTTAAATTGAATAATGTCATTTATGCCATCTAGGGATTCTATATGAATGCAATGCCTGTGGAAATAATATTTTAAAGGGCGAATGGATGTGCACGCAAATTTTTCATTTATATATTCAATGGAGGCCCATTTCGGTCTTCAATGATACACCAATAGCACAAGAGAAGACCTGTAGACAATCGGGTGCTAAAGTACAATAGAAAATGTTGCATTTGTGCAGGCGAAGTATCAGCAGCTCTTCTCCTGGGCTTATGATGTGCCTTTAAAATATAAATTAAAAAAATAATCTCTCCAATATTAGGGGGGAATTTTTCAATCAGACAAAAAACAATGGTCTTAGTCTTGTGTCAATAGACGAACTTTCAGGGGCAAGGCCAGTTTCCACAAAACGCTCACTACTGACTTGATTCATCGAATGGATTTCTAAATAATCACGGAGAGGATTTAGCATATATTTAAAGTACTGGGCACACCAAACTTTGATTTTAGTACTTCTTGTAGCGAGGTTTTCTTGCTGCACTAGACAGAATTCATTGATGCGGAGGCAGTGGTCGGGGGGTTCTTAATCGTAGGGCAAAAGCTATACCATACCTCAGCTATAAAGTAATTATTTGGAAATTTGACTTTTCTCTCCTTAAAGAGGCATCATCAAGTCCTGGAAAACTGGCGATATGTAACAAAAAACCATTACAATTATTTCAAAATAGTCAAAACTGTTAAGTGCTTAAAATTTAGAAATGAACTGCTAATAAATAACAATCACAAGTAATTACATACACTAAATATTTTCAACAAGTATATTAATTTGATTGTTTTCACCACTAGTTTATGAAAAGGTCTTTCGTCACTGCATAACTAAGCAGATTTCCCACTTGCTGGTATGAAGCACTATTGATCTCATATCATCACATATTTTGTATTTGTAAAAAAAATCCCATGAGTAGAAGTTAGGGGTTTACTGAAGGCTGAAAAAAAGAAAATAAGACATAACTCACTTAATATTAGAGTTATGAAGAAATGTATAGAGCAAACGTTGTAGAGTATCAATATTGTAACAAGATTTGTTTTAAACATTTTTTGACACAACGGAGATACTGTGCATTTTCATTCCCCCCCCCCCCCCTAGCCCCGCCCTCTCTATTCCTCGTTCGATTTTAACTATTATCTTATATGTTCTTTAATGCTCAATAAAACGGTTTAATATCGAGTATGATATAGGATCAAATAATCATTTTCATGTCGTGAACATAAATTAGTAAGTAAGGACGTCATCGCGCAACATACCTGCTTGAATCTCATTTAGTAAAGATCTATTGACAACTATACAGGGTATTTGAGCTTAGAACAAGCCGTTTCATAATGAACTTGCTTACTGTAAACCAGCGATGACTATTAGTGACTGTTTACTAAAGCCTAAAAATTAAAATATGCAAATATCTCAGTTAATATTTAAGATGGTGAAAAAATACATATAACAACACTTATAGACATTTAATACAATAACATTGGTTCTATACAAATTTTCTACTTGACATTTAATAATTTGTTTATTAATATTTTGTTTTATAATATTAATGGAGATTCTTACAGTTACTTACTACATACGTACGTTTATAAATTATTTACTAATGTTGCATGAATAGTCCAAAACGCTGTTAATTCAAGATATCCATCTCTTTAATCAATGAATAAGACACGTCCAATACAATAATTCTGGTGCTCAATGAAGCGTGTATAATAAAGTGAGCGGTTTTCTCGTGACGTAGTAATAAATTCAAAACAATGCGACACAAAGGGCTTGAATGTGAGGAGTGATCGGTATAATTTTCAGTGAGAAAGTTCCTTTTGAATAGAAGGTAAGCTATAAATCTGGTTTTGAGGTGGACTCAAGGTGTGAAGTATAAATTACAGGCTGACAGTAAGGGCATTCAGCAAGGCCTTGGGGTGCATTGTGCGAGCCATCTCCCTTATGTATTGTCTATATATACCCTCCGTCTCAAAATATATTTTTTCTTCATGTTTTATTTAAAGATTCAATGGATTATGGCAAGATAATATATTTATTTGCCCATTCTGGTAAGAATAATTATTAAACGAAACATAAAAAATGTCTTACAAGCATAAAAAACGTCAATATAGGGACATAACTATGTCTGATCTGGGCGTGTTATCTAGATCGAAACATTAACAAACCGTGAAAACATGAACATTGTTCATATATAAGTTGGCTACTGGGTCTCCAATAAGTGTAATAAATTGACCTTTAACTCCTGAAGTAATTTCTCGGGCAACGATAACCTCGATGTTGATTACCAAAAACAACAACTAACTCATTTGGGGTCATTAAAGCATGTCGTATTTCTACTACTTTGCATATTTCGGCTTGTTTTTCCCTAAATAGGCAGGACTACAAGCCCATTCAGTCAGTATCGAACACTCTCTTAAGGGAAATCTGCTAAAACCCACTGGCAGACTCCTGACTCAGCCAAAGCCTGCATCAAAATGCCACTGTAGGAATCGAAAATCTTGTTGGCATGTAGAACGACGTGATAAAACTCAGTTTTTCTTTCTCGATAAACTCCTGATCGGTGAGTCAAGTAGAAAACCATTGATGGAGAATTATAAAACGTATTCTGCTTCGAAATATATCAGACGATAGACGTAGTCCAAGTCCTAAAATGTTCTCACCAAATAGAACGATTGCAGATGCCTCCGCAAACGACCTTCAAGGCGAAGTACAATGGGAACCAGCAACATGCCGTCCTTCTAAGATTTGTGCAGCAATGCAAGACATCTCCTCCACGTTGTAACGGTGATAACATCTACCCTAGTAGCAGAAATTTAAATCTTAGCAGACTCCTTCCAGTTAAAAATAAATAAAATTAATTAGGTAAAAAAAGAGTTAAAACGAAATGGGAAGAGCACTGAATTACTTCATATTTTTCGTTCTCACAAATCCGTAAGGATATAGGGAATGAATACTCTTCTCGATTCCTAAAAACACAGTCATGAAAGTGATATGGATGAATCAAATGAAAACTCTGAGCTAAGAGTTTAACCCAGCGAGATAAGGGGTTCCTGAATTGGTAGCTCAGGAAATAAAATATGGAAATCAATTTACCATGTGAATCTGAGGAAGACATCTGAGGATGTCTTATAATTGCCAAATTTAGTACCCTCACTTACATGATGGCACTCTAAATTAAAACAAAAATCGAGCTGTTAAGCATCATTACATAAAAAGCTCGTCAAGCAGGGGCTGCTAAACTAAGCAGATTTCCCATGTGAAGTTTAGCAATAGAGAAATCTGTATACTGGTAACACAACGCCACCCACCATGAGTAAATACAAACGGTAATGAGAAATCTTTCTGTTAACTTTAATAAATTCCCAACTGGAATTGTAAGAATAATTTATGTAGCGAAGGTAAGCTAAGGTTAGAAAAGGTGAGGTTAGAAGAAGCTTCCCCCACAGACTTCATAAAAATGCAAATATCTCAGTTAATATTCAAGATTGAGAATAAATGTATGCAACTATATTTATACTCGTAGTAAATTTAATTTGCAATAAGATTGGTTCTATACAAGTTTTCGATCCGATGCATACGGAGATTCACGTGAATTATCACGTTATATAGTATTAATGCTAAGTTTATGCAATCCTTGAGAGTAGATGGTAAGCAATATTTTATTGCACCATGTCCATAACTGGATTCAAAGTTCTTCTAGACATAACTGGGTCAGCCCACACCATTTCTCCACGAAATTGAAATATGTTATAATTAAAATATGTCTACTCCCCTAAGACGAAAAATATCTCAGGCCTGCCATGTACTTTGTCTTTTTCAAAGTATTCCCACATTTCTTTATGAGAAATGAGCTATTTTATTTTAGGTGTTGTTTGGAACTATTAATGCGATATGAACGAAACATTAGCGCATCAATACAGGTCTGTTAGATACTACTATTTTTGTCTATGTTTGAATTATTCAAGTAAACATTTTCATTAAGTAATACAATGATGTTTAGAAGGCAACGTAAAATTCCCTCTGACGTCTTAAATAAACAGATAAATATTGATTGTCGACCCGACAGGACCAACTCGCCGTTTGTATAGGAAAACTCTAAAGTGGCGGTCGGAAAATGGTTTAGGGAAATTCAATAAATGGAGTGGAACTGCAGACATTCAGGGCCGCTACTCAGAGCGAAATGAAGTTTTGCTGCTTCGACTCCTCTAACTGGGTTACGTAAAGGAAAGCACAGTCACCAGCCAGTTTTTTATACAATGAAATTCAAAGAAAATATCAAAACGTTTATCTTTAGTATAAACTAATGAATCAAATGTTTATAAAATTTCGAACATACAAGCTATGCAACTTGCAGCTCTACGAAATGTGCAAATCTGCCTAGTGCTTTTACCAATTTAAAAGTTTCTAAGTTAACTAGTTACGAATGCTTTTGTTTAGAGCAACATCTCCGAAGCTGCGAAGCTCCAATAAATAAATAAATAAAAAAATAAGTTAACTAATCAAAATGAAGCACCCGCAATAGTAAGTTTATGTGACTGAAGCCCCGTACATTAGCTTTTTACAGTAATAGAATCATATATGGCAGTTTGCTAAACATTAGAGGCAGTCCTAGGACTGGATAGTAAGATGATAATGTTATTATAGCCCCATACTTTCATGGACTGTGAAGATTTCCTTGAGTATATGACTATAATGAGGCTATGATATTGAAAAGAATACAAGGCTGTCACTCGTTATGTACTAACCTATTTCAGTGTCTGGTCACTTTCTAAACAGGGTACTTAATTGTTTATATTCCGCAGGATATGTTAAAATTAATGTTTTGCAGGTGTAGATCAGAGCTTAGTTCTAAGTCTTGCTTGATCTTTTCTTGGCTTACAAATATGCATATTTCCAGCTTATACCAGTAAGCCGGAAAAAGCCTGCACTACCTACTACTTGCCTTTATAACAGTTCGTTCATCTTTATATGAGAAACATTTATGTATCTTAGATTAACGAATGTTTAACCAATCAAAAAAACAATTTCCTTACTAAAGTCGTCAGCGGAGAAACATATATTATTTAAAATAGAAAACAATCATGATGTTTTGATATTATTATTAACTTTATTCAATGATCATATTATCGCTCTTGTTGCGAAGCTCCGAAAATATATATATATATATATATATATACTAGCTCAGATATCCGGCTTCGCCCGGGAATTTATTTGAGGCTGAATGGTGATGGTATTTTTTTGGCAAGGCTATACTTTGTACAATATTTTGACATTTACCCGTGCCAGTGTTTAGGGTTTATCCCCGTCGTTGCTGTGGATTTTTGTAATAATAAAATTAATTTTTTATGTAAGACTTCACCACCCTCCATATTGTCATATTTCCCGTCTCCTGTGCATTATGTATAGACTTGAATTATTAAGGACAAAATATTATCATAGATTTGAATTAATTTTTCCAGGTGAGGTACCTGGTAGCTCATATTGGAAAGAATTGTTGAGCATATCAATATTTCTACGCAAATTACTTGCTTCATACATTGCTCCCGAAAAAATGTATAAAACAAAAGTTACTCTAAATAACAAAGTAAAAAACTTTTGTTATGTGCACGTTTGTCAAAAAACAAATAGACAATGAAATATCGCGAATTTTTATTTCAGGCATCCCTTATAACCCCCACTCCCGTTAAACCTAAAAATATTAATATAGCTTATAATCATGGAAGAATTAATGCTAATTGACATACCGAGTTGTGTTAAGTTCGGTTCAATCGTTAGTGCCCAATAAAATTGTTGGCTCCCGCTAAACTTTTAGTGTATATCTCGTTTATACATTGTTATAAGACAAAAGTGAATATTACAAAAGTTACTTCAAATAAAAACAATAAACTACTTTTGTTATGTGCATATTTGCAGAAAAACGAATAGAAAACGAAATACCGCTATTTTTAAATTCAGGCCTCCCTTACAATCCCCACCCCTGCTCGTCCCTAAAAATGTTGGTATGGCTTGTTATAATGAAAGCGTTAGTGCTAATACACATAGTTTTATTTAGTTCGGTTGAGTCTTTTGTTCCTAATAAAATTGTTCACTTAAGCTATAGGTTTTAGCGTATATCACGTTTATAATTCGGTATACGACGAAAGTGTATATAACAAAAGTTACTCTAAATAACAAAATGAACAACTTTTGTTATGTTCATATTTGCCGAAAAACTAATAGGAAACGAAATATCACTATTTCTAATTTCAGGCTTCCCTTATAACCCCCACTACTGTTCGTCTCAGAGAATATTCATATAGGCTAAAGTCTAAGTTGGGTTAGTAGTAATATACATACCAAGTTTCATAAAATTCGAATCAGCCGTTTATGCGTGAAAAGGTAACAAACAAACATACACGAAAGAAACAAAATGCAGTTATGGTGTCTATGACATGTGAAACGAAAAGTTATCGTGATATTTCGCGAAAAAAATCAATGTACAGACAGAGGTTACAATTTTATATATATATATATATATATATATATATATATATATATATATATATATATATATATATACAAAAACATGGCATCTTTGACTTTTTAACTTATTTATTAACGTCCACTTTTTCCAACTTAGGCTAATTGGGACGGGTTATCTACAGATTACTACCCTTTTCTAGCCAGGATGGGACTTAGGATATTATTAAATGAATTACGTCACTAAATAAATTCCTCTGCCCAGGCGAAAATCGAATTCGCCACTCCAGGTTTACCATGTGAGATTAAGGTCAACGCTTTAACTCACATGGCCAACCTGAGCACCAAACCTCTTTTGATCGTATGTTCCAGATATGATATACTTAATAATAGTTTAAGCATACATAGTTTTTAAATGTTTTCAATATAATCCCTAGTCATGTGTTCGATTCTCTCCTGGGCAATAGGAATTTATTTAGTTACGAACTCATTAAATGTAATCCTTAGTCCCACACTGGCTAGAAAAGAGTGGTAACCTACAGATAACAAGTCCCAATCAGTATTAAAAGCACAAAGTGGACGTTAATAAATGACAACAAACATTAAATAGAATCCACTTACCTGAAAATGTTTGTTCTGCAAATTTTGGTTTCTACATTTACTCCGACTGATCATTTATAAACCCTTTGTCAGCAATCGTGATGACTATAATTAAACCATCTGCTCCCCCCCCCCCAATGAATGGAATACCTGAAATAAATAAATAGATCGAAGGTAGACGGTTTTTGAGCTTCTGGTTACTACCACCTGAGCATTGAAATTTTTTTTGTGCGTGTGAGGATTTATTTATAGTGTGTGAAATTGAGCAAGATTTTTTGGATTGCCTTCCATAAGCGATTAATCACATTTCTTTTTTAAAATATCATTTTCGCTAATTCATGAATGCACCTTTCATTAACATTTATTTTTTAGGAGTCGTAAAAGTTCACGGTTCGATGCAAGAATTTTTGCCATTATTATTATTATGATTGGCGAAATGGAACCTTAATGAGGGCTAAAAAACGCAAATATACACATAACTCCATAATATTCGACAGAATCTTAATAGAAAAGAGTACATGTTTAAGAGCTGTAGGGGATTCATTATTCGACATGAGTTTATACAACGCGTTTCGATACACAGAATAATGTCAGTTTTACTATTTCTGAAAATTCACTGTTCAGGTGGACATGAATTGATCTTCAGTTCTGGATGAAACGTTTAAATGTCTGGGAAGTAACAATCAAACAAAGCTTTAGAGTGATATAATAAATAAAAATAATATAATAAATTCGGCCAATCCCATTTGCGACATCAGCTTAACAGAGTGATGTTAATTTGAAAATGTTTTCCAATATTTTGTTAATAACCCTAAAGAAAACCTGATGAACGACATAACTATTTTCTTCTTGATTTGTACCTAACATGCAGCCTGACGAGAAAAACTGGAAGAATGTCCAGTCTAGGTGCTCAGTGACCCGAAGACGATTATGTCAGTCAACCTAAGCTGAACATGAATTGAAAATGACCTTGCTCCTTTCCACTCCTTGGCTCTCTTACGTGAGTAATGATAGGTTACAACGCCTAAACATCTTGCTGACAGCATAATATATGATATTTTGATAAATGTGCAATTCCAGGATCGCTGATTTCTACACAGCCCTTCAAAAGCCACCGAACATTTGATGATGGCTTTTGTAGTAGATGAAGATATCAGCCCTTAAGAAGGGTGAGCTTTACAAAGCTGTCTGATTCTCTTCAAACATTATAAATTGATAGTCAACTGACAAGTCACTGAGGACAAAGTCTTGTCGTACTCGTATTAGAAAAAATAGTACCCTTAACTAACATAAATGTCGAAAGGTATGGCGAAAAAATTAAAAATATTCTCCCCAAACTACCTAATATACTTCAATAACCACGTAAAAACTACAACGGATCACAATATCTATTAAAACATAATATATTCCCTGCAATAGCTTGCGTACTTCACGAAATTCATTTTACACTTTAAATATCTTGAAAGAAATTCGCTAATAACAATTAAACGCTCAAAATTTTTAATTAATAATATTTTATCTTTTTTAATGATAGTACAATGTATTTATTTTCCTTACTGGGGTCTGTAAAGGAGGCCAAGAATCAAAATCTTACTTCTTTCTTACCCGTTCCTATGCATGGAACTAGACACTATACAACTTAATTTATAAGGTTTTATTTGAAACGAAAAAGCCCTTTTAAGGCCATTGTATTTGTAATAACCACGGAAAATTTTACAAAAATAGGATATTATGATAAGAATTTAAAACGGAAAACAAGGGTTCGCTAACAAATAAATAAATAAAAACATAACTTTTAATAACATTTTCCGAACTCAAAACAGCGCATCTTATTTTTAAACAACTAACTTACACAATAAAAACATAAATTTATACATGTTCATTAAACTAATGACTGGAAGTAAATATGAAACCAGTGTGCCTTAGAGGATCTAATATCAAACATAAAAATATTAACTAAAAAACCTTAAGAATTGAGGTGGCATTAAAATACATACTAAAAGAGTATTTAATGTATGGATATTATTCATATTGAACGTTTGAGATATTTATTATTTTTGATTGAAGAATTTCTCCAGTTTAAACCTAAAACTGGATTGAGACCCCGGACTTCGACCTATACGGATTTGCTGAAGAAGGTAGCGGTAGAGCTACAGAAAGTTTGCACATTTCAGAATGACGACCGCTGGAGCAGATAGGTGGTTTGGAGAAGACGAAAATACACTCCAGCGAAGAAGTGCACGAAACCACAGAACGTTTCCAACTGTCTTTTGTGACTTAGAAGGAAAGAACCTTATCTGTTGTAATGCTCGTCTGCCGATAGTAAGTCAAGATCAAAACTTGATATATGCTTCAATCCGTTTCTAACTGTAGTTATTTTTTTTGGGTGGGGCTGGATGGCTTTATAAATTATCTTGTTGCTAGGTGTGGAGTTTTATGTGGGTGAGGGGCGTTCCAATTAACTGATGCCTGGTACCAAATATGAAGAACACAACTACATTTTGATCTAAAAGTAGCTATTTTCAAAGAGCATGTGTGATAGTCCTTACAGGTATGTATTCTACGGAGATACAGATGCTATTAACAGAAAGGAGTGGAGCTTAATAACTGAATACTTGCCAATATTTACAATTTTATTTTATTCTATAATTATTACACACGATCAAGTATAGAAGAGCGGGTGCCTCTGAGTCCTAACTATAAACACATGTTTATTAGGGAGCATAAAGGAAACGAGTTGCGACAAGTGGTCTGTTAGTAGTTAATGCTAGCTGACAGGACAGTAGGCGAGAGGTGCGGGCGTGGTGCTGTCTAGTTACCCAGGCCTGCTGCCAACTTCATCCTGTCTACTTCGCAGGCGAGTGCTGTCTGGGAGATGGGCCTGTCGTTGGTCCCTGTCTACGCTTTCTCCTGTTCTTTGGTTCTTGTTTTGTAAATGCTTCAGTACAGAAGACAGTCCTAAAATATAGTTCAATATGACATCCAAAGATCATATTTCTAAGGATATTTGTAAATTCCATTAGTAGGAGATTTTGGAATTCAAAAATAAAGATATATTATTACAAGGAGATTCTGTTTTTAGTCGATGACAGCAAAAATACACACCTGTAGTTTCCCTTCAATAGGATGTACAATAGTTCTCTCTAATCCCTTACCTATGTACAACAGATTTAATGTCATGTCCAACCATGCTACTACAATTATGCGAAATTACAGGGTTCTTTTCGTAATAGAAATATAGCATCCTAATACAAAACAGAAGAAAACCAAATTATAAGAGAGAATCTATAAATATATTAAAAAAAATATGCTTAGCTTCAAAGCAATATGAAACCCCAGATGTTGACAGCTATTTTCACTTTAAAATGACTTTAATATGGGTTCGTCAATAAAAGCCATTTCTTTTCTTCCTGCAGGTGAATATATCGTCTTGTTTATAAAAGTAGTTTAAATGTACTACTTTGAATAGATGATTATTGTATTAGGAATTTATTTAGTAATGAACTCGGTTAATAAACTCCATAGTCGCACCCTGGCTAAAAAGGATCGTAACCTGTATATAACTCTTCCAAATTAGCCATTACAGCACAAAGTAATAACATTTTTTTTCTTACTGTTTTAATTTTCAGTTTAATGCGGCTCCTATCATGCCGTATGTTGTATTTGAAGATATTTGGAGTGCAAAAATAATTTAAATTTCTGCCTCAATTCTACATAACTATTGATTCCGGAAAACCTTTTATTTACATTTAATATCGTAAAAAAATAATCAAATTCTAATAGAAAAACAAAATAATTAATTAGTATATCCACTTCTGCAGCAATATTTTTATCATTAATATTAAAACAGATGATGGATTAGTTTCCTACATCCCTTTGGAATTCTACTGTAAATTGAGCATTATATACATTTTATTATTCCTCGTTCATTTGAAAATAATTAACTTTGAGACAGTAAGTCGACGCAAAAATAGAAGAAACTATTAGAGTTGGAGCAAAAAGCTTGAAGTTCAACGTGTCAACTTATTATTGTCTGATTATAATTGGACTTCAAATTCATAATTGCCCGATTGTGCTGTTGTTTTTCTCTGAAGCTGCCAAACACACTCACACTCACACACACACACACAGGCGAGAGCACGCAGACACGCATTTATAAAGGAACAAGTACTATTTTGGATGCTTAAAAATGGTATGACATATTTTGGATACAAATTTAATATTGTTTACCGTGTAAGTTGATTACTATCAGTTGGATATTATTGTACAAGCATTACTTTTATTGCAGCTCCACTTTTATTTTATTAACATTATTTGACGTTATGAGATTGGTGACATAGCTGGTTTCAAGTGGTTTTATTCTCCCTATATAACAAGAAAAATATTATGAAATCCTAGTTATAATTTAACCGTACTTTATTTCAAGAATCGAAGTGAGCCTTCATTTCTTTGAAATCATTAGTTTAGGTTCATTTCGTTTGTGAATGAAATTTAATTCCAAGAACTTAAGATAAGTTTCAACAAACAAAGCTATTTTAGAAGTTGGTGCTCCATTCAGAATGAGTATTGATGTGCTAGGGGAAGCAGTTTGCCCATCTCCTGTTCAATTCTTCTCTTGTCCCAGGGCTTAACACCCCCTCACTGAGACAGGGCCAACCGTGAGAAACATTGTTCCCGTAAATCTGTGACGTCATTTATGTCGTTGGAACAGACACCCTCTTCCAGAGCTGCGGAGCCTTTGGATTAGTTACGCTCCTCTTCCCAAATTTACTCCCAGCGAAGATGAGCTTGGACTTACGAATTCTCCATGCGTGAGAGCTATCTAGGGGCAAAAAGATTTATACCTCAATAGAGATAAATAATATTACAGGTATAAACAACGATATTAAGATGATTATGATGTGCATAGTTATCATCGTGAGAAGTATCTGTTTGTAAAAAAACAAAACAAATACACAAAAATATTAATAACCAAAACCACTAATAATAATTCCCAATTAGAGCTACTTGAAACTGTTATTCCTGCTTTAGTTATTAGTTGGTCACGTGTATCAAATTTGAAAAGCAAAGAAGTTCGTATACATTTTCAAATGATTTGCATTTTTAGAAAAAAATACTGAAGAATCATTGAATGAACTAGCTAAAAATAAATATGAACCACTCAGAAATATTACTAATACAGCAAAGCATAACTACACAAAAAAATAAATACAACTTTTTTTATTTCTTATTTGATGTACTTTCTCTACCATGTGAGTCAGTGGCACAATGACAGGGACATATTCAACTAAATGATAAATATTTTCATTTTAAGAGAATGTGAAAATCCGATTAACAACAATCTCATCATCTATCAGAGTCCTTGAAAATGTTCTGATTATCCTGTGTTCGCTGAGATTTTCACTAAGCAATGTTTAAATGCTGGAGTGGTAGAGGTTTCGTTGGATTATCCTGGCGTGGGGCAGTCTTAATCTTTCCCGACGGTTTTTTATTTTCATTTCATTGGAGGGCAGTCTGACTGTTGAATGAAGGTATAAAAGTCATTGTTTGGACTTGAACACGATATATGGCATGCAAACGACATAAATGATAATGGCAAACGACAAAATTATAATTATAGTTTAATTTATGCTATTCTATTGGGTTGTCCAGAAAATAATGCAGGATTTTGGTATCAAACAAAAAAAAAAACTAGTTACTTTAAAGCAATGTTCTTTAATCAAAATAATTTCCCATACTTTCAACACATTTCTCCCAACGTGTTGGTAACTTATTAATACCGTCTGAATAGAATTCAGATTTTTTAGAATTGATAAAGTCAAAAAACGCATTTTCCAGTTCCGTTTGATTTTTGAATATTTTGTGTTGTAAATAGAGGTCCAGGTGTCTAAAAAAATGGTAGTCAGTAGGCGAGAGGTCCGGAGAGTAGGGTGGGTGAGGCAAAGTTTCATAGCCAAGCTCCAATAATTTTTGTGACGTTACACGTGACACATGTGGTCGAGCGTTGTCATGCAACAAAATGGGCCCTTTCCGATTGACCAGCGAGGGATTCATTACTGCCAATTTCTGATGCATGGTATTAATTTGGTTACAATAAGATTCAGCATTGATGGTTTCGCCAGGATTTAAGAAGCTGTAGTGTATTAAACCAAATGAAGCCCACCATACCGTAACCATGACCTTCTTTTGATGAGTTGGGGGCTTTGGAAAATGTTTTGGAGCTTCTCCTTTGTCGAGCCACTGTCCAGAACGTCTAGTGTTATCGTAGAGAATCCACTTTTCGTCACATGTAACAATTCTGGCCAGAAATGGGTCATTTTTGTTTCGACAAAGAAGTGATGCACAAACATCAAAGCGCTGATTTTTTTGACGATCGTTTAATGAGTGTGGAACCCAATTTTCGAGTTTTTTCACCTTTCCAATCGCCTTGAGGTGGTTAGAGACGGTCGTTTTACTCACTTTAAGTTGCTCTGCTAGTTCTCGAACAGTTGTTTTGGGATTTTCTTCCACCACAGATTGAAGAACATCATCATTAAGAGAGGAAGGCCTTCCACGACCTTCTTCGTCTTCAAGACTGAAATCTCCCTCCCGAAATTTTTTGAACCACCTTTGCACAGTGCACTCATTAACACTACCCTCGCCCCAGACTTGGTTAATGTTTCTGGCCGTTTGGGCTCCGCTTCGGCCGAGTGTAAACTCGTAAAAGAATCGTACGATATTCACGCTTTGACATTATAAGGATGACTGAATTAATTCCAAGTAGCGGAATGCTACAGAGGTAAACAAACAATATCATTTGGAAGAGGATTAATAAGTGTTGACATTCATACACATGAGTAAACCTGTAAATGTAAACAGTTAATTATACCGAGGGGTATTTTAATGAAAACTTAAAATCCTGCATTATTTTCTGGACAACCCAATAATTACATTAATTTAGTTATAATTATTCAGTAGCATGCACAGCCCTAAACGAATTAATGAATTTCATCATTCTCTTGTAAAGGATTCTTCCCTTGCGAAGGGGTAAATCTATCTGATTATGGTTATGTATTCAGAATGACAATTATTATTCAGAGACAAAATTCTTTATTAAAGCATGAAAAGTAGTTATGTCCATCTCATCAGATAATGAATGATGGAGAAAAAAAGCATTCCAAAATAAATATCTATCATTGAAAAATATTTCACATGTTATATACATGTTGGAATACATAGAATGTTTATTGCAGTCAAAATTTCAATCGTATAAATTAATAACGACTAGTTGTTTTTGGTACGTCACGTGTGAGTAATATATATATATATATATATATATATATATATATATATATATATATATATATATATATATTGTAATATACGGCCCCACAGGGTGTGAGGGTAAATATATATCATTTACATTCTTATAAACGTTTCCAGTAATTAGATTTTGATCTACAGGCATACTCATAGTATTAGATTTAAAATACTAGTCCACTGTTACATATAATCGTGTATGTCTCTTTATATGAAGTTTAGTTCTTAAGTGTGGTCCTGGAAGTAGTTTCTGAAACAATAGCTCTGAGAGCTAATATATATGTTGACTTCGACTGAAAACAGGAGGGAAAACAAAAAAAATAAACAGAATTTAACTATTTTAATTTTAAAACTGCAAAGTAGTAGGAGGCTGAAGGCACGTACTCCTGATATTATTTTAGTACAAAATATGGGTTACTGCAGCCTGCAGTTAAGGTCATATTTGGAGGAAGAGAAACCATTCTTGTTGATTCTGAGGAGAAACGTGCAACTACTATGGCTAGTAACCAAAGTATAATTTATTACTTCAAGTTTTGACACCCTTGGTTTGGATTGTAAACATTAATTTATACATAATACTTAATATTGGGTTGACGCTTCTCCAGCTAGGCAAAAAAGTTAACTTTTTTTAAATTTATAAAATAAATAATTACATAATAAGAAATATTTTCAATAAATGATTAACTAGGTGGATAGATGGAAGGGGGGGGGGGCGGCAGTCTCTAGGGGGTAACTTACAATAGGGGTGGAGCTAATTGTTTATATATATAAAGTATACTTAAAACCAAAAGCAGTAAGGTAAGTGGGGAAATGTTAATCCAAATCTTGTATGATGCCCTGAGCACACGAGTTTCTGATACGACCATAAGGCATTTATTTTTTTATTCATTTTCTTCCAGAAGTAATCCTCCAGGAAAGGAGTTTATTCATCACATGTCCCGTAATTAGTTTTGTACATAATATGTGTTTAATATTAACTTTTTTTTATGACTAAGGCATTAGGCTACAAATACCTATAGCCATAGAGAAGGTCTCCCATATTACATTAATATATCTAGAGGTTTTTGATATCATTTCAATATAAGCAACTACTAAACTTCTCTACAAATGGTTTATCATAACCGTATACATTTTTTAAAAATTTTAAGTACTATTGAATCTCGCGGCTATTTACTCTTTTCTGAATACTGTGGAAAAATAAGTTTTCCGTCGTCCTATACAAAAGAATCAACAGCTGTCCGTAAGATGGCCATGTAAGAACACGTGCCAAGCCATAAATCGAATTAGGCCCGTTTTCTGGGGCGTCGGAACCGACACAATAGCTAGTTCCTGGAGGATCGGAGGGTCGTAGATCCCGCCAACGGACCCTCCCAGGTGGAGCAGATGTCTTGTTAGAAGCCTCTTCTGTCTTCTCTAGCAGCACAATGTACTCCTCTCTTCCCGATAATCAGGGCACATACATGGCCGGGGCCCCGGTTTCTGTCACTTGTACGTCACTTCTCTGACACTTATCTTGTTTGACGATCCCCACTTCTTCAGTGTTATATAAGAGGATTTTGACAGGCTGGGCAACGGACTCATTCATTTATATATACCTAAATATTTTTTGCAACTTGTTTTATGAAATAGGCAGAGGGATAATGTAGTTGACCGCAACCTCGTACGCTTTGCATACTACAGTGTAGCAGGGCGTCGGATTTTACAAATACTATTTAGATATATGTGTGTGTGTGTGTGTGTGTGTGTGTGTGCGTTCTTATTATACACACTAGATTACGTATTTGTAAAGTTTATATTAAACTAATAACACATTTTTGATTAGTATGCTGTGCGTGAAGAATTTCTCACATACTCTCAATTTCTATGTAAAATTCCATGAGCAGAAGAGGCGTGGGGGAGAAGGTTACTGAGGGCTGGAAACGAGGAAGTACGATGAACTAGATTAGTATATGAGTTATGGAAAAAAGCATAGAACAATTACTGAAGAGCGCCCATAGTTTAACAAGATAGGTTCTATAACATTTTTCGACCTATGTTGCACTTGACGCCATCACAAAACGCATTTGCATTATCTTGCATAATACAAGTCTCATGTAAACAATATTTGGTACAAACCCTTTGAATAGAGTGGTTCACAGTTTATTGTTAATATAACATGAGTAGGAGTGGAGGTTCACTTCGGGATAAAACTAAAAACCAAATTTATATCGGTTAATATTCATGTTAGAGAGAATATGAATAGAACAATATTAATAGGCAATTAAATTTACAATAAGATTGTCCAGTATAAATGTCGATCCAATGAATAATAACATGTCAAAATTCCTCCCATCTAACCAGTCCTCCCCCATGTAACAAATATATATATATATATATATATATCATTCTGAACGGACTCTTATTTTCGTCATCTCCTAAGAAGGATCGATGGTCATTTGAGTATAATTTTTCAAAAAAGAGAAGCACATTAAATCTTCTTCGGTACCTCCAAACATGCAAGGAAATTCGTATACGATACGTACACAGCAACAAATGACCTTAAAATATGAGTAGCCGAAGTAGCTGTCAAATTGTACATAACCAATCTATTGCAAATTTAGCATCAACTCCAGCATCACTAAAATTACAATACTCCACTGTTCTGAGGTCCTTCCGTAGGAAAGTGGACTAGTGTAGTGTACCTCTCCGCCATCGACGCAGCCCCGTTTCGCTGTGGACATTTGTAGGTAATTAAATTTGCAATAGATTGATTATGTACAATTTTTCGATCCAACTTGTAGTACAGGAGATATTTCAAATTTTCGAAATTCACCCACACTAACCCCCCCGCCCCCCTCGGGCCCTAGCCTGATTTCTGCCATTAATGAACTTGGTCATTCTTTTTACATAAAAACATTAAATATCGAGTTTGGTAACGATAAAATTGCTACCACTACCAAACTAAGCATATTTCCCACCTACTGGTATAACGCACTAAACAGATAAGTGGAAGGGAGGGGCATTCGAAGAAATGTTTCGAAAATGGTGTCATGAGTACAACCTCAATTGCTGATTAACTACCAGCTAGTACAAAGTGGACGTTTATAAATAAAATTTAAATCAAATGCCACTGGTTCAATTCGTAATTTACAGGTTGTTAAAGCAACGTAACCCTTTGAAAAGGTTATTTCATTTCCTGAAACAAATGTAAGTGGTTACAAAAATCAGATAGGTACTATTGAATACTTTTGTCAGATTTCCCCTTAGGAAAATGTGTTATTGAGGTTGTACTCATGGGGCGATCATCGTTGTTGACCAGAAGACGTAAATGAGGTCCTTTGAAAACTTTGTATATTATTTTGAACGTTCAAACTTGTGAATTTTTGTTTGGTCGTTATCAAACTCTATACGATTTATGGGAACTGGTGGAAATTACGGAGGGGAACGTATTGCATAATCGGAAGAGAGGGGGCGTCTAGAGGAGGTATTTTCGAAATATTTCCTTTATTATTCGTCCGATCGAGCAATCGTATAAAACCAATCTTATTGCAAATTTAATTTCCTAGAAACGTTATTCTATATAGCGTTTCTCTCAAGATATTTGAACTTTTTAATTTTCAGCCATCAGTAAACCCTTACTCCTCACATCACATCAACTAACAACAAGCTGTTATAAGATGAATCACTTTATTCGAAGCTTAAACCCCAAATATTTTTTAACTATTACTTAGTGAGATATAAACAATTTTTTTCGGTATGACATCAGGTTCCAAGATTTAAAGTTCCAAACTACATAATTTTTATTTGATCAACACCACACTCAATATATAACCGTTTCATTGGAATCTAAATATCATTTCTTCTTTCCTCTTCCTTCTGTCTCTATGTTTATGATTTTAATACAAATACTTTAAAACATCAAGTTCGAAGGGTTTGATGTATTATTAACAACAACTTTTACAGATTTCTACGTCATGGATCAAGAATCCAAAAAATAAAAAAAAAACATAAAAAAACACCTTTGTAATATTCAGTGTAACTAAGCTGTTTCAAAGGGGAAATCCTCTTAACGTAAATACCAAAAGAAATGCAAAATCGATTTTGGCTTTTCGCGAAAGAAAGAAAAGGCAGAAAAAAAAAAAAACAAAGCAAATGTTTTTCCACATTATGCATTTTATAAATAGAATCTTTTACAATTATTAGTTCTGAAAGGATAAGTGCTATGCTCATTCGATTTAAAAGTTGCAACAGCTTTTGTAATAGTATATTACGTTACTAGGGCCGAAAGTGGCACTTTACGTTGCGAGATCGTGTTTGACTGGCGAGGCGAAGCCGAGCCTGTTAATTCGATCGAGCATCGTAAAGTCACTTTCTGTACGAGTAATGTACAATACTTTTCATCACGAGGCAAAAACGCATATTAAGGCGGTTTTTAACTCGTGAATCTTTTAATAATTAATATTTCCATTAATGGTAACAGCTGCTTCACCGTAGACAAGTTTAATTTAATATTTTAAGATTTAATAACTTTTTGCAATGTAATAATTCAAAATACATTAATAAAAAGGAGAACGTTTATTTATATAATAAAAAACACTTTATTTTTATAGGGTCAGGTTAATATTAATTGTACAGTTTTGGTTGTTGGTGATGTTTAACCCATCAGTTAGTGTTTTTTTATTTAGGTAATTCATTTATGTGTTTTTAATGGACACTTTATTTAAGCATTGGTCCTCTTTATTGTCCTCATCTTCACTATTGGTATCCCGAAATAGATCATCAACTGTAAAAAAATCAATTTCTTGGTCTGCAACATTTGGAATTTCCATTGATGATGTTCCTCCCTGATTGAACAGTTCCTTTGCTACCTTTACTTTCCTAGCTACTGAGTCTTCTATGTAGCCCTCGGCAGCGGTCGACGATCTCCAACCACCATGTCTCTTTAGTGTGAGTAAATCAGCACCACCTTCAACTAACATTGAAGCAGAAGATCGCCTGAGAGCGTGGCCCGTAAAACTCTCGGCGTCTTCCAACTTCAAAAATTCTGCTACTTTTCTTGGCACATTGTATATTGTATGCTTACCGAAAATTTGAGCAGCACACTTTCCATTCCTATAGGCAACTAAAAATCGTTTACTTTTTATGTGTGGCGGCCGTAGGGACAAATATTTTCGAATAATATCGCATATCTGAAATGAGGAATCTACGTCAGTAATAATGAACGTGCGTTCAATATTTGTTTTGCCACCTTTAAGAAAGACTGTAAAGAAATTTCGATTATCCTTAAAATCTTCTACATTTAAATTTATAAGGTCGTCACAACGGCATGCTCCATAAATAACCTTTGTTAACAACCACTCTGAATCAGGTGCAGTGTCCAGGAACATTCTTATTTCATGTTGTCTAAAGACTTTAGATTTTTTTGGATGATAACCTACGTTGCACTGTTTTAAGAATGCTATCGATTTAGAAATTTTTGAACATCCAAATTTTTCTTTATTTTTAAACACGATTTTAACATGGAATATTTACTCCATACAGAAGAGGGTTTCATTTTCTTCGATAAAGTTGAAAGGTATACTAACATCACTTCATCATTAACATGGTCAGGCTCAACACTTTCACTATAGCTCCATTCACAAAACTTAAGATATTCTTCCTCGTATCTCTTACGGGATTTCCCGGGTAATAGGGAATCAGTTACACCTCGAGCTTCTTCAATTAACTTTTCAGGGATGTTGAAGGCCATTTTCGCGCAATTACAACGTAAAATTAAAAAGAAACGATAGCGAACCTAGTGTTGATAGTAGTAAATACTGCGAGAGTCGAAAACTTTCGTCCCTAGGCGTGTAAAGTCATATGTTTGTCACTTAACCTCCCGCTAAATTTTGAGATCTGTAAAGGCCTACTTTCCTATCTCCCAGCTGGTATCGAGAGTATCTACTTTCCAATCCGAGTGATGAAAAGAAAATTATTTAAAAATGTCAAATAATTGTAATTTCTAGCTTATGAAGTTAGTGGACAGTTACTGCAACAGGGCGTACCTGCTTTGATTCCATCTGCATTAAATGGACCCCTGGGATGAATGCAGCTCATTTGGGATAATTGCCCAACCTTCTCAACTGGAAGCCCATACTGTCCACTGGGAAAGAGGAAGCACGTGGCAGGCTAGCAATTGGACAGTGTTTAGACAGATGCGACCTGGCATGTGGGAGGCGCCATATGTCACACTCAGGAGGAGCTTAGTAATTAGGAGCTATTACTTATTCAGAATTGAATTGCTACAACGTCACCTGTGGCCTGTTAATTCAGGACCCGGTGATCTACCCCCCCTCCCTAACCACTATTCTTCAATAATGCACAGTAAACGGTGGCACGTACGTTCATCACTGACCACGTGGCTAAGTCAACTGCCATTATGGAAAAAAAGTCGGTCAAGCAGGGGCTGCGTAACCCAAGCAGATTTCCTGCTTGAAGTTTAACAATAGATAAATCTACATACCAGTAACACAACACCACCTTGAATAAGATTGAACAAACGATAATAAGAAACCTCTCAACAGAAAGCATCTGAAACGTAAACAAACAGTTCTGCCAACTGCTTACCGGAAAGAAAAACAATTACTGTAATATATCTGAATATAACGTATTAATTTGATTGGAAACTGTTTACTATAACTAGTACTGTGATTTATAATGAATCAAAATAATTTTTATCTCAATAAATCAAATTTAAATAGTCCAAAAACTTAAGAAGGGGTCACCAGAATATATTCCCCTGTATCTCAAATGTCTCCTGAAAACAATATTTGGTATTTAAGCTTCGAATAATGTGGTTAATTACATAATATTTATGTAACATGAGTAGAAGTGGGGGTTTGCTGAATGCTGAAAACCGGAAAATGCAAATATCTCGGTTAATATTCAAGATAGAAAATAAATGTATATGACAGTATTTAATTTGCAATAAGATTGATTCCATACATTTTTTCGATCCGACTTATAGTAACGGAAATATTTCGAATTTTCAAAATTCTCCCCTCTAAATCCCCACCTCCCTGGTCCGATTTCGGGCGTTAACGAACTTGATCTTTCTTTTTACATAAAACGACTAAATATGTAGTTTAAATAATTGCGACAACTTGAGCGGTAACAGATAAATATATACGTTTTTTAACGGACCACATTTTCGTCATCTCCTAGTTAGGATCGATGGACATTTGAAGATAAATTTCGAAAATCGCGTCATGAGTAGACCTCAATAGCTGATTTCCCTCAAGGGAAATCTGCTAAAAGGACAATTGTAAAGGGAATTTAAAATCTATTGAATGATGGGCATGTATAATCAGTTTTCACTTTCAAGGAGAAAGAGGTTGCGTCAATATGCACTCGAAATCGTCAGGATGTTAGAACTCTAAAAAACAATTAACTTGAATTTATTTATCATACTTCAGCCAATAAAATTATTATTTCATGAAAGATTTCCCCACTCTACTGCACGTAGATACATATTAATAGTCAAGATTTTACACGTGCCTTTCTCATCTTGCAAAAAAACGTCTGCTAACTCACATATGTAACGGCCAATTTCATACCATTTAGACAAAGGTTTTAACAAAGACGACTGTAGAAAGGTTAAATTAATCCCACTATTTTCTGGGAGGTTTGATTGTTGAATCTTAAAAAATTACTTTTTTTAGCAGATTTCCCTTGAGGGAAATCAGCTATTGAGGTTGTACTCATGACGGAATTTTCGAAATGTTTCTTCAAATGTCCATCGATCCTACCTAGTAGATGACGAAAATGAAGTCCGTGCCATACTGTATATATATATATATATATATATATATATATATATATATATATATATATATATATATATATATATTTGTCTGTTACCGCTCTAGCGGTCGCAATTTTTGTTTAATCGTTACGAAACTCGATATTTAACCGTTTTATGTAAAAAGACAGACCAAGTTCGTTAATGGCTGAAATCGGACCAGAGGGAGGGGGGGTTTAGAGGGGGGATTTTCGAAAATTCCAAATATCTCCGTTATTATGCATCGGATCGAAAAATTGTATATAACAAATCTTATTGCAAATTAAATTTACTATAAATATTGTCATATACGTTTATTCTCTATCTTGAATATTAACCGAGATATTTGCATTTTTCAGTTTTTAGCAAACCTCCACTTCTACTCATGTACATACTCTGCTACATAATAAATCACATTATTGGAAGTTTAAATACCAAAAATTGTATTCAAGAGACCTTTATTATACGAGATACATGCAAATATGCCCTGGTGACCCCCCCCCCATCTTAAAGTTTTGGACTACTAAAATTTTATTGATTGAGATAACAATTATTCTGACTCATTATTAATTACAGTACTAGATATAGTAAATAGTTCTCAATAAAATAATATGTTATATTTTGATATATTTCAGTAATTGTTTTTCTTTCCGTTGTGAGGTGGCCCGGCTCGTTTGTTTACATTTCTAACCTAACGCTTCCTGTCGGCAGGTTATTGAAATTGGATGAAACATTTATTTCCGTTTGTATTTATTCACGGTGTCATTGTGTTAGCAGTATGTATGTATATTTATCTATTACTAAACTTCCCGAGGGAAATCTGCTTAGTTTACGCAGCCCCTGCGTGACGGACTTTTTTTCTTCTTTTAGCGGAGTTCCCTTAAGGGAAACCGGCTACTAAGGTTATAGTCATCGTGCGTTTTTGGAAAATTTCTTCAAATGTCCATCGATCCTACCTAGGAATATTTAGCCTTTTAAAATTATATATACTAGTTAAGATACCCGGCTTCGCCCGGGAGTTCATTTGAGGCTGAATGATGATGATAATTTTTTGGCAAGGCTTTACTTTGCATAATATTTTGGCGTTTCCGCGTCCCAGTGTTTAGGGTTTATACCCGTCGTTGCTTAATAATAATAAATTTATTTTTCATGAAAGGCTTCACTGTCTTCAGTATTTTTATATTTCCAGTCTCCTGTGCATGTAGTTTTTTTTATAACGTAATGGACCATATAATTCATAATCATAGAAAGTATTCTATCTTCCGAACCATGTATGAATAAAAGTTCCTTTCCCTTGATGCAATACAAAGCCCAACGGTGACAGCTGCTTTAGGTACGTCATAACCGCTATTAAAAATACTCTTTTGTAAGTCTCGAATGTAAACCGTATATTCATATTGTTACATAGCGTGTTCGGTAAAGTACATCATATATTAACGGAGCAGAGTTAATAAATACCAGAAATAACTGAGTGCACCTCCACAGCGTTCATCCTTTTAAATTATATATTTTTGATAACTGAAGAAATTCATATTCCTGAGAATAACATTACATTCCTAAAAGTAGAAGCATCAAGTAACATGCAAACATAGACCAATACGAGGTCGTCAGGGGAGCGGCAAAACTGGTAGGGCAAAGGAAGTATCCCCTCACCTCCCTAGGCTCAGTGGTGCCAACGCATTTAGGAACTCAATCCTGTAATAGATTAAATTATATTAACAAATCTGATTACAATGCCCTCACAATATTAAAAATGTTAGCTCATATAATTTTTACGATTTACTTTGTTAAGTTATTATGTTTAGAGTCGAACTTAACCAAAAATGCAAGAGCAAAATATTTATATTTACAAAAATAAAAACACAAACACATGGTACGTACATCATAACCTTTTGTCCGGTAATAACCTCGCCCAGGTTGCAGCATTCAAATGTAAAATGTAACTCACGGCTTGGGCTTCTGAGTGTGGTTAACAGTCTTATGACCTGTAAGTATCGCACTCCCGTTAACTAATGTTTATTAAAGCAGGCACAACGATTTATAAATGTTTTAAGAAAGAGGCACTCGCGACATGCATATTGTGGGATTGGTAACAAAGCACTGTTCATAATTGTAATTGAACATATGTTTTTAATAACCGCTACAAATTAAATAAAGCATTAAATACACTGGGGGCTCAGATTAGCCATGTGAGTTAAAGCGTTGACCTTTATCTCACATAGTAAACCTAGATTGGCGAGTTCATTTGCGCCTAGGCAATATGCATTTATTTAGTAACGGAATTCATTAAATAAAATCCTTAGTCCCACCCTGTCTAGAAAAGGTAACCTGTAGATAACCCGTCCCAATTAGCCTTAGTTGCAAAAAGTGGATGTTAATAAATAAATTAAAAAAAATACACTTGAGGGCAAACTAGCGTTTCTCATGAATTGAGGTTTGGGAGAAGAGAAGGGGGGGGGGCAATATACTTTACTTGGTGCAATCTGTTATTGGCGTTAATAAAATAACATAGATTGAATTAAGGGTAAAATATTAACATGGATTTGAAATAATTTATTATATAATTGTTGAGCATATCAATATTTCTAAGCAAATTTGCTTCATACGTTGTTATACGAAAAATGTATAAAACAAAAGTAACTGTACTCTTCTGTTATGTGAACTTTTGAAATATCGCGAGTTTTTATTTCAGGCATATCAGTAGTAATATACATACCATGTTTCATGAAATTCGGTTCCGCCGTTTATGCATGAAAAGGTAACAAACAAACAGACTCGAAAGAAACAAAATGCAGTTCTGGTGTCTATGACATGGGAAACGAAAAAGTATCGTGAAATTTCGGGAAAAAAGTCAATGCACAGATTACTCGTAGACACAGGCTCAGAAATTATATAAATACCATGTTCCTTAATTCATATTATTGAACTATACGTGTTTCACATTCTTTTCTTCATCTGGTGTACAATCATTACATCGGAGCTCGGGTTGGCCTGCAAGTTAGGGCGTTGGTCTTAATCTCGCATGGCAGACCTAGAGTGGCGGGTTCGAATCCCGCCCTGGGGAGTGGAAATTTGTTTAACTCATTAAATAAACTCCTTATTCCCACCCTGGCTAGAAAAGGATGGTAACCTGTAGAAAACCCGTCCCTATTAGTCTAGTAACAAAGTTGACGTAAAAAAAAAAATCATTACACCTAAAACCACAGCCAGCCAGATCGGCTTCGTCAACACTGACAGGAAGACACAACCTGGAATCGTATTTTCATTAAATTAAATCAGCTGTCTTTTATTTATATATTTTAATAAGCCACATGTTTTAAATAAAAGAACAATAAAACAGTTGAGTAATGGCAGCAGACCATGCAACATCTCTCAGTTCTTCTTAGTTTAATTAATCCCAACAGTCTTAAACAAAGTGGTCTTCCGTGTCGGATGGACCACTTTATCCATTTTATACATAACATGTTCGTGAGCTGTTGACAGATTCTCCATCTCTTCGTAAAGCTAATGTTTTCGGGAATACTACCTTTAGTATCGATGTTAGTATTATACCAAATTATCCAATATCGATATTACATACTATATATATCCAAGTGATAAAAACATTAAAACATTTTATTTGAGAAAATGAAAAAACTGCTGTTTAAGTCAGTAATCTAACTTTCTTTGTTTAATGCCTTTTTCTTGTTTTTGATATATATATATATATATATATATATATATATATATATAAATATATATATTTCTATTTTTCTTGTATTCCATTCTTTTTCCAAGATTCTTACATTGTAAAATTATAAAGAGAAAGGATGCCTCTCTAGGCCATGTGCTGCCTAGTTTTAGGTGTAATGAGTGTACTGTGAGGAAATTGGAAAATTCCAAATATCCCCGCTATTATGAGTCTGATCTAAAAATGTTATAGAACCAATCTTGTTAAGTTATTGTTGCTCTACATTTGTTGTTCAATAAATTTGTTAGTGACTCAAATATTTAGCGAGTTCTTCTTACTTCCTTGCTTTCAGCCGTCAGTAAACCTCCACTTCTGCTCATCACCAGCAACTGGGAAAATCGCTTAGTAGTAAACTGAGTAACAGGCCCCACTTGACAGGCTTTTTCTCCTTGGATGTGTTCTTCCGTTCCCAGTAACTGGCCAAAAGGTTTTTAGTAATACTAATTTCAAATTTGGTAACGCCCAAACTAAGCTCACGACTGCTGTAACAGATAAATAAATAACTGATCAGACGTCATTTTGAAATTTAGTTTTCAGCTCTTAGTAAACCCTCACTTCGACTAATGCTATTTTCATTAAGGACACATGAACCACTAAAAATGGCCACTTGGTTAGCTGAGTCGGTAAGTTAAATGAGGCAAAAGAGCAGATACAAAGGTTAAACATTTTAAGTTTATGCGTGTAGAGATGGCATGAGAAGGGACAGCTCTGTTCAGATGACATCGAGGTGAACTATTGCATAGGTGAGGTAAGTATCAATGAAGGTTTGATTTTAAATAAGAAAGTGTTATGCTAACTCTTAAACGTCTACGAGATAAGGGACCGGCTGCTGATGATTAAGGTAAGTTGAATACCTGTTAGTCTAGTTGTAATACAAATGTATTTACCTACATAAGAATACTAGGATGATGAAATTCAACTCGTATATGATCAAATAATTACTAAATTTCACCTCATCAAAAGTCAATGTTGTAATTATGGGAGGTTTTAATTTTGTAATAGGCGAAGGTCATGTCGGCGACAAAGCAGCTAGGAAATGCGGCCTAGGAAATAAGAAAATCAATTGTGGTGAAATGGTAACGTCATTCTGGATGGAGCTTGCGTTTATGATACTAAATACGTTTTATAAAGTTCCAAAAGAAGAGGACACACTTGGGCCTAACCAACCGATGAAAAGACCATCACGCAAGGGCTGAGTAAACTAAGCAGATTTCCCAAGCGAAGGTTTAAAATAGATAAATATACATACTGGTAACACCACCGCAAATATTAAGTGAATAAATAGAAACGGTAATGAGAAATCTTTCAGTTACAAGTTAATAACTCTACAACGGAAAGCGCCTGAATTCAGGTCCATTAATGGAATTTATCTCAATACAACATATTAATTTATTGTAAAGAATTTACTATAGCTAATGCAGTAATGTGTAATGAATCAGAATAATTTTAATGTCAATTACTTAAATTTTAGTAATCCAAGAACTAAAGACGGAAGGGGGGGGGGGATCAACGGAACGTATTTGCATATATCTCACAAAGTAAAAGTTCAATGAAAACAATACTCCGTATTTAACCTTGTAATAACGTAGTTCATAACATAACAGAGTATTATTAATATGATATGGGTAGGAGTAGGAGTTTACTGAAAGCGGAAAACTATAAAATCCAAATGTCTCGGTTAATATTTATGATACAGAAAATATGTATAGAACAATATTTATATATTGTTATGTATAAAAAGATTGGTTTTATACAATTTTAAATCCGACGTATAGTGACGGAGATATTTTGAATTTTCAAAATTGTCCCCTCTAACCCCCACCCCACAGGTCGATTTCAGCCATTAATGAACTTGACCTTTATTTTTGCATAAAACGATAACATATCGAGTTTGGTAACGATCAAACCAAAATTACGACCACTAGAGCGTTAACAGACAAAATATATATATATGTATAATTTTGAACGGACCTCATTTTTGTCATCTCCTGGGTAGGATCGATGGACATTTGAGGAAAGTTTTCAAAAATCGCGTCATGAGTACGACCTCAATAGTTGATTTCTCTTAAGGGAAATCTGCTAAAAGCAATTTCAAGTTAATTACATTCTGGTTCAACAAAGATATCACAGTCAAATAAAATCAAGCCATAGTAATCCAGGAGGAGACGTAGATATTGACCACCAATTAGTAATGGCTAAATGCAAAATTAGATTGAAATAATATAATAAAGTATATTCTAAAAATTGGAATCTATAGGCATTATCAAGCAAAAAGCAGAATAAATTTAGGCTAGAAATAAGGAGGTTCCTAACATCGGGTTGAACATTGATACAGGATTAACGCTCGCCGGAGACGTGATCAAAAAAGTAACCTATTTCCAGTAAGCCTTCGATTACGGATGAGATTATAGAACTGATAAATCAAAGGAACAAAATATAAGAAGGAAAATGATACCACAAATTACAAAAGCCTTAAGAATAATATTATAGACAAATGCAGAATAGAAAAGGAAAAATGGACGTAAGAAATAGCATAATAAATTGATTGAGACACCAAACTTGAAGGACATATTAACGCATTTATTGTTCAACGTAAATATTTCCTGGGAGACACCGTGCCTCAATTGAAGAGTTGCAAAACGTAAATAAGTTGGGTAATTACGGTGGTAACTCTGTGCATTGAGAGCCACGAAATATGTTGGATGAAGATGGAAATAAAGGATTGTTTCCAGCTATGCTTCCAAGACTTGGTGAATACAATTTTAAATTTCAAGTTAATCATATAGCGAATACGTTAATAAATTTTGAATATATTACTACAGAAAACGTGCGTAGAGTCTTCTAAAAGCATCTGGTAGTTCACGCTGGTTGGATATGCAGATTTCCAGTTGGCCTAGCATATGGTCCAGGAGCACATGTTCCCCTACCACTTGGCTTCTCAATAAAACACCACTTGCCATGGTATCATGTGGACACCATCACAGGTCTTCAAGGTACAGAAAAAAAAGAGAAAAACATTGGAAAAAAATATCTCACCAATGTAATCAAATAACTTATTGTATTAAAAAATAATAATTTGTCAACATAAGTTTTCAGTGTTACTTACTTTGCAGAATGTCAAATTCGAGATAGTAATAGTGATTATAATGTTCCTGAAAAAATCCAGAATGTGGTTACTTTATATGTAGACACTTTGTTAGTATAGCTAAGAATTTATCACGAATACGCAGGAATGAGAATGACAATGGCATTGTGTTCATCAAGATAATACCTGCTATGTTCCAGGAATGAAAATTGCAATTTCATTATTCAAGTAGCTTCGAATTTATCTTGTAATTCGCGACGTATGCCATTCCACGCGTAGGCTCCGTGGGTGTTGTTCACCGTCACATATCAGTTGATATTGATTAAAAATTCAGTAGTAAGAAACTAGAAAATGATCCTGATACGAGTTAGACAGTTTTGTTTAATATTTATTTTTGTCTAAATATTCAATTGTACCTTTTAAAAACACTTAAACATTTTTATTAGTTCTTGAACCCACTCGATTTTTTTCTTTCCAGTTCCTTATTATACGTTTGATAAATAACATATGCAACAAAAGTGACTAAAACTGGGTTATTCTTTTCATAAGTCCGTCACACTGAGCTCTGCGAACTAAGAAGATTTTTTAAACGTATGAATGTCATCTAATGACCTCAGAGTATGTCATACTAGTAAAGATTACGTCATCTGCGCATTGTAATAAGATGTTTCTTCTGTTCTACGTGCCATTAGACAAGATTTGACACAAACCATTACAAATAACTCTGATCATCGCCGAGTTAGAAAAAAGTGCACGAAACACTAAAGTTAGAATTTTTCATTTTCATCAAGACTAATTTCATAAACTATTTGATCCAATTCAGAGATATTCATAATTTTTATAGATGATTAACTTTAAATATAACTTTAGGCCAGATTTTCTATTTACATTTGTCGGGGATAATTTGTTTTCACGTTTCAAACCACTCAATGACATTAAAATTGTAATTCTTGACTGTCTGTCTGTATGACTGTCCGTCTATCCTCCCATTAGTTACTCAGTCAATGATAAACGACGCAAAAATTACAATGGACTTTTGTATTTGTGAGTTAACAATCAACAAGGTACAACAGGCTTTATGAGAATTGGAATTTAAAGAACGGGGGCTTTGACTCAATGACGGGAAACTTACTTCAGTTGCTGGACATTTGTGTGATGTGAAAAAAATGACACAATCATTTTGTGCATCCATTGTACAAATTATATATTTCCACGAGAAAACAATTCAATTTCAACCCGTTGGCGACGGTTAAAGCGGCTTTAGATAAAGTGCCATTGATAAGACTGTTATGACGAAAGACAGATTTTCTTTCCATTTGGTGATATGTTATGTTAAATTTTATTGTTTATACGTTTACCTTTTATATTATAAAGAATTTCAATGTTATTTTAAAAAAAAATAACTTTTTTGTTCCTTTACTTTGTTGTTTTATAGCTCAGAAGAAGGAGGTCTAAGCCACCGAGAGCTGCATACATATGCTCTCTTTAATCCCTCTCTTTAATCCCTCCAACTAATGTCCTTCAATTAATTGTATTGTTACGTTTATTACAAAATCAGTAATAAACGTTTTTTATTTGAGTTCTTTTGGATTGCAAAATTAAACACACACAAGCTTCAGAGTTTTTATCACTGCACAATTTATTTAACAATGCACTACACACTTGGTTAATTATTCTTAACTTACTACTCACAGTATGCACTGATAGTTATTCACTGTTCTTCTTATACACAGTCCAATAACTCAGTCACGATCACTGAAGTTCACAAAAACACGGCACTGCACTGATCTTCGCAAAGATAGCGCCACTGCACTGTCCTTTACTTAAACACGGCACTATACTGTTCTTTACAGAGTCACGGCACAACACTGTTCTTCACATAAAACACTTTACCGCACTGGAACGAAAATGCACCGTACACTGAATACACTGTTGATCACTTGAAGAGAGCTGAGAACCGACTAACTAACTAAGGGAGGACTAGGTCCCTTTTATGGTCGTATATTGTCGGAAAACATCAAACAGAATGCCGAGAAGGCACTAGATACGTTGCCTAGGACAGTCCTGGCCCCTGTAGACACTTCGGGCGCCAATAGCCCTTCAACAGTCGGCTCCTTTCATCTCCTTCGTACTTCTTAAATATGTAATTAAGTCTGTTTAATGTCTCATGTACTTAATTTTCGCAACAATATATAATTGTTAAAATGATATATTTTAGAAAATTCGATTAAATTTGAGATATTTTCTTGATTTATTATTCAAACCTGCTATTTTAATAATATGCAAAGGAATTAACTGACTTAATATTATTATTATTATTATGACTTTGTTATACAAAACCAGAAAAGTTTTGTTATTTAATATTTCTTTTTTTAAAACGTTCAGTGGAAACAAATACATTTGATTCCATTTCACACACACACACACACACACACACACACACACACATTATACACTCATAGCATATTGAAAACGTAGTTATACAATTATTCCTGTATAGTTTTAGATGTTTTTTGTCATTTTCCTCTACAGTAAAATTTATTTTCAATTCTCGCTATTATAGTTACTGTGTCTACTTTTGAGATGATAAAAATAATGTTTGAAATTTGTTGTGTGTTGATGTAACCGTGATTTATTAAGTTGTAATTATAAAAACTTATGTTTAGAATACCTGTTATCCGTGAATGTAATGACATAATAATAATTTCCCATCGAATTATAAAGTTTGGATTTACGTACTAAATTATACTATTGTAATCAAATAAAAGTCGTATTATTGTTTCAAGCGTGAATTATGGATTCGCTATTGGACGAATATATTGGTTTTAATAAATCTACTTTTCCGTCAAAATATAACAATGCAATATCTATTGATTAGAAGAAAAAAATAGTATAAAATTCTATTCAGGTATTCTGTTGTAATAAAAAAGATGTGTGTACTCCTTATAAGGTAGAGCCGGAAGTCGGAAACAATTAGCATACTGTGTTATCCGCTCTTGTGAAGTTGGTTTAATAAAAATGTTTTCCCTGGAAATCAGGAATATTACAAGTATTCTCCACTCCTGTCAATGGTATTAGAATGTAACATAACACGTGTTTTCAAAACACTAATAAGCTATATTTAGTAACTGGAGATGTTGGAAGTCAAATATTGAGTTCAATAAATGTAAATAACGTTTTAAGACTGAAAAATGTATTTTAAATACAATTCGATATTTACATTTTTCCTAAATAAAATTTTATCGAAAATATTGATGAATATATATTTTGAAATCCCCACTCCTGAGGGTGGTAGTAAGGCATAAAATAACGCACGTAAACAATATTCATTCCCTTAATCCATATAAATAAAATTTCTCAATTCTACTGAGGAATTTTCATGAAAACCGAATAAAATCATTGGCACCCAAAAGGCGGAAGCATTAATTAATTGGAATATCGTTTTAGAACTTTAATCGCTATTCTAATCACAATTTGCCCTTTATATTTTCTCTATAAAATCAATATTGACGAATAAATCATGCCAGAAGGTTGATCCAATGAAGGTTCAAATTCTCCTAATGTCTGTGTGGTATCTGGGAATAGTTGGTTCACAAATATGAGTCCATAGAAATTTTCCGATCTGTTTTTAAGTTATATAGTAACAAAGTGGCGGAAATACAAACAAGACTTTTAATTTTGATGCCATTGTACTTAAAAACGTCAGCCAGCTACAAAACATTGATACTCGCCGAATTTGTTGGAACAATTTTTAAGGGATGACTAATGACGGCGATTTTGCCATGCGGATTATACACAATATTTACCACCTGAGTATTTATATGAAATGCCTACGGAGAATAATAAATGAAAATGAGCTTCTAATAAGTTCTTTATTGTTGGCTAAAATACCATATATAATATAAATCATAACTATGGATTATTAAGTATTATGACTCAAATTTGCTCGGGAAGTATTTAAACTGAAGAATGAATATGAATGTTATTTATTGCAGAGTTATACTATATCTTATCTATTTACATTTACTGTTTCAGTATTTGCTTATTGTTCGCTTTTTGGAATCTATGTAGAATCGATGTATCAATGTTGAGTCTGAGAGAATTAAGGTCAAGCGTTTTTCTAATCAATTCCATTTCTCTTAAAACATCATGGGCCATAACTCTAATCATGAATAGTATTATTTATTAAAAACAGACTATAAATAAAAATTACTTTTCCACAAACGCGGCAAGAAGTACTTAATTGGTACTATTTTGTGGGGGAAACACGAATCATAATCATTGATAGTATTCGTCATTATAAACTATCTTCTAACAATAAAAACTCCTTTCCCATCAAAAGGTATGTAAACATTATTTAAGTAATAATAAATTACAATCATAGTAAAGTTAACAAGGTATAACATGTCATAGAATTGTTTAATTTAATTTTAAAATTATTAATTATAACAATTAACTGTGTTTGTGTCCGACAACTTCCTCTACAAATTCAATATTGATTTGTTTAAATTATTTATTATAAATTTTAAACAATTAGAATGCCCTCATATTCCCATTTCTAGAGTAAATAAAGCATTTCGTTAAAATGGCTTATTTAATTTTTTTTTTTTTAAAGAACGAGGTGCTGGGTCAAGCAGCAGCAACTAGCCAACAGTGTTACCTTCGAGTATATGTATTAATATACCCTCTCGCTCCACATTTTGAACAATCTTATTGTCTAAAAACGTTATACCATTTACCACTAAATCACATTATAAAATAAACTTTAATGACTGAGATTAATATGATTTGTATCTTAATGGTTATTTCTTACTAAAATGATGTCATCAGCAAGTTTTAGGTGGGTCAGATTTCCTTCATTTATTGGGGTAACCATATCTTAATATTCCATATTTGCAAACATGCAGTCTAATGCAAATGTGAACATTTTTGGTGAGGAGTAGTGACCTTGGTTGATCCCCTACTCCAAGTCTATCACAAATTTTTGTCAAATTTGACAATTGCAAAGGAGATATCACAAATATATATTAATCAGTTCAATAGTGCTGTCAATTTCTCTATTCGAAAGTATTTCTAATATACTTATTCAGAGGGACGCTTCCTCAAAGACAATGTATAAGAGGCATGAAGGCATATGATATACTTTTGTTGACATAAATATGTCTTTAATTGTAAAATTGTAGACTGAAATGCAGAAACCGGTTAAAATCCTGCTTGTGAAACTAAAAATTGTAAGTCTAGTATTGAATATATTCTACGGGAGAGGATTTCGCAGTACTAGATAACTTCTAGGATGTTGACACAACGGGCAATAATTCTTCAAAATATGTCATTCAACTTTTTTAAACAATAAAGCAATATCAGTGTCTATCTATTCACTGTGTCTTCTTCCTCCATTTTTCAATAATATCCTTTAATATTTTAGCACCAAATTCTGATCTGGCTTTCATCATTTCTGCAGTAAATCCATCCATGCCTTATTATTTTGCATATTTTATTGTCTTTTCTACTTTAATTCTTAATAAATATTTGGTACATTAATGAATATTGAATGTTAAAAAAAATTGCCCAGACTGTACTTTTATTTACTTCTTAATATCTTTAATCGTCTATACTTTCGATTTGTAGCTATTGCCAAATGAGACTATTGTTCCTATTTTAAAGCATATAATAGACAGCAAACTATCTTCAAATTATAGACCAATTTCCCTAACAAATTATAGCTGAAACTTCATGGAGAGAATGAATAATAAAAGATTGTTCTCGTTTTTAGAAGCTAATAAGCTATTACAATCCTATGAATGGAGAATTCTTGCGAAACACTTACAATGGTTCCCATTGCACAAATAGAAATTACCCTATTCGACACATTTCTTAAACTGTTATTTTTTTTGGAAACTCCCTTGGACCTATAAAAGGCATATAATACAGTCTGTAGAAAACTGATAATCTCCCAACTAGAGAGCTGGTAGGTCCAAGTAGTCATATTTTCTTTGTAACTATCTGTCCAATAGAACTTACAGTGAACACCTTTCATATTGAAAGCTTTTACAGTACGCTCTGCTATATCAGATATGTTTCAACAAGGAGTACTCTATGGGATATTATTATTTGTGTTATTATTATTGTGTTGAGAAAATATTATTAATAATCGACTTGTCTACAGTACCTAATTGTTTCCCTTGCAGTGCATTGTTCTGATGATTTATACATATATAGTTGATCAATGCAATTTCATACTGCTGAAAATTAAAAGACATGAGGTGACGCTTCAAATGAGGTTTTAAGTGTTCAGCCTAAAAAATCTAATTCCATAGTGTTCACAAGGAATACATCTAATCTAAGTTCTAACTTGACCCCCCACAATATAACACAAAACTTAATAATGACACACAATTTCTAAGACTTATTTTGGCTGTAATTGATTAGGTTACCCTTTGTTAAAGTTATTCTCAATAGACTTCATAAACATCGTCTAATTCCACATGATGATTTACTAATTAAAATTAGCTCGTACATGAGTATACTCGTCTAGCAGTCACATACTATAAATATCTACACTCGAAAGTATAATTGCAAAGAAAAATGTAATATGAAATTGGTTTAAGAAAGCTGACCTCGATATATGAAATTATATAATGTAAAATTGTTATTTAAACTAATATATATTATTAACTTTAGTTATAATACACTGCGGTTGTATGTTATCTGTAACTCATTATGATTGATTGTTAACTCATAGTTATATTTATAACTCATAATATTTGATTTATAGATATTTAATGATCACTATTGTAATTTTTCAGTTTAATACTTCTCAAAATAGTTATGTACAATTTGACGTTATTTTATATTATTAAAAACTCTTTCTAAAATTTATTTCCATTGGTCCATGAAATCTTAATTTCAATATACTTTTAAGTTTATAGTTGGTCGTAGTTCTTTTTGTGAGGACCAAAATCATGGAATCAATTTCTGTGGGGAACAGAAATTTATATGGTGATGATGGCACAGAATACAATAACTAGTTCCACCCTAACTAGAAAAGGGTGGTTTCCTATAGATCGATATAAAAAAATAAGACAGCGAAATGAATGAAAATATATAGGGTTACTAGTGAAAGGTCGCATATGATTCCTAAATAAATTAAAACAGATATATGGATTATTTGTTTATAACCGTATTTAATCAGTAGTAAGGTGAAATGCTGAATAGGTTTGATGGTCTGGAGCTTTTCCAGTTTGGCCTAACGCCAAATGAAATTAGATGGTTCACTAATATCTATTGGTATCAATTCAATGTCCCCGCTACTCTCCTTTTGCATATTTTTACTTTATTTTTTCTTATAAGACAAGAATATTTATAATATCAAAAATTGGAATCTCCACCGTTATAAAGTTATTCCATTTTTGTTGTAGAAGCTCGGTGGAGGTATCTGGGAAAAAAGTGCTCCTCTAAATGCACAGACATAACGTATAGATTTTTCAATTCTGACATTCTTTTATCAGTAACAATTACGAACTTTCCACACTTCTGTTATTGTCGGATGGATATTTAGAAGGAGATTTCTAAATGTTACTAGGAATCAGGTCCTGGTGGCTCACTAATTAAAATCCTCTGTCCTCTACCCTAAGAACAATAATGACGTCAATATAAAGGCTAATATGTATCACAATGACATGATAGTGTTAGAGATTTTTTTTTTATTTTTCCAAACACTAATTCCTATAGATACTGCACGGTGTCGGAGGAAGATTTAATTTAGTGAATTATATTTATTATTATGGTTCTCACTTCAATCTAATTGTTCTTTTTCGAAGAATCACGACTCGACTGTGGGGGATGTTCCTAGTTGAAGTCACAACCCAAGAAGGCACTAAGCACTAAGCACTAATGTAGTCATTATTGCCGAAGGAAGATCTTCAAATTTATTTGTTATAATTTCCGATTGTGATTATTCAAGATAATTATTGTTAATTAAAAAAACGAAAATATATTTTGATCTATGAGTTCTCGTCAGCTCAAAATGTGCCTTACATCAGTGTCTTGATCTTTTGGGTGTCACGATTAAGCTATAATTAGAGTATTATGAACTAATATGCTTATTTTGAAAGAATTAATTTGAACTACATCTCAAAAATTTAAAGGAAAAAAAATTAAATCAACATTAGATATTTGTCAAATTACACGCCAATTTCTTAGGATAAGCAGGTGACACTGCGTATTACGTGGAAGTGAAGATTAAGAAAAGGTCCGTCATGCATGCGCCGTGTAGACTAGAAGTTACTATTCGAATGCTCTGCAAATTCCAACATTAAAATAGAAAAGCCAACGAACAAAATTTAGTGAATACACCGGTACGTTTGTGGAATGTTTACGATTTACATATCTGACCAACTCTTACCTGGTAAAAAAATAGAGTCACTAACCTCATCCATGTTTAGTGGAATTTTTAGATTAAAAAAAAAAACCTGATGATTATCATAACATCTGAAATCGACCAAAAAAAAATTCATGAATAGGTATATTGTTGAATCATGACGACCATGCGTTCTGAACTGATAAGCGTTGATAAGAAGTCAGTACCCTCATGGCCAGGTGTATTTTCCAGTTTGATACCCTCCTTTAGTTACCGGTTCGCCTTACCCTCCCCCTCCTTTTTTAATGGAATGTTGGCTGTTCTGGCTATTCTTTGAAGGCGACGACGTGTAATAAAGCCCTTTGTTAAAAACATTGTTGCGCAAAGTGAACCTGCATTTATATAATGGCTCCTAAATAGTACAGGAAGGAAGTTTTGTACGAATGTTTGCACATGTTGTGCATACCCTTTTCCTTTAAAAACAAATTGCCAACTCCTTGGATACAAGTACAAAAGCTAAAGGCACTGCAGGAGCTAAAAGTTTCAAACAGCTAGAACGACCATGAGCATGGTACAAACTAATCATGGGGTGCGTAAACTAAGCAGATTTCCCACGTATTGGTATAGCACACTACTGATTTGATCTCACCACAAATTCTCTATTTCTATATAAAAACCCGATGAGAAAGTACGAATAACTAGCTAAATATTTGAGTTATGAATATATATGTATATATATATATATATATATATATATATATATATATATATATATAAAACAACAATTGTAGAGCATCAATAGTTTAGCAAGATTAGTTTATTAAATTTTACGATTCCTCTCATAAAAACGGAAATATTTTGAATTTTGGAATTCTCCCCTCTTTTCCAACTCAGATTTCAGCCCATAACAAATTTGATCTCTCGTGTTGATTGAAACGGTGGAATATCGAGTATGGTATAGATCAAATAAATATTCTCGAGACAAAAATGTAAAATATTAATTGGTGACGCCATCACGCAATGAATTTGTGTTTCTCAAAATGAAAAAGTTCAATGAAATTCATATTTGGTATTTAACCTTATAATGAAGCGATTAATGGTCGCTATTAATTAATGAACAGGTTATTGTTAAAATTACATGAGTAAGAGTAGGAGTTTACTCATGGCCGAACAATAAAATATGTAATTATCTCTTTTAATATTCAATACAGTGAAAATAAATACTTACATAACAACATTTATAGAACATTACATTTCCAATAAGATTGGTTCTATACAATGCTGCGGTCCGACGCATAATAACGGAGATATTAAGAATTCTCGACATTTCCTTTCTAAACCCCCCCCCCCACTGGTTCGATTTCAGCTAATAACGAACTCGATTTTTAGTTTTGAATGAGACTCTTATATATCGAGTTTGGTTATGATGAAATACGAACTGCGGTAACAGACAAGTATATATATATAAAATTGTATCCTCTGTCTGTACATTGAATTTCTTCTCGAAATTTCACGATAACTTTTCGTTTCAGATATCATAGACACCATAACTGCTTTTGTTTCTTTCGTGTCTGTTTGTTTGTTACCTTTTCACGCATAAACGGCTGAACCGAATTTTATGAAACTTGGTATGGATATTGCTAATAACCCAGCTTAGATTTTTGGCTATATTAATATTCTTTGAGACGAACAGGAGTGTGGGTTATAAGGGAAGCCTGTAATTAAATATAGCGATATTTCGTTTCCCATTGGTTTTTCGGATAATATGCATATGACAAAAATTGTTTATTTAGTTATTTAAAGTAACTTTTATTATATTCATTTTTGTCGTATAACAAAGTATAAACGAGATATACACTAAAAACTAAAGCGGGAGCCAACAATATTATTGGGCACTAACGATTGAACCGAACTTAACAAAATTCGGTATGTGAATTAGCATTAATTCTTCCATGATTATAAGCTATATTACAATTTTTAGGTTCGAACGGGAGTGGGGGTTATAAGAGAGGCCTGAAATTAAAAATAGCGATATTTCGTTTCGTATTGCTTTTTCGGCAAATGTGGACATAGAAAAAATTATTTATTTTATTGTTTAGAGTTACATTTGTTATATACATTTTTGTCGTATACCGAAGTATAAATGAGTTATACGCTAAAAACTATAGCGGGAGTCAATAATTTTATTGGACAAAAAAAAATAATCCGAACTAAACAAAACTCGGTATGTGAACTACCACAAACTCCTCCATGATAATAAGCTGTACCAACATTTCTAGGGACAATCAGGAGTGGGAGTTGCAAGGGAGGCCTGAAATTAAAAATAGCGATATTTCGTTTCCTATTGGTTTTTCGGCAAATGTGCACAGGGTAAAAGTTGTTTATTTTGTTATGTAGAGTAACTTTTGTTGTATTCACTTTTGTCGTTTAACAAAGTATAAACGAGATATACACTAAAACCTTCAGAGGCAGCCAACAATTTTATGGGCACTAACGATTGAACCGAACTTACCATAGCTCTATATGTAAATTAGCATTAGTTGTTGTGTGCATGATTATAAGCTATATTAAAATTTTTAGGTTCGAACAGGAGTGGGGGTTATAGCGGTATTAACACACCTAAAACAGCTGTCACCATTGGGTTTTGTACCGCATCAAAGGAAGTTTTTTCATACATGGTTTAGAAGATAGAATACTTTCTACGATTATGAATTATATGGTCCATTAAGTTATAAAAAAAAAAAAAAAAAAACTACACGCACAGGAGACGGGAAATATAAAAATATTGAGGACAGTGAACTCGTAAATACCAAATAATTTTATTACTAACAAATCCACAGCAACGACGGGTATAAATTCTAAACACTGGGACGGGGAAATGTCAAAATATAGTGGAAAGTAAAGCCTCGCCAAAAAATATTATCTTCATTCAGCCTCAAATGAATTCCCGGGCGAAGCCGGGTACCTTAGCTAGTATATATATATATATATATATATATTCAGTTTTGAACGGACCTCATTTTCGTCCTCTCCTGGGCCGGATCGGAGGATATCTTGGCGGACTACATTGTTTTTACCAAAAATATTACTACTACTAATGCTCTATCTTGAGAAAACGTCAGTGATAGATGGCTATTGTGGAAAATCTATTTTTGTATGTTATTAGATACCTACGACGTATTCGTAGGTAGTAATTCGTAATTTAAATTTAAATGACTTGGGATCTTCGGTGCACAGATTATGGGAGAGTTCTGATGGCCAATTAGCCTTCAAACTAATTAGTAAGTAAGAAATGTCTTTGATATTGCCCACAGGTTTCTTTATTATCTCAAGATGTAGTAGTATTAAACCTGATTTTTTTCAGGAACATATAACTTAATGCCTCAAAACCGAATGTTGCATTAAATTTCAAGCTAAATTATACATGAACATTTAAATCCCACACTAACTATTAAACATATTTGGGTCTAGTTAGATTAGGAATACGAATATATTTGTTATCACTTTGTAAAATACTTGATGCTCTCTAAAATAATATGTTATGTATGTTCAGACTAATTCCATGTAAGATGAACAAGCTAAACGTAAATGAATCTTTTTAAAAAAAAACAATATTTAATTTTTTTAAAGTTTTACGAATTTAAATTTGTCTCTTAACTCCCCAAAAACTTTTAGTATGAAGCCTTCCAACTTCATGCAATGTTGGATATGAATACCGAGCTAGAATTTTACTTACCCGTTTACACTATTTAATCATTGTGCAGAGCAAGCAATATTTAAGAACAGGAGATATTTTTTAGAATACTTTCTTTTTTTTTTCATTATTGTCACATTTCATATGATACAAAAATAGACAAAATTCATGTAAACTTTGTATTTGAATCCTATTTAGACTATCCAATTAAGTAAAACTATACGATAATGGTCAGTGGGCCGAATTCCCAAGTAGTTTAATCCTTCTATACTTCTTTTGCTAGTGTTCTTTACTACCGATTAGAAAACAAAAGTAGTAACTATAATATTCAACGATATTTTGCAGTTCGTGCATTTTGAGTTACTCCAGGTATATTCACAAAAGCCGTTTGTAGGAATTTTGGTTTTTGCTGCTGAAGGCAATGCCCTGCAAGTGGAACCTAGAATACCTTAATATTTTCTCAAATAGACCAGATGGTCGAATGACAGTACATTCCGTGTGATGGGGAGGGGGATCTCAAAGACAACCTTTTGGCTATGCTCATCGACGTAGGGATGTTGAATATAATGACGATATTTTTGATAATGACCCGACAAAGAGCACTCGTCGCATTGCTAATAAACTTCTCCTTTTAGAACAGGTAAGATGACAAATCTCTTGATCACGTAAAGACTTCAACCTTGTTAACGTTCAGAGGAATTGGAGGCTGATGTTCGGACAATGGTTGCTTGGTAAGTGTCATGATGGTAGAAATGGTCCTAGCCGCATACTGTGGGCAGATGAGGACACATTCAGGCGTGGTGGAATCTATAACTCACGCAGTTCTCACTTCGTAGCTCACGTGAGCCCTCATGCTGTAAGGGTCTTCCATTTCCGGCAGAATTTTACTGTCAACGTGTGGTTTGGGGTGACGCATTTTACAGCCGATAGTTATTCCTTGTCGTTTAAATATGAATTCATTCTTAGATCTATTGCAGAATGAGATAGCACAAGCAACCCTGGAAATATTATAGCAGGAGAAGGCAGAGGAATATAGTAGCAAATGATCATATGCCTTCCACATAATGGACGACATGTAAGAAACTGACTCAATGAGAAGTGTCCCAAGAGATGGATAGGGAGATTCGGGACTGTGCATTAGCGAACCCAAAGTTCTGATTTGACTCCGCTGCACTTTTATGTGTGAGACAAGCCCAAGTATGAAAAGTAAGGAACTTCTATTGAAGCCGGAGACCACCTGATTGCAAGAATTCGATCATGATCTGAAGAGAAGAGAACAAAAAATAAGTCCTAGACAAAAACTAATGGAATAATTATGATTGATGGACAAAATTGGCCCGTTTTTGTTTTTTCTTATAATTTTAATGCCAGTTATACGTGATATAAATTATAAAAAATTAGGAAGGTAAATGGTGTTGAAAATAATTTATTTTTACTTGATTAAAAACATCATGTACTCCCATTCTATTTTCTTTTCTTTATCATTAATTTGTTTTGTTTTTTATTTTGGTTTTCTTCATTACTACAAATATTTTTCTTACATTTACTATTCGTTAAATAGGATTTTTTATTTATGTGGCGTTAATACAAGAAAAACAATTTTTTATTCCATGAAAAATAAATATTGTAAATAACCCACTCCACTGTATGCAGTATCGAAAGATGGGGCGTCCAGGTGAAGAGAATTATATAAATATACTTCCTTATTTCAAGGACACTGAATGGAAGGAAAAAACAGTGATGCAGAAATTAAGAGAGCAACTTCAGCCGTACCAAAACGAGTCGAGACTGCTCTTGCTCAAAGGTGGCTGGTCAGTTTCAACAAGGATTATAGGATTTACAAGTACTTTTATAATTAATAATTGTAAGTAGTGAATGTAAAAAGTAAATGTTATTATTTTCTTTCGTACTCAATTGTGAATATGACCTGCTTTTAGCATTTTTTAAGTAACCTTTATTCTACATTGTTTGAGTTGTCAAAATATTGCATAATTGTTGGATTGTTTTAATGGGTAATGTACAATTCTATAGTTTTTCCAATCCACTGATCGTAAAGGCTTCATATAAAGTATATTGAGTGAGTTAAGAGGCAACTGAAAAATCTGACGAAGTTTAAAATACACTAACATTGTTTTTTTTAAAATACGAGTATTTATTTCCATTTACCAAAAACATATTAAAGCCATTATGTTGGGCACGAAGTGGTTGATAAATAATAAATAGTAAATACATTTATAATTATATAAATATAATTATAATAAATAATTTATAGATAATATAAATAGTCAAGAAAATAATAAGGCTCGCTTTTATATATATATATATTCAATAATCAACCGTGTCCACTGCGTCCTCCGAACATCTATCCTCCCAACTTCCATAATTCGTCAATGTCTTGTAAAGTTCTCTAACTTTTAATAACACGTAAGATTTACATCGGGCTTTAGTTGGGCCTACCAGGGAATTATAATTGAAATATGCTTTTAACTTTAAGCAACAAGAATGTCTGTAGTAGAAAATGTTAATACCCCACAACACCTGCACGACTGGGACTTTTAGTATTTTAATAGCAGCTTCCTCAGAAGAAACAATTACCCTTGAACAGAAAGCCATAATTCGGAAATTGTCGTTGAGGAACTGTTTTAAAAATCTAAAAGATTACATGTATGTTTAATGTTACATTCAAATAAAAGGATTTTAGATAGGTCAGCAGTAAGAAATGAACTTTTGTGATACACCTTTTAGGCCTGTTTGATTCCTGGGCATTGACTAGATTTGGGTGACCGACAGCATCGTTTGTGTATTCATTATTTCAATGCAAATAAAATTGACTTTTGTTTACCAGTCCGTCAGCCGGGAGCTCGTTATCCTCTTGGACCCCCTTCCTTCAAATCGCCACCGTTCCAGTGAGCGAACTCCATCAAGAATCTGTGGGAAATGTCACAGCCCTTCTGTTCCGCCAGCTCTATTGTACCCACCGACTTGCTTGAGCAGTATTTCCCAAAGATCTGCTGGAAATGGGCTCCCTCCCCGCACTGACGCTGAAACCTGTCACTCAAGGGGTAATGTACATAAAGGAATCCTAATTGGAAACCTGGTGAATAATAAAAAGCACAATGTCGGCGTTTCTTGGCCACTGTGTCAGTCCAAGGTTTGTCTACTACAAATATTCAAGGGCTACAAAAATACCGTTTCTAGAATAGCCTTATTTATTATTTCGAAGAAGGCAAAATATTTGAATATTCCATAGCATCTCTTCTACGTTTACTGATGTGTAATTCTTGAATTAAAAATAATACATATTAAATGTAAGCTATTAAAAATACAAGGTTAATTAACACGTATTTTAGTAATTTAGTTTCTTAGAAAAAATAATACAGGAGAGTAGAGCCTCCTCTACTAAACATTTTTACTGGTCTAGAATTTTTCTCCTACAACACACCCTGTCCTGACACTGATTCTAATAACCGATAATTTTTTAATTTGTTTTTTACCTGTTTATTAAAACGCTTACTAACTCATAGGAGTTAGCCTTCGGTGAATAAGTCACAAACACACACACACATACACAGACACACACACACACACAAAATAAGTGTAGTAGTTATAATTAGATAGTTGGCAATGTGTTTAGATACCTATTGGAGCCAATGAATATTTTTATATCATAAAAAAAAAATAACAATGTCATGGAATGTGGAAAAAAAACCGTTTATATTTCACGAACCACCTAGCAACGTTTTGCAAAAGTTTTTAAAACATCCTATATACGAAATATCGCGAACACATATCAAAGGAATTCAAGCAACATAAAAATGTAATGCTAAGGTTCAACTGCCCATTAAGGATCAAGGGTTGCTGAACTACTATGTTGGTAGGTCAAATGGCCAGCTCGTTGGTGATAAGATAAAGATTTCCACTTTTCAAGAATGGATTTAAACCATTTTATTGTTGTCTAAAATATGCACTGTAGTATATTTATAATACGTATAATACCACGTCTCATTTGTTGAAATAATTACTTTGGCATATAAAGCAGTTATCCACAAACAATACATATAATGAGAATGACGAAAGTATATAAAGGGACCAATTCGTTGCAAGAATTAGAATTTATCTACTCAACAATGCAATTAACACCTCTAAGAAATACATTAAAATATAATTATATAGGATGATGTGTGCCAATATTGTCTTTTTCTCCATCTTAGTGAACGTAATCTCTTAATGTGACAAATATCCTTAGTTCTTGAGCTAACCTCGCATTAAACCTTTATAAAAACAATACAAACCATTAATACATTGCAAATAAGTCATCATTTTAGTAAATATCCTATCCAAAAAATTGGAACAACTTTTCAGGATATCATTTCTTAAATTATTCGATGCAGTATTCCTGGAAATGATTATCTAGTTAATAGAAATCTATCTTTACAATAATAATATAATAATTATTTTATGGGCTTCAGAGGATCCCTTCAACGTCAAAAGGCTTCTATTAGATAAAATACTAAATTGGCGAAATGGTTTCACAGAAAGGTTATTAGGTAATCCATGAAAATCAGAGAACATTGGGATCTTTATAGACGGGCATGTATTGTAGCTCATTATTAATTATCTGTATAAATAAAACCTAAGGTTTGCCTGATTTTCTATTTAAATTCGGCGGGGATCAATGTTTTCACGTTTCAGACAATTCTAAGAACAATGGCATCAAAATTGAAAATTTTGTCTAGCTGTCCGCCCATTTGTTACCCAATCGCTCGAAAACGGGGGAGGGGAAATCTATTGATTTTTATTTTTGTGATTCAACTAATCCATGGTACAACTCAGGCTAGATGAGAATTCGAATTTTAAACTAGGAGGAGGGGGGCACCACCCCCCGTTCCTATGACTTGAAAACACATTTTCTTCAATAACTTCTTTAATATTCGTTTTATTGAGAAAATGTGGAGAACATATTCTTAGGAATAGGGATTTACTTCGACGTTAACATTTCTCTTAATAATGGTTCATTAAGAAAGACGTAAAGATCATATTATGTTTAAAATGTATTTTTCAGTCCTAATACGTTGCTTAAATAAATGAATTTTGAAAATAGGATTTCCAATTTCACAGTCACACAATAGAATTTGATCTATAAGAATGCCTCAAGTAGATTGTGAAATTTATATATACGTATATATATATATATATATATATATATATATATATACAACGTTTTATTTATATATTTATGTCTATGTATACACACACACACACACACACAGGTTTATACTATATGTATATATATATATATATATATATATATATATATATATATATATATAATTTCATGTGCTGAATTTTAGTGATTCACACTTTTTTTAAAGTAAAATAGGGACTCAGGTTTGTCATGTGAGTTGGCGTTAATCTCACATGGTAAACCTAGAGTGGCGAGTTCGATTCCGCCTAGGCAATAGGAATTTATTTAGTGAATTATTAAATAAAATCTTTAGCCTCTCCTTAGCTATAAAAGTGTCGTAATCTGTAGATAACTCGTCCCAATGAGCCATAGTAACAAAAAGTGGACGTTAATAAATAATAATAATAATTGGTAACGCCACCTTATTCTAAAGTATATGATATAAGTTCTTCAGTCACGGTAAAACACCGTTATATTTTCTCCAATGGAATAATAGGAGCAGAAAGCCAAATATACAGTTTAATGTTTTAATGTGGTTAAATTTTATTCAAAATATGTGTCTGTTGGAGATGTTTCATCATTGTGTATATGTATCGGCTTTTGTGTAATACTACTGAAAGGTTTTATTTATATATATATATAACACACACATATATATATATATATATATACGTATTATAGGTAATGAATTTTGTCAACATGACATAATAAGCTAATGTATTATAGCTTTTCACTACCCATTTTTATTTCAACCCGCTACGATGAGTAACGCAACTTGCTAATTACTTCCTACTTGAACTCATACTGGATAATCCATGAAAATAATTTTATCATATTATTTCGTTAAATGCTAGCTACAACCATTATTTTTTGACGGAACCCTGGATTGTTTTGTCCTAATGAACGATAAGTTCGTCAATATTCGTCCAATTGCCATTCCATGAGCTCACGCGGAAAACAATATCAAGAGAATTTCACGAAAACAAAGGGATTAGTCACAGCTTCCGTAACCAAATATTTATATATCAACGGGAAACCATTATAAATTCAATTGACCGAAATGCCACATTTTGCTTCATGGGAAAAACTGAATGATTGTGAAGGGCACGGGACATTTTGCAAATGTATCAACAGATACATTTAACTCCCGAAACCTCTTTTAAGACCTTCTTCGTTCAGCACTAGGGGTTTAACTGTCTCTCATCAAGTACAGTTTACATGCTCTGAAGTTCTGTGAATGTAAATTTCTGAAGTAGAAAAAAAATAACAGAGAATGGTTATTAAAATAAATCAGAGATCGAGGGATTGAATAGGAACAAAGTTGGTCGGATATCGTTTAAAAATCCCGGGAGTGAGAAATAAAATTTCTATAAAAGTTTAATTGACGGTGAAAGTTGTAGTAAGATAGAAGACTTCACTGTCGTTTACTCGATTTTGTGGTGCAATTAAGAAGCTTCATGAATGAAGAATAACGTACTTAGTCTGAGAGTTGAGTATGTCGTAAACAGAGCTAGGAATATCATGATTTCGTCACGCGTCCTACTAAAATCAAAATAATTTTATCATTGACCTATTCTGTCTTCTCATTTATATGTATTTCATGGTACAGGGTTTTATACATATAGGGTCACTTATCTTAGGTTCCTTATTACCGTCAAAAATCGCTGGTATTAGCCCAGAAATTGCTTTGACTTTTACGTAATTATTTATTATCGTCCCCTTTGAATACAGAGGCTAATTGGGTTTATTAATTACACTTTGTGGACACCATTATTAATTACTTCTTTCGGAAACATCCCTGCTCAAGAAAGACGAAGAAAGTGGAAAATCCACAAAGCAAATTTGGAATTCTTTCAGCAATTGGCCGAAATAGGTGGACCTTTACCAGATAATCCAGAAGAAGCTTGTGAAATCGTCACCAAATCCATTTACAGCGCGGCCTGCCAAGCCATACCCAAATCAAGTCAAAATCCCAAACATCGCCCTGCCCCTTGGTTCAACGACGAATGTAAACAAGCAATTCGAAACCGACGAAAAGCTTACCGACAGTTTACACGAAGCATAACTCATGCAAACTTAATTGACTACAATAGGAAAAAAGCGTTCTGTAGATGGGTTATTAATAAAAGCAAAAAAGAGTCATGGAAAAACTATGTCTCAAATATAACCCAAAAAACACCAGCAGTTGAAGTTTGGAGAAAAATCCGAGCAATAAGTGGGAAAAACAAATTCCAACCCATCTTTATCAACATTCAAAATAAACTCTGCTTAGAAAAATCTAAGATTGCAGAAGAGTTTGCAAAGGTCTTCAGCCTAGAAAACTTCCAGTTTGATCAAGAATTCTTACGATATAAAGAAGAGAAAGAAAAGCAAACTCTAGACTTCTCTGACGAAAGCAATGAAACTGCAGACTACAATCGACCATTCACATTGATTGAACTCAGATCTGCACTGAACTGCACAAAAGGAAAATCTCCAGGACCTGATGAAATAACGTATGATATGATTAAACCCTTGTCTGACAAGATGCTGACAAACCTCCTATGCTTGTACAACATAATTTGGAGAAATGGAACTTTGCCTTCTGCTTGGAGAAAATCTATAATTGTACCCATCCCCAAGGCAGGAAAATCTAGCCAGGCTGCTACTAACTATCGGCCTGTATCTCTCACAAATTGTTTATGCAAGATTCTCAACACATCATGGGGAGCAGATAGGAATACCATGCTAACAATATACAAAGCTCTGGTATTGTCTAAATTGGACTATGGCAGTTTTGTATACGGCTCAGCAAACTTCAATAAATTATGCAAACTAGATGTAATTCATAATGCTGAGCTACGTTTATCCATAGGAGCCTTCCGCTCTAGCCCAGCAATAAGCTTGTGTGCTGAAACCGGAATCCCACCATTGACATTCAGAAGGCAAAAACTGGCAGCTAAATACTTATCTAAACTAGTGACACAGAGAGGTCACCCGACATTTCAGAGTATATTCCACCCTCTCTACTCACGACTATACGACCAAAACCCCACAACACCAAAACCTATTGGAATTAGGCTGAATAACATAACTGACAAACTACTACAAAATTTGCATTTGCAACCACTCAACTCAAGAAAAATTCCTGATTTGCACTGACTCGTTGAGTGCCCTATTGAGTATCAAAGATGTATTCACAAACAACCCAATAGTAAAAAAAATACAAAATCAAATACAAAAGCTCCGAGAGCTAAAAAGGGCCGTCTACTTCATGTGGATCCCAAACCACGTGGGAATAGATGGAAACGAAAAAGCAGATTTAGCAGCCAGAGAAGCCCATCAACTCGATTCCATCACCCCAACAACAATTACATCTGCAGAACTCTACCAACCACTCAAAGAAGAAATTAATAAAAACTGGCAACACATGTGGAATGAAACCCAGAACAATAAATTAAAAACTATTAAAACCACCATCCGTCCATGGAAATATTCGACAAGAGATAACAGAAGAGATGAAGTTGTATTAGGAAGACTCCGAATAGGGCACACACGACTTACGCATGGCTATCTTATGACAAAAGATCAACCCCCGATTTGTGAGAAATGTAACACAGAACTGACTATATATCACATATTAATGGAATGCCATAAGTATACAGATATTAGAAACAAATACAATATTTCCAATAGTATAGAAGTGGCCCTTGGAGATGACCCGAAAGAACTCCATAAATTGTTTAATTTTGTAAAAAACACGAGTTTATACAAAGAAATTTAAAGTGCAATTGCTGGTATCCTCGTTTATATTGTTAAAATGGCGATATGGATGAGGATAACAAAATGTGAATTATAAATATTACAGGGCGATGATAACCTGGTAGTTTTTCACCCTTAAACACTATACAACAACAACAACACTTTGTGGAGTTTATTGTAGGAACTTCATATAATACTATTACGTAGATTCTAATTGCTGAAAAATATTTTAATTTTAGCTTTGTTTTGCCTAAAGTTACTTGTCTCATCTCATTGTCAGCAAATAGGAAATTGAAGTTTGTGTTTTAATACACACACACACACACACACACACACACACACACACACACACACACACACACACACACACACACACACACACACACACACACACACACACACACACACACACACACACACACACACACACACACACACACACACACACACTCACACACACGCACACACACTAGATTTATATATTCCTTCATACAACGATTTATTTCATCCCCGATGGGTTTCGAGTGCCCACCTCTCCAATCTCAAGGGGTTATTTTTATAAAAATGTAGACAAAAAACAATTTAATTATATTGTTTTATACCTAACTACTATTTAAATAATTAAAAGTTTCTGTTCTAATCACAGCCATCAACTCTATTAAAAAAAAAAAAAAAACGTTGTATTATAAGATATGAAAAATATCATATAATATAGCGACCTATACATTTAGCTAATAATTTTGTAGCAAGTCGTTATTAATCAATTTAAACGATAATTACCTAGGGCTACCTGCAAACGGCTATCCCACTCTTTTTTATTTAAGATTCGTCTAATTGATATTAAATTAAGTGCATTTGACAATGAATTAACTGTAATTAGCCTCTATTAGAATGTTTTTAAAGATTTTTTTAAATCCTATAGCGTGTCTTATCAAATTTTACTACAAATATTTTTTAAAAATTTTAATTCTTTTTTCATATTTATCGCCTCCTTATTTTATGCTATGTAAATGTTTCCTTTTATTTTAATTTTAAATGTGTTGTTTTATCTATCCAATATTTGGACGTCTTCAAAATTAAAGTTATGTTAGTTTTGTACGGCACGTTCAGACAAGGAGGCTTGGTTTTTATTTTTGTTATCTATACTTTTCACATGCTGGGTTATGCGGTCTTTTAATAATTGCTCGGATTCACCGATATAAGCTGCATTGCAGTCATTACATTTAATTTTATAAATATTTAATTAGTTAAATACTAGTAAGGTATAAAACAATGGGATTAATAAACTTTTTACTATAAATTACCTATTTAAGGAAGAAGCGTGGACACTCGAAACGCGTCGGGGATGAAATAAATGAATATGAAGAAATTATTATTTTTCTCACCACAAGGCTCAAAGAACATTCTTTTATATATATATATATATATATATACACTAACAAATGTTCGTATGTATTCTTTAGCACAATGGTCATACAACAAATTTAAAATTGTATCTCCATAAAACTATATAAATCAGTTTAAAAACCCTAAAAGCAGTAGCGAACCCGATGACAATGAAATCATGGATTTGCTTTCTTCATAGTATAGCATATTATAAGCTGTTTATAAACAGAGCGTTAAAATACCACATCATTTGAACTAAAATGATTTTGGAGCTTCAGCTTACCTGAGACAAGTAAATACCGTAATACGTTTCTCACAAATACTATATATCCACAGGGAATATGAGCAGGTGCTAAAGAGCATGTCTTATAAATAATGTGGCAAGGATATAATTATACTCAAAATCCGATTGTAGACAGGTATATCAAAGGCGCAGAATATAAACTTACGTGCCGAAACATTACAAAAACGTCGGCCATCCAGGGGCTGCGGAATTTAAGCAGATTCCCCGCGAGCTGGAATGTCACACTAGTGATCACATTTCACCATCCACTCTCTATTTCGCCCGTAGTAAGAAGTCTACGTAAATACGAATTAAAATTAATCTGGGCGTGAGATGTTAAGTGGCTCAGTTAGTAAAAAGTGATTCAAAAAGTGAAAATCCGATGAATAGAAGTGGGATTGACTAAAGGCTGAAAAATAAAATTCAAGAACTCGCTTAGGTAGTATTTGAATAATGAAGAAATGTGAAGAACAACGATTGCAGTACATTAAATGTTTAACAATTATTTTTTTTTTTTATACAATTCTGTTCTCAGACTCATAATAACTCGGAAGTACATTGAATTTTTGATTCCTTGCTCTAACCTCCCCACACCCTCTGTATATTTCGACCGTTAACGAGCCAATTACAGATTTCGAGCTTTAGCTTTACTTGAAAATCTAAAATATCATGTTCGATAGTGATTAAACAAAAATTGCGACCGCTGGAACTGTACTTGACAAATATGTTTGTGTGTGCGCATGCGTGCGTGTGCGCGTGTACACACACAGAGACACACATACTCACACACACACACACACCTATATATATATATATATATATATATATATATATATATATATATAATATGATTATAAAATGAATTATTCGAATAGAAAATGAACTAAATGAATAGAAAAAAAATAACATAGCCACAAAAATACTTTCATACTTGCATATAACCCAATGTATAGCTCACTTAACTCTTAGGGGGAAGGTCAAATATTCATCCCAATCTCTTTTTCATATTTAGTTTCAGGCTTAAATTGTACTGACATTTATAACTACCCTGACAAAAGTATATTTTCCTAAATTAAATGTAAAGTACTAGTAGCTTACAAAAGGGCTTACAAAAACAACAATTAAAAATAATACACACCAGAACATCAGACAGGCTTGAAGATGGTGAACTTGGCATTGCTAGGAATACTCGACAATCACCCGATAAGAATGGTATCCACTGACAGATTCGACAAATATATTCAAAATAAAAAATAATTCTCTTCTGAGCAGTCTCCCTGTTATATAGCTTAGTCAGTTCTTAGTCCGTTATTGAGCATCTTAACGGCTACTGCACGCATGAGAGCTATCTTTTTGGCAAACACTCACATGTGGACACGATAAGCAGTTGAGATAGTGCAATTTGTATAAGCGTTGAGCATACATTATCCACTGGTTGAGCTAGAAGCAGATGTGTGACCAAATGCTGATTGACGGGGTAATTAGAGAAAGACTTGCCACGTGCGAGAGCTCATATTACATATTCCAGATAGACTGGTTCTTCAAGGGCCAAGATTAGGCCTCCTTCAGACCTATCATTAGGGGCACTTATGGTCTAGAGGCCATTCTATAGGGTAACCGCAATAATTTTTATATGTGAATTAATAATGTTAAACTTATTATGATCATATAATACAGGGTGTCTCAGAACGATCCAACTATTTCGAACAACAGTTAAAAAAAAAATGCTATCTGCAATTAATTATTTATTGATACTAAAATTTTAACAAAAGGGGAAATTTTACTTTTTAAATATGACATTACTTAAATGACGCCCGTTTGTTTGACGACACTCTTCAAACCTTGTGCGAACGTTATTAAGGTTACGGAGTAAGGTCCAATTATGCACTTCGTGGACACTGCGACCCAAACTGTAACTTTGGGGCTATGCAAAGGGCGTTGGTGTAGCAACGTTGGATTTTTTCTCTGCCCAAAATCGGCGATTTTGGCGATTCACATAACTGTTCATGTGAAAATGGGCCTCGTCTCTAAACAAAATGTTGTCCAAATCAATAAATCTCTCTAACATTATGTTTACATAATTTAACCTTAGAACATAATCATTTTCAAACTCAATTAGCGCCAACTAAAAACGTAAGTACTGAGCTTGCTAGCGTTGCCCCTCCTCCGCCTCCGCTCCATGAATTTAGGGTCTCGTTCACTTGTAAAATAGTTGGACCGTTCTGAGACACCCTGTACTAATTACATCTAATACAGATGAAAAATTAGGAGGAAAACCTTTTTTAAAAATTAGTTAAGGTTTTTCTCCTTTTTTAAAAAATAAGATTGGATAACCTTGTAATATCACACATTGTAGCATTTAATACGAAAAAAATTAAGCGATATACAAACATGAAGGGTTCACTTTTTTAATCTATTATGTATTAACATTCAGAGAAACTGTTCAAAAAACACATCTAGGGCGCACTTTCAATAGCGGATTTCCAGTACGACAAATCTGCTAAAAATGTAGATCAAGTTCGTTAACGGCTGAAATCGGACCATTTTCTGGGGTTTTCAAAGCTAAGACTTTTTTTTCTTTTTGCATCGGTAAAATTGTCTCAAGAAAACTGAGAACCTTATTCCTATTAACAGCTTTAGCCTGTTTTTCTATTAAAAAGTATTAAAAAAAATGAAATCTGAAACTAATTCATCCCTAACAGTATAATTTATGAATGGTTGAAGGATGTAAGACCAAAATCGGGTCATTATTATAAACAGTATCTGCTAAAAATGTATAGTAGTACTAGTATTCTTCTATGTGTCCATAAAATAATTATTTTTGATTATATATTTTTTAAAAATTAAATTTATAAACTTCTACGTCTTTTATTTATTAATAGTAAAAAGTACACTGGAAAACTATTGATAAATGTTAGTTTGGAATATCCGTGCTCACGGGGTTAGCTTAAGAAATAGAATTTCTGTGAAACAGTTTTACTCCTTAAATAATATATATATATATATATATATGGCTGATTGCGACAGGCTATGCACAGGTTACCACCCATTTCTAGCCAGGGTGGGACTAAGGATTTTATTTAATGAGTTTACCACTAAATAAATTCCTATTGCCCAGGCAGGAATCGTACTCGTTAAAGAATACTACCATAGAATTAAGCATAGTATCATATTTTATAAATTCCTACGTTGACTTGGGATAGTATTACGTAGTTCAGGTAATGTTTGAGTGCGTTGTAGGGAAATGTGCAGTCGACTTCAGGTGATGGACAGGCAGGTCGTGCGACAGTTCGGTTTCGGTTGCATACCGGTTCCCAAACCTATACTTACTTGCCAAGGAGGCCTGCAACCAGCTCTCGCAATGAGGGGGCCAAACCGCAGCTTGTGCAACCACTGCCTGCATCAATGGCTTCCATTGCAAAATATTTGCCTCAGGCTGGCTGTTAGGCCCAGTATTTCCTCTTCCTATTCCTTTCTTTCAAGTCTCTCTCTCTCTCTCTCTCTCTCTCTCTCTCTCTCTCTCTCTCTCTCTCTCTCTCTCTCTCTCTCTCTCTCACACTCTCTCTCACTCTCTCTCTCTCTCTCACTCTCTCTCTCTCTCTCTCTCTCTCTCTCTCTCTCTCTCCCCCATAAATGGCTTACTCAATGTTATAGATTCTTTGGATAAAATAAAATAATAATATCATCATTAATGCTATTAAGTTCTAGCTTGCCGTGATTAGCGGTCACGCTATGGTCGAAAATAAATTTTTTTAGAACAGAAACTTCGTTACTACTTAGTAAAAACAGTGGGCTAACCATGAACACATGTAAAAATCTTCATATACTTTATTTTTTTTTTCAAATGCTTGTTGTGCTACTTAATGCTTTTCATTTTTTTATTTATATTTGATTACTTAATGTTTTTGAATCTTTCTTTAATATTATTTCTTTCGATTTTTTATTAGAAAATGATTTTTTTCATTTTTTTTAAGTTTTATTATTTAATGTTACCTATTTAATATTTAATAATTTATTTAGTTCTCTTCTTGAAGCTACGATATGATTTTGTATAGTTTTCTATTACGTATTGTATTGTACGTATAGATATAGTTGTTTATTCCTTATAACATATAAAATCTTTGGCTTTCCAGATATCAACTAAAGCATAGAATTCAAATGAGTAATCAAGAAGATACAGGCCTTTCTTTCACAAACGTACCTGAGTCCGATATTCAGTCTAAACCAGTCAACTTAAATTGGCACTAATGATGTAGCACTTCCTTGAAAAATACTGTTACAACAAATTAATGAATCTCAATTTACAAGTATTGAACAGCTAGAAAGCTTTATTTCCGCCTTCACAGAATATATTACATCTGTACTTAAAAAATCGAGTGTTGCCGCCCATAATAATCACTATTGTACGAAACCTACAAATTTTACAAGTTCGGATTATTATTGAATTTAAAAAAGAAGTTTCTAATTAAAGTTCAAAAATAGATAATACATAATAAATAAAAAATAAAATTTTCAATCCATATGAACTATTATTTTCTAAAACGATTACCTAATATTATATGGAAAGAGAAGAATTTCTCTTTCAATTAAGAACCATTACACTCGAACTGTAGAAAGGAACTCTGAAAATAAATCATATACATCTGCAAAAGCAATCTTAATGATGAGCAACTCATGTAGCGGGGCAACATGACAGAAAGTTGCTGAGAAAGAAATGAAAGAAAAGAACGGAAGAGACTCGGGGAAGCAAACTAGCTGGCCAGGATTAAACCTGGAGTAAATTAACAGATCTTCGAACACGAAAAATCACAATGAACTCCAAAGAACTCAGCTTTTAGCTGAATTTGTACTTGAAGTATGGAAACGAAAAAATGTATTGTATCTTTACGTTCTGTATTATTTATGTACGTACAAATATTATTATTGATTAACTTTTTGGCTAATTGGGACGGGTTATCTACAGGCTACCACCCTTTTCTCGCCAGGGTGGGACTAAGGATTTTATTTAACGAGTTCGTTATTAAATAAATTTCTATTGCCCAGGCGAGAATCGAACTCGGTACTCAAGGTTTATCATGTGAGATTAAGGGTATGTAGAAATAAAGGTTTTATTTACTTATTTATTTATATGCAATAGTACTGTATATGAGAAATCCAACATTATAAAACCAATTTTTTAAACAGGTAAAAATCTTCATTATGCAGTTGAGATCTAGGGAAAATAGAGGAAAAGCAATATTAAAAAGAATAAAACAACATTTGACGGGAAATAAACACAGCACAATAAGCTGGGTTACGGACTATATAACGGAAAATTTCAATAAAATGTAACATAGAGGTCTATTATTACAAAATATAGAGAACAATATGGTATGACGACATGAGTTGCGATTTGATTAAATCGCATTTTAATCCGTATTTAATTGATAGATTCTTCATAAACTGTAGATGCTTAAGCGGCATGAATTCTTCACTGAAAGTGAAAATCTCAGGCCTACTGCAAGGAACTATGAAACTTATATGTATAAATGACATTCATTCCAAAATTCCACTTTCACCACTATCTTTCTTCGACGCAGATAATTCTACTTATACCACTTCAAATATTTAGTGTAATTTCGATACTATCAAAAAGTAGGCTAACAACTGCCATGAATAAAGTGGATTTACACTTCAAAAAATGTAAATTCCGAGTATATTCAAGCAAACCTCAAGCAATAATATTTACGAAAAAGGGCCCCATTTATACCAGAATATAAAAATGAAGAATGGAATTTGATGAAAAAACAGAGCTTTATTTAGTGCTTAATCCCATATTTATAATTCAACAGAAAACTATTACACTGGTAGACAAGGTTTTCTTCACAAGAAATCTTTTTTATTATCTTTTAATTAGTGAATCTAGTGAAGTTTTTCATACTGAATTCAGATATCTAATTTTTCCATCTGGCACAGTTTTTTTGTGACAGGTACTTATTATATCATCATAATTATATATATTATATCATAGGAACCTTTATTTCATATATGGCGATTTTATCCAAACTGATTTAAGGAAACTTTAATTGTAATATTATGTTGAAGCACCATAAAACAAGGCAGTGCAGGTTCATTGATGTTTGGAGATGCTCCGACCTGTTCATCTTGTGTTGTGATGTGTCAATAAAAAATGTGAAAAATGTGTTCAGTAGTGAAATATTCCCTTTCTTTCTTTTCGAAAGTGTATTGTGTATGTAGTGCTTTGTTCTTTCATCATGTCAAGGGAGTGTGTAAATCATGTAGACGGCTTCTGCTATTTTTGTGGTCAGGTAACCTTCAAGTCTCAGACGCTAAATTTGACCCAACTCACAAAAAAGTTGTATCATCTTTATTTTGGCAGTAAGACTGGTGATTCTGATAAGAACTGGGCCCCAAATACATGTTGTGTTTCGCGACTGCTGACTAGGTGGAAAAAAAGTACACATCGTATGCCTTTTGCATTTGCCATGTTTTTGAGGAAACCAAACGAGCATTTATGTGATTGTTATTTTTGTTTGATAAATATTAAAGGAATCGCATCTAAAACAAAACATACAGTTAAGTATCCGAATTTGCAATTGGCAATAATACCTGTCTTTCACAATAAACAATTCCCTCTACCAGTATATGTAGATAAGAACTTAGATGATAACTCTGAATATGACCTCACTGAAACTGAAAATTCTTCAGATGACACTAAATAAGATCCTACATATGAAGTCAATAACTATTCATCAGAAGCATACTTTCCCAATCAGAAAGACCTTAATAACCTGATTCGGGATTTAAATCGGTCCAAACAGCCTTCAGACGGTTTAACCTTCAGACGCAAAGGGTACAATCTACTCCATAAAGAAGTAAGAATATGTAGTTTACCGTGGCAGCTATTGTGATTTCAATGGCTGACTACTGTTGGACCAAGAAGAAAGACGTTTCAGATTGAAAATATTCCCGAAAATCACTGTCTACCACTTAAGTAAGTCAGAATGAGTAGTTATAATTTGGAGAAAAATTAAAGTTATATTTGAATTCAGCACGTAAAATAATTCTAGAAAATGTTATTTTAGTTATTGTTAAAGACAAAAAGTTCATTTTTGTTGACCAGTGTTATTATTTCAATTCATTTACGGGTGAACATGTAACCTAAAGATAAACGCTTCTAATTGCAACTTTTTATACGGTTGTATCACATCTGAATTACTACACATTTACTGTACATGCTAAAGGACATTTGCGTTATATGGTGAATATGACGGGATGATTTCGTGCCTAGGTTAATCCAATATTTACATTTACTTGCGAAACACTTTCTGTGTTAGCCCATCGATAGCTAGTATATAAATAAATCAAATTTGTAAGAAGGGAAGGCTTTTAATCGACGACACGAAGTTCAATAGGAGAGGGGAGTTGTTATTCAAAGGCCTGACTTTTCGAACAGCTGTTTCAATATTATTTATTAATCTATTACTATCCATTGAACAATGGTAAATGATGCAATAATTTCTCTTTATTGAAGTGGATTAAATTGCCCTCAATTTAGAGGGCCATAAAGTTCTTTTAGGACTAAAAAGAAAATCTAGTATTGAAGTTCTGCCAACTCTTAGAAGTTTTAGCTTTGCAATGAGGTCCCTGCGGCCAACTTTGATGTACACATAAAAGAACTTTAAATTATAATTGTCTAGTTAAACTTCTTTGTGTACTTTTTTCAAGACTGGACCTAGATTATAAACTTCTTGTAGCAGATTGAACATCTTTTATTATTACTAATTGTAAAATCAAATTATTTATGGGTCAATAATATGGACATGCGGAGAAGAAGTAGAGGCACCTTAACAGGGCGAAAATTAAACCAATGAATCATCATCTTTAAAAATCAATTCTTGGGCGTCCCTTTTCCCAAAAATCTAAGTTTTAAATATGTTTCTAATGCCATTATTATACTACGGAGTAAGCTCATTAGCGTTAACTTCATTTTCTTGGCAGGTTTAATTAGACTTTTCTTTCAACTTCGCCATTCATAACTTCCTTGGTTCTGCCTCCTCAGGATCCTCAGGATCTGATGTTTCTATACCAAACCCAAAATTCAATAACCCTTATCGATTATGGTCAATATACTTGGCTAGTGAAATCCGGTTACGAATTTATGGGCAACCGTTACGATGTCAATAATAATGCTTAAAATAATTTCACTTTTTAAGTTCAAATTTGTTATTTTCGTTTCCATTACTTGGTGTCTTTCGGACAACAAAACAAATAATTTATTGAGAGCTTTGTGAGTGCAATGAGTATGTGTGCGCGCACGCGTGTTTGTGTGTCTGCGCGAGCGTCTATCTTTTGTCTAGAACAAACACTTCTATATTCTACATTATCACATTGGTATTTAATTTTGTCTATTTCTCTTAATATATGATGATTCAGATCCTCACAGTTATTTGCAGTCATTTAGTCTACCTGAGCTTCATACCTTTCACTTGTATAACACAATTGGAATCAGGAAAGAAGACTTTTCCATTTATAGTACTTTAAGTCATTTGCATAACTAATCGCAATTGAACCGGCCTTAGTAAATAAATAAATAATAATTGTGTGCTTGTGTGACAAAGCATGTGTTTGTATGTATATATACGAGTATGTATTCTAAAATAGTCAGTCATAATCAGATAGTCGTCCCGAGGGGCTGTCAGACGTATATACTCTTTAGACTCCTGCTGATCCACAAGCACAGCGACACTACCGCGCTCTGATAGAAAACTCCTGAACTAATGGGGAACATACCTGCGCCTATTATTTCTATCAGCTTGCTGATAGAGAGGAAGGTGTACCCACGTCTTAACCCGCTCAACCACCGGAGCCGCACACACACACACACACATATATATATATATATATATATATATATATATATATATATATATATATGTACATATATACACACCCTCACACACATATATGTGATGGGCTTGGAGGCAAAGTGACCAAAGAACATTTTAATCAAATCTGAGATTGGCATGTGTTTCATAACGTGGGGATGCTCAACCAATGCAACAACTCCCAGAAATGCAAAATTGTACAATTGGAAGTTTCATTTGCTCTAGAAATATTATTATTTGTGCATTGTACTGTTAAATATTATGAAATTATAAATATTATTAATCACAAACCACTTTAAGGCTAGTCTTTGATATGAATGTGATCAATATATTGCTATAATTGAAGGGAAGAGTAAAATAAAAAACATCATCTTTATACCACATAATTAGATGGAAATTATTAAGAGCTTTAATAAACATTGTTGTTTTGATTTTGTAATTGCCTTAATTTAAATTTTATTGATTCATTCATCCGAATGAGCCAAAAATTCTCAATGACCTCCAAATTGTTCCCTTTTCCAAGATGGAAAAATCTAATAGAAATATTGCAGTTTATAGCTCCAATTTATTATAATTTCTTGCGTACTTTGCGCATGAAATTTCAAGAAAATCAAGTACAGGACTCAATCCTGCTCTGAATCTTTTCCAAGTATTTCACCATTTTGTCAGATGGTGTATTATCATCTGATTTTGTTATTTAAAGTTGATATATTGTATATATATATACGTATATATATAATATATTATTATGTATATTGGTTCATTTTAAGTGTTTTGTGCCACAACTGTATTTATTTATTTGATGAGTTCCACAACTAGGCGATGTTGCTCTGTATAATTTATTTTAGTTAGGATATGTAAATGTTTAAAAGAAAAATAGAAATGTCAACAAAGTTTTTACAACATAAAGTATAATAAAGTAAAGTGAAATAAACTCAAGGAAGCAAATATTACTTTAAAACTGTATAATACCATAAATTATGGGATTAAATCATCCACACACACACACGCACACAAAATTAGTCGTGTAATTGCAGTGAAATAAATAAAATGAGTTGAGAATCGTGGTTAAAAGTTTATTTCCTTCAATTGATTTAATATGAGGGCTCGACCTCTTTCGCTGTGTAAGTTAATAAGTTTTCGTAATCTGAAGTCTGCACATGTTTAAAGGAGAGTGTTGTGTAACAGTCAGTGGATATATGCCGATCTTTTTGATTTATGAGGTATGCCTTTTTAAGTAGTGAATGTCCGATTCTAAGCCTAGTCAACACCACTTGATCTCGTCTGGTAAGATTTTCCAGAGATTTTGCTTGGAGTGGGTTGTTCAGGAGTTTTTGTGAGTGTGTAAACTATAGGTTGGCTTTGAGTTCAAGTGTTTATTACCCGTTTCAAGTCATAGTCATCATGGTTTACTGTTACCTGTCAAATAAGTTATTACTTGGGGCATATAATCATGAAGTTTTGATATATAGAAATGATTATTACAAACGATGTAACATATCGTTCAGAACTAAATATTCCCTTCAAAACAGATGGGAGCCAGCCTTTATTTAACCGGTGCAAACTGTGGGCAGATGTTGGATGATATAATATGCATGATCGAATTTCCCTAAAACTGCCAACACACGCCATGCGGGCGAGGGAATCACTTCACGTAATTGTATCTTTGTTACTGTACTCGTCTGATTCTAAACTCGTAATAGCCCATACAAAAGAACCTTTAATAATGTTTGGCTAGAGTGTGAAGAGCCCGATGACAAGGGAGTTTCATGTCTAAGGGCTCAAGGTGTGGGGTACCGTAAACGATGCGCCTGCTCCATCACTCATCCATGGCACGCACAGCTGTTAACTTACCCTCGCCCACATATTTTGACAATCACTTCATTCATACACGTGTCCCTCTCTAGACCGAACACATTCCTCTATGGAATATCGATAGGCACGCCCCTCTTCAATATTTCTCGCAAATATGACACATTTCTTAATTAAAAACATTCCAACTCTAACCACTCAGAGCTGTGCATGTTTTGAAAAATTCTTTAGAGTATTGGGTCTGAAAAACGTATTAAACGAATGTTTTGCAGTTTGTATATACTTAATCTTTTTTGAATTTGGTATTGCTTTACTTCCTTGCATACCAGTTATATTGATTATAAAAATAATCGAACACACGCATAAGACGACACTTTCTGACACCTATTCGGATTGAAAAAAGTCCGTCACGCATGGGCTGCGTAAACTAAACTTTTTTCCCACGGGGAGGTTCACAACAGATACATCTACATACTGGTAACACCACCGTGAATGTTAAGGGAATAAATACAAACGGTAATAAAAAATATTTCATTCAATTTACAAGTTAATAATACTAATGTAGTTACTAATACTAATATCTACAACGGAAAGCGTCTGAATAGTAAACAAACAGGGCAGCCAACATCGCAGCGCTGAATAGCTAGAATTATTCTAGACCGGAAAGAAGACAATTAATGAAATATATCCGAATATAACATATTAATTTTATTGAAAACTATTTACTATTGTTAGTGCAGTAATTTGTAATGAATTAGAATAATTTTTATCTCAATGACTGATTTTAGTAACCTTCTTGGGTTGCTTTTGTTTTTGCAAAAGAAGGGGAGGGGGGTCAAAAGTACGTATCTGCATGTATCTCGTATAATAAAGGTTTGTTGAAAACAATATTTAGTATTTTACTTTGTAATGAAGTGGTTCATTATATAACAGCTTATTATGAATATGATACTAGTGGGAGTGGGGGTATACTGAAAGCAGCAAACTATAGAATCCAAATATCTCGGTTAACACTCATTATACGGAAAATATGTATAGACTAACATTTATAGATCACTCCATTTCCAATAAGATTGGTTCTATATAATTTTTCGTTCCGACATATAGTAACGGAGACATTTCAATTTTTCGAACATCCTCCCCTCTAACCACCCCCCCCCCCCGCCCCTCACTGATCCGATTTCAGCCATTAATGAACTCCTTCTTCTTACATAAAACAATTAAATACCAAGTTCTGTAACGATCGAACAAAAATTGTGACCGCGTGTGATATGTGTGTACACACACACACACACACACACACACACACACACACACAAACACACACACACAATTTTGACGGACCTCATTTTCGTCGTCTCTTAGGTAGGCTCGATTGGCATTTGAAGAAAATTTTCGAAATTCGCGTCATGAGTACAACCTCAATGACTCATTTCCCTTATGGTAAATCTGCTAAAAACGCATTGTGGTATCGGTACGTGCTGCATAAGTGAAGAGACTACAGACAATTTAAGTGCCTGGAGTCCTTGGATTTTACGTACCGCATGTCTAACACAATTGGCCAAATCAGTGATCAAATATCTTTAAACAAAACCAAAGTTGGTGCTTTCTGAACGAAACTTGAGGGTGAAAAAACAGAATCAACTTCAATAATTTCTATTAACGATGCAATTAAGTTTTCAAGAATGAATTGGTTATAATACAAATATATTTTTATGGAACTTGTATATTGAGTGTTATTTTTATTATTCTGTTTTTTTGGTTCGATAACCCCCCCCCCCCCCACCAACTTTAGAACCTGTTCATGCAATTTTCATATTAAGCAATTATATAATTAATTATACTATCAAATTTCAAGGCTTATTCACCCAAAATTCGATAGATCAAACAAGAGATAACATTGAGAAATTTGCTTAGCTAAAGCATGGCCTAAGTTACGGACTCTTTTTTAAACTTTCTCCGACAGATAATGAAAATTAGAGAAACTGGCCACCACTTTGTTTCAATATATAAGGGGTTTTGAGAGCTTATCACCTTGCCCATCATGGCAGCATCTTGTGTCGTTCCCTGATAACTCCTGGCCCTAAATAAATTGAGCCCAGGTGGTAATTGTGCCACCGCCTTGAGTTGTTAGAGAGTGACAAGTTCGTACGTTATTATAATCCCGTTTGCCCTAAATAAGGGCTTGGAATCCACCTAATTAGTTGGCTGTATTGGGGTACCTTGGGCAGGTGATGCCTCCATACCCGCATCACAAAGGACCAGCATAGCTGCGGCCAGCAACGGTTTTGCCATGCCCTTCTTAACCTACGATAACGGATACATCCAAAAACGTTTCTCTATTTGAAATAATGACTTCTAATCGAGATATGTAGGTTAAGAGACTATTATAGAGATCAATTTCATTAACTATAGACGACAAATGTTCGTCACGCAGGGGCTACAACAACTAAGCAGATTTCCTACCTGCTGCAATTACCTATTTCTAAATAAAACTTGGGTGAGTAGAAATTAAGACTTTAAAGAAGACTTCAAAACCAAAAAAAGTACAAATAATAATACGACTAGCATAATATTTGCGTTCGAAAAACTGCATATAACAACAATTGTAGACCAACAATATTTTAACAATATTGGTTCTCTAACATTTTACTTTCCAGCACATAATAATGGAGATATTTTGAATCATGAAATTTTCACCTCCTCCAATCCCTCCCCCCCCCCCCACCTTAAGGGAATCCAAGCTGACAATAACTGACTATTGCTATAACTGTAGACCAGTTATAAGGGAGTACAGATTCTCAATGTACCACGAAGAAAAGAAGAGACAAAATTAAATTTAATCCGCCCCACACCATACCTGCGTATTTAATATTTTAAATTTTCTAAACTCCATTTGTGCTCAAAAAATACTTTTTCATTATACTGCACGCAAAGCATGTGTTTTCAATATCCAGTTTGAGTACGCAAAGTAGCTATTTTCCGTCCTAGGACGCAAAGTAAAACAGATGTTTTACTTTTCCGTCCTAGGAAGCAAAGTAAAACAGATGTTTTGGAAAACTTACTCTTGGTTATCTTATGTTATTGAGCAATTTCAATTAATTTACCCAAAAATTATCATAATGTTGCTGTTCAAGAAAATGAAGACTATTTCACGGTAGACGACCTTTTTAGAGATGATCCTGAATTTGTAGAATGTATGGCAAACCGAACTTTATCAGGAATCGAAAAAACATTACCCAATAAATGTCTAAATATATCTAATAATAACAATTGTTCAATTAATATAAATTTTAATATGCAACAGCTGTCTAAATTTGATTTGTGTTACTTTATAAAAATGAATCAATTATAACTGAAATGGATATTTTTTTTTTACTATGTTTGAGCAGTATAATGAAAAGTAATTTTCATTACACGTACGAAAAGTGGCTTTCGGTGCTTGGCCAAATTTCCGAGCTCGGCTGCGCCTCGCTCGTAAAACTAGGCCTCGCACCGAAAACGCCCACTTTGCGTCCTAGTAATGAAAATAACTATTTTTTTTTTTTTCATGAGACACTAATAAATTTGGAGGCTTGAAGTCGTAAAACGAAATTCATAATTCTAAACATAATCCGTTTTTATATTTAATCAATAAAACCATTATCAAAGAAGTTAATGATGAATATATGTATGTTTTTACTTCTAACTAAACCTCTAGTAAGAATGAAAATTCGAACTTTCATGTTCCCTATGTTAAGGGAAATTCCCTAAAAATGATTCCGTGGACTTTAATAATTTATTTTTTATTTCGAATCAACTCACAATTTGGTGGTCCAGTTTCGTATACTATTTGAATAGGCTCCACTCTGTGAAAAATTAATAATAGGATTTCCTGTACTGCTCTGGAAAGCGTTGAATTATAATAATGTCCTTTTCTGTCCGAACCACATTGGAATTCATAAACGAATTTCTTTAAAACTACACTTTAAATACATACATACATAAAGACATACGGCAACAAATGATACACATATAACCATAATAACAGAAGAATAATTGTGGCATAATTTAAATTAGCAAATCAAAGAAAGTAATTTTGAGATCTAAAATTTATACTGGAGAGATCAAATTGTCAACGATGGGTTGAGTAAAACCATGTTCATAAAGACCATATTTATTTAAAATACATTAAGGTGAGCTTGAATTTCATTAATAATGATATTTGACTTATTCCTCATGTGACTAAGCAAGATCTAGTAACGTGGAGCAGCGGTGATATCAGCCATTGAAGATATTAACCCTTTGAATACAACTGTTGAAAATAATTAGCTCATCTGAAATTAATTGTTCTACAGACTTTTTAATTGTTCGCCCTTATTTAACGGTCGGGTGAAATCCAGGAGCGGAACTCTGCAGTACGCATGCTCCAGGTGTGCCCCGCACAGCTAAGCACTTTCACATATGAACATTTCACCATTAATGTACATTAACTCAAATTGTAGTTTTTTTTTTTCTAATACCATTACTAAAGATAGAAAATGGCTTACCTATATACATATCTAGCTACGGTAGCCTACTATGAAATTACACCAACTTCATATAGACCAATTCAATGACGTCATACTTCACACTTGAATTCACAACGGAAAAGCTTGATAAAATCATACAAAACGCTTGACGTGTTCCATTCACAACGACTAACTCACATCACACATGGTACTCTGCATAGTCTACGAAAAGGAAAATGTTAAAAGCCAGTCACGCTGGTCTATCGATCCTTTCATGGAGATGACAAAAATGAGATCCGTTCGAAACGTGTGTATATATGTATATAGTATTTACAGGCTATAGCAGGTAATTGGTTTCGTGAATAGGTAAACCTAATTTTCACATGAAGAACAATGGAGTAAGTGGGTCATAACGACATGCAGCAGTTTCTCATTGCCTTCTTCATCAGGCTATCAATAAAGGCATCATGAGGAAAATTCCTGTCAAACCAGTAAAAGCATGAGTGGAGAAAATTCTATTCAAGGCCAGAGTTGTTAAATTGCCATTCCTCCGTAGCCTGTAGCCTGGTTAAGCTGACTAATGATAGGCATTAGCCAGTACGAGTATGAGCATGAAGACTGCTACTTTAATCTGCCCTCCAGTCTTGCCCCACTGATATTTTGTAAGTGAGACTTTTGGCTAGGAGGGGTGTATATATATATATATATATATATATATATATATATATATATATATGTGTGTGTGTATTTATGTAAACGCTGTAGTGGTCACAATTGTTGTTTGATCGTTTTCAAACTTTATATTTATACATTTTATTCAAAATTACCGACCAAGTTTGTTTGGGTTTAGTCAATTTCTATTAATCTATTAGTTAAAGCGTTGACCTTAATCTCACATGATAAACCCAGAGAGGCGAGTTCGATTCCCGCCTGGGCAAAGGAATTTATTTAGTGATGGAATTCATAAAATAAAATCCTAAGTTACTCCCTGGCTAGAAAAGGAGTTTAACCTGTACATAACCCGTTACTTAGCCTTAGTTGCAAAAAGTGGACGTTAATAAATAATAGTTTTTATTAATCTATTAGATATATCTAAAAATCGTGAATAACCGTTCATGTTGAAAATATATAATTCTATAAATAACGGTCTATTTTTGCTGTGTCTCGTATACTAACGGAGATATTTCAACACATTGTATTCTTCTACTGAACTCATATATGCTGATGTATATTCTAAGCTTAAATATAAAATATTATTTTCATAGTTCTTTTACAATGTGAGTCATAATCTGTTGTGATACGTTCGATGCGACGTCATCAAGCCATAAAGTAAATCTTAAACTTTATAGACAACATGATTTTATTTTTATCAATACCATACTGGATAATTAACAGTTTCATGCCAAAATTAAGATTATTTTTGCTAATGGCTGAAATCGGACCATGTATGGGGGGGGGGGTTGAGAGGATGAAAGTCGAAAATTTGTAACACCTTAGTTATTTTGGATCAGATCGAAAAAATGTATATATCCAATCTTGTTGGGAATTTAACTTTCTATGCATATTTTCTATACATATTTCATGAATCTCAAATATTAAACGAGATATTTTATTTTATTACTATTCAGTCTATAGCAAATACTCACTTCTACTCATCCGGATTTCCCTTATTGTAACTGAGAAAATAAACATCTCCCCCCCCCCATACATATAAATATCCCACATGTATTCTAATTCATGTTTACATAGGATTCCTACTATGTGAGCAGTAGAGAATAGATGGAGTGTGTTGTGATCATAGTGTATCATATACTAGGGATATCTGCTTAGTTTACGCAGGTCTTGCGTGACACACTTTTCCAAAGAGGCAATTCATATTGATGGATACGTTTTGATACATCTTGCTTTGTTACCCCATTGCACACCCCCGGGAAACGGTTAAAATTCACTTTGCAAAGTCCGTGCTCAGTTTACAAATGGCCCTTTACTGTAGAATAAACGTTCTTCATGTGTCCAATATTTACCATTTCTGAGAGCTAAATTGCACATCAAAGAAGGGGTTGGGAGTTATCGAAATTACCCAAGTGCTTAATATGCTCTTGTTAGTAGATTTCTCTTAAGGGAAATCAGCTATTGAGGTCGTACTCATGATGCGAGTTTCGAAAAATTTCTTCAAATGTCCATCGATCCTACCTAGGAGATGACGAAAATGAGGTCCGTTCAAAATTATATATATATATATATATATATATATATATATATATATATATATATTTGTCTGTTAACGCTCTAGCGGTCGCAATTTTTGTTTGATCTTTACCAAACTCGGAATTTAATCGTTTTATGTAAAAAGGAAGATCAAGTTCGTTAATGGCTGAAATCGGACCAGTGGGGGGGGGGGTTAGAGGGTGGATTTTTGAAAATTCAAAATATCTCCGTTATTATGCGTCGGATCGAAAAATTGTATAGAATAAATCTTATTGCAAATTAAATTTACTATAAATATTGTTCTATACATTTATTCTGTATCTTGAATATTAACCGAGATATTTGCATTTGTATTCTGCGTGTGGTCACCAGTAGGCATGTTCGGACTTTCCGCCGAGAGCTCTGGCGGCCGTTTCCATAACTATTCGTCCCTCGTGAATAGGTTTAGAGGTTATGTTAACTGTTTTTTTGGTGCTAGAAACTACTGGGTTATTACGCCCTAAATAATGTTTTAGGTTTAGAGGTTTCTTACTACTACAGTTGTTATTAGGCGGATTTCTCATTCTAAAACTTCACGTGGGAAATCTGCTTAGTTTACGCAGCCCCTGCGTGACGGACTTTTTATTTCTAATTCCCCCTCATCTTTTATAATTTTATTGATAAACATAATAGGATAATCATTGCATTTATGTATTTCGGTTACATTGATTTCAATTTCTATAGACGCATCTCGTGTGCCAACAGTGAACATCCCTTTTATTAATCCTCTACAAATACGTTTTTTTTTAATTTATTTATTTTAGAAAGTGATTAATGAATGGTTATTAATAATCATTCTATTAGGCGACAATTATAAAGGCCATTCCATAATTTATTACTATCAGGTCCACTATCAAAAATTTAGTTAATTACTAACAAAAACTTAGTGTTCATTAGTCCCTGTTATTAAAATATAATAAATGGGATTACAATTACTCAAGCTAGGAGTGTATTTTAGGATGAAGTGGATGACTGTGTATGTCTGAGGAAGGGGTGAATGTGTTTATGTACATATGATCAACATTTGTGCATGAGTGTGAATGAGATAGAAGGGTTATTGTTCTCAGCTTGTCTAACAGTTAGGCTGGAAATAATCTTCCCCCAGGGAGGAATCCTCACTCTACTGATTGTAAGTCTTGAATCTACTTGCATAAACCCTTTTAGCAGATTTCCCTTAAGGGAAATCAGCTATTGAGGTCGTACTTATGACGCTATTGTCGAACATTTTCTTCAAATGTCCATCGATCCTACCCAGGAGATGACGAAAATGAGGTCGTTCAAAATTAAATTTATATATATATATTTGTCTGTTAACGCTCTTGCGATCGCAATTTTTGCTTGATCGTTGCTGAACTCCATATTTAAATATCTTATGTATAAATAAAAGTTCGTTAACGGCTGAAATCGGATCAGAGGGAGGGGGGAGGTTAGAGGGAAGGATTTTCGAAAATTCGAAATATCTCCGTTACTGTACGTCGGATAGAAAATTTCTACCCATCCGATCCGTTTTAAATTGTAAATTAAAAGATCTATAAATGTTTTCATTATCTTTAATATTTACCGAGATATTTGTATTTTTTAGTTTTCGGCCTTCAGTAAACCCCCACTCCTACTCCTACTCACGTCATATCAACAGAAGCTGTTATATTATGAAGCACTTTATTTGAATCCTAATTAACAAATATTGTTCTCATTGAACTTTTACGTCATGAGATAAATGCAAATACGGGACGCAAGTGGGAAATCTCCTTAGTTAACACAGTCCCTGCGTGCCGGACATCTCTCTATATTCTGTTTTGTGTTGTCTGCAAATAGTATATTTAAAATAGTTTTTGTGTAATTTTGTGCATGATGAGGAGTAAGGACTTTAAATAGTTTCCAGTTCCCCCTGTGAATGTGTTACCTGCATATTTTCAGTTGTTTCTGGTAGGCATTCTACCGTCACGTTCTTACTTTTGAAATTTTAAATACAATTGCAGTATGAAAAACTCATAAGAACAGTTTGTGAATGACTATATTTTTAAGATATAGAAATTAAATAGAAAAATTCCTCATTTAAATTTTTATTGAATATTAACAGAAACAATAAATCTTTCTACGTCACTACCTCCCAAGTAACTTAACTATATCCTAAATATTAAGTGCATTTTAATCAATTAATAATAATAAATAAATAACAGATTTTATACACAGTTAAATTTGCAATAAGATTGTTTCTATACAATTTGTCGATCAGACTCATAGTAACAGAGAACTTTTGAATTTTCAACCCCAATGAACATTTGAAGAAATTGTTGGAAAATGGCGACACGAGTAGGACCTCATTAGCCAGTTTCCCTCAAGGGAAATCTGCTAAAATGGAGAGAGAGGAATGTTGAGCCCCTGGAATTGTTGGGAGGTAGAGCCAGAAGCGCAAGGATGCAGGCCTGGTTGCCTAACCCTCTGTTGGACATGGTGATGGCGGTAAAAATCCAACCTGGAACCAGTTCTTCCCAAGGTCAGCATTCATTGGTCTAGACCTTTTTAGGTGTCTGCTACATTGTCTCATTCTATTGTGTTACCTCATTTTAAGACGTATTTACAGCAGTTGTGAGTGTTTATTCAAGTGCCTAAAGTGATTAATGTAAAATTGAGTGTTTGGGCATTAAAAAAAACCCGGAGAAAATAAAGTTATTATATCATTTGATAATAATAATTTGTAAATTATTTCATATAAGTATGTATTCTCTAAATTCCAGGGCCATTGAAACTAAAACACAGAAACAAATGTCTGGATAATCAGACAAATTCATCGCTTTCCATGAGACTATAACAATCAAACGTGTCTTTGTTATGGTCTGGTGTGAAGTGATGAATTCCCTACTGTAATATTCTATGGCGTCCTGCAACAGATTTCTTCAAAAGTACAACCTATCTATTTATCATATTTTTTTTTTCTGTTGAGGGTCTCCGGTAGAATTGGGTTCACTTCGTACAGTAATCCTGGAAACTGGCCTGGTGCCGTAATCAAACTGGGTTTAATCGTACCCTACAATTGAAGGAAAGTAACCACGTTTTCTATATTAAATTAATCTAATTCCTAGATTATTAATTAATTCAATTAATTGTTATTGTTATAAAATGATAGTAGAACTAGAGTGGCGGGTTCGATTCCCACCTTGGACAGTAGAAATGTATTTTGTGACGGACTCATTAAATAAACTCCTTAGGCCCACCCTGGCTAGAAAAGGGTGGTAACCTGTAGATAACCCGTCCAGATTAGCCATTTTAGCATAAAGTGGATGTAAATAATAATAAAAAAACAAATAAAAGTAACTCAGACATATTCCATACAACTGTCGTATTTAAAAGTAAGTAGCTCAACTAAACTTGGAGTTAGCAGTAGTATAAATAAACAGACTACGAAAGTATCCGATAATAGAAATTTAAAAAAACAAATCACAGATCACTGATGACCTTTCCACTAATGTCATTAGTTGTCCCTGTGTTAAGTTTGAATAGTCATTCCCTAAGGCATCGTAAAATTACTTCCAATCGATTGTAGTTGATAGCTATCAATGGGATGGGGCAGGATTTCATTCACTCTTTGCTGGCTTTATTTGTCGGAGTTTGAGTGATTAAATCGGGCATTGATTTCTGTCATCAGCATTTCAGGCCAAATTGTCTGCTTAGCCATTATAAAGTCATTTTTCTTCCAGTTTTCTAAATTTTGTAAGAATAGCGTATTATTTTGATAATAAATGGAAGAGTAATGCATATGTTAGATTGTTCGAAAGGAACTGATACAGTCGATTCAAAGTATTTTTCAAAGCCCATCAAGAAGGTGAAGAGTTTGTCTTGATATATGTTAGAATTTTCATTTTTGAGGATTTTTGAGATAATATTAATTACATATGAATGCCGATAGCCCTGTGCCGTTGATAGGTTTAAACCCATCAGTGTGAATAAAAATGTTGAACCAATATGGGAATTTAATGAGCCAAGGGAGGCTGAGATTTTTTAAATTTAGGTAATGGTAAATTAATAGTGAAGTTAATTACAAAGCATGGAGTGCATCACAGTTAATGTTATAAAACGAATTTGGATAATGGCTAATTCAGGGGTTATTATTATGTATTTAATATACCTCGTACTGGAGAGTCTTCCGGCTTGGGATTTATGGTTAATGGGTCAATGTTAGGACAAGCAGGATTGAATACATGATATTATGGTTCGGATACAGCTTTATGCATGTGAGCTGCTAGTAGTGTTTACTGTCCAAACTCAAGCAGTGGTTTGCCGGTCTCTACATGTAAGCGGATCATTGGCTGCTTCTGAATGGGACATGTCCACAAGTCGAATACCCGCGTTGTTTACAGAGTTTAATAGTTTAGTACGTCAGGCTTGGCGGGACTCAAGGGTATACATTCATAATCTAAACCTGATTGCATAAGTGATCGATAGAACTGAAACATTCCCATACCGGCTCCCCATTTCGTCGCACTTAAAAGTATAAACAAGTTTAAGGGAGCAGGGTAAGTTGCCAAATTTCATTGAAAACAGCTTAATTTTGAGTACACATATTGAACTGGCTTTAATCATAAGTTTTTAATTTCATATCAGTTCACATGTATTTTTTATCTTTTTATTGAGCATTATGAATTTTCAACTTTATTTTGCTTATGGGACCTACAACGTTTATTCAGTTTTACTGTTAAGAAACTTTTCAATCAAATGATACTTCTAAGATGACTGATTACTATAAAAAATATTGCATCCTTTTCCGAAGAGCTTTTGAAGTTTAGCATTCTTCTTAATGTTGAACCTGAGATCTATCTTCACATCATGATTCAGTAGCGTTATACTTCTTTAGAAATCTAGGAGTAACCTTGAAGTAAACTCTCTGAAATTTTGTTTTGTTTAATCTCCCCTCACCAAAAAAATGATATAAAAATACTTAAAGCTGTGACCACAAAACAATTATTTACTAAGGTCCACTTTATGCTTTTACGGCTAAACGGGACAGTTATCCCCCACGCAGGTTACCGCCCTTTTCTAGCAGGGGTTTTAATATTTTGAAACTGTAGCTCGAGGCATAGCACCTAGGAGGATTTTTGTCTCCTTACAAGCCATGAAAATAGGAGCATATGAAGCATATATAAATATATATAAAAATTAATACTTTTCTTAATGTTTTCAACTTACGCTGCCTCATCAAAATTTTTACATTTAATGTTGAAATTACTAAATGATAAACACGTTAACTGGCATTCAGGAGCTTACAGTATTCAAAACTTCATTAAACACCTGAGGACGGGTGTACCGGTATTTATGATAGTATTGCCAGACATCTTGGAGCAGGCTCTTATTACTGGTTGATCACTGAGTGCACCTTTAAAGCGCTCTCCATGAGGCTATACCAACTCAAATTGCCTTTGTTGTGGTCTGGTGTGAAGGGATGTATTTGCTAGTGTAATGTGCTACGGCGTCCTGCAAAAGATTTCTTCAAATGAACAAACTATCTATTTATCATATTTTTTTCTGTTGAGTGTCTCCGATAGAATTGGGTTCATTTCATAGAGTAATCCTGAAAACTGACCTGGTGCCATAATCAAGTGGGGTTTAATAGTACCCTACCATTGGAGGGAAGTAACCACGTTTTCTATATCAAATTAAGCTAATCCCTATTTCAATTAATTGTTATTATTATAAAATTATAGTAGTTGGAAGAAAAAAGATCATTCGGGACTCCAAAAGACAGTTTTTTTACCATATTTTTTACTTCACGTAAAATCCGTAATTGTCATTAGATACTTAAGGTGGGTCTTCTTCTTATTCTAGATCCAATATTATTTATATATTCTTAAAATTTTATGGCAAGGGTCTCCAATAAAAAACATTTTTCCGGTGCAAACTTTATTGACACTGCCATACATGTTTCGTGGCTTATTTGCTACCTCTTCAGGGGCTATCCCTTTTAAAAGAAAAAAAAATATAGAAAAATATTAATAAGATTAATTTAACACATCCCTTATTAATTCTTTTACTATATATTGTATTAGTAGGTGCCTACAACAATGACATATTTATTAAATATAATTATAAATTGCTACTTCCATTTCTGAAGTGCTTGTTTACCTTTTGCATTACGTTGTGACTGTCCACCGGAAAAAAGTTTTTTATTGGAGACCCTTGCCATAAAATTTAAAGTGGGTCCTTATAAGGAAGAGTTGAAACAAAAAATTAAAGCGTGATTAAAAAAAGAACGTATTTGCATAAATCTTCCTTAAGGGAAATCTGCTAAAATAAACCGAGGAAGATAGTTACTAAAGGGTTATGATATAATTCTGAAAGAACAAGGTTTGAAACGGGAGATCAAAGCGAACATAGATGAGCAGTTTTGTAATTTTTTGATGTAAGAAGGTTATTGGCTGTGCTGTATAAGAGCCGAAGATCAGTTGAAGGTACTACAGTAGATTTTCATTTTCTGGAGCAATGTAAGCCTTTGTGAAACAAAGTAGTCTCCTGCGCCTCAATGCACTATAGATTTTCGGATTTCTCTTTTATTTTTCCTTTATTAATTCGTAAAAATCTGATTTAACTCTTGCTTGGGTGAGAACAATATGATAAAGGTGCACCCATTGAGAGAATAAGTTGGTGGGGGGCTTGCTAACGGCGTGCTCCGACCTTGGAAGAGTGGGGAGAGTTGTACGGGGGTACAAGGCAGGTAGTCGTGCTTTGCCGCTCTAACTCGGAGGTTGGCTGTCTCTCTCTCTCTGGGCCTCTTTCTCAACCGGCATCTCAACCACTTCTCATTTTTTGGATAATTTCACAAATGGAATCGCAGTAATAGTGAGTCACTTTCAAAGTTACTTTTTTGTATAAAATCCTAGAGCAAATAATATTCATTTAAAAAAAAATATATATTAACAGCGAATTTTTGAGCAAAAAAAAAAAAATGTAATTTCTTATGACAGTACATTATCATTTAACCCAGCAGTGATTTATATTATTAGTCTTCTGGCCTCTCTTTTATTTAATACAACATCTAACATTACATAAATCGTCATCGTAAGGAAATTCTACATTTTTAAATGTGCTCAATAGAAGTATGAGATAATTATAATTAATTATGAGATATTTAATTAATGAAGTCTATGTGTGTGTTTAAACTGAACTTCTTCAGTTCAAAATAAAGTTCACATTATAGTATAAGATTTCTCTTGGTTTATTTATTTTTTTTTACTTTCAGTTTGAATATTGTTATTATAGACATAAGAGAAAATGTCTCTTAATTTAAAGTAAGGCATTCATTTGTGCTTCGAGCAATCTTAACAATTAGAATATTTTAAAGTTTTTAAGAAATAAATTGATCCAAAATATTTTAAAACCACTGAATATTTTAAAGCTGGTTGAGTAATGTCGTCGAAATTTATATATTATACTGGAAAATTCGAAACATTTTAGTTATTGAATTGAAGTAGATTTATCTGTTTTCTTTAATAGCCTATATCAAATAAATATATTTTAAATATAAAGTTCACTTGGGCGTAGAGGCGGGAAAACCGGATGAATAGGGGTGGCTGGCCGTCATAAAAAAGGACATAAACCTGTTGAGTGCTGAGGAGAACTCCCACATTTTATGTTGCCTATTTTACCCCCCAAGAGGTCTTTTATTCAGGTTTATGTGTTTTTTTGGCTTTATATTTTTTTTTAATTCCTTAATGGAGATATTTGCCAATATCCAGGTTAGAGGGTAATACAACCGTCAACAAACTGCAGGTCTTGACCTAATATAACCTGACGACGTGGATTTCCTCTTCCTGTCTAGATGGTTATCTTCCTAATGACTTCTAAAATGGCGGCTTCTTCTAATTTATGTTAATAATTCATATTAAATATAACTTCTTTAATGTTCTAAAATTAGTTTGATTACTTCTAAATCAATTAATTAATCTCATGTAATGTTTGAAATTACTTTTGTAGATACAGTTATGATATTAAAAGTAAAGACACCCGTCCTCCGCAATTGATCTAATCATAAATTGAAATTATACAAACATAGCAACATTCCCTCAAAGCTTATTTGAATATTTTTTTTTTACTATAGTACATCAATGGAATGTTTTATTTAACATGACACTACTTTACTAACTAACTCCTGGATTCAAAATTATTTAATTCGTTTTTTTTTACTTTCCTTCCCTAGACAACCTAGAGACCACCTGAGCATCTCTGTCAGAAATTTCCTTTAGAGAATTACAATATACCTTTAAATACAACACATAAGCCTATATTACTAATAATTTTTACCTTTCCTTTCTTATTTTCCTTTCAAATTTAGTAGATTTCTCTTAAAGTAAATCATCTATTGAGGTCGTATTCATTACGCGATTTTCGAAATATATCCTCAAATGTCCATCGATCCTTCGCAGAAAATGGCGAAAATGAGGCCTGTTCAAAATTTATATATATTTGTTAACGCTCTAGGGGTCACAATTTTTATTTGATCGGTACCCAACTCGATATTTAAAAGGTTTACGTAAAAATAAAGATCAAGTTCGTTCATGGCTTTAATCGGACAAGAGGGAGGGGAGAATGTCGAACATTCAAAATATCTCCTTTATTATGTGTCGGCTCAATTTTCGAATGAAACAATTTTATTGCAAATAAAATGTTCTATGAATGTTGTTATAATGTTTTTACAGATGTTATATCATGAAGCACATTATTCAAACATTAAATACCAAATATTGCCTTAATTGAAGTCGGACCAGGAATAAAGGGGGGAGTTCGAAATTTAAAAATACCTCCTTTACTATTAGTCGGAAGGATAAAATGTTAATGAGCCAATCTTGTTAAACTATTGATGCTCTACAATTATCGTTCCTTAGTTTTTTTTTGTTGCTTAAATATGAAACTAGTTACGTCTTACTTTCTTGTTTTCAGCCTTCAGTAACCCCCCACTTCTACTCGTCGAATTTGTACTTAGATGTAACAAATATATGGAGACATGAGATCAAGAGTGTGTCATATCAGTACGTGGGAAATCTGCTTAGTTTACGTAGCCCCTTGTGAGACGGACATTTTTTTTTATTATACAACACACACGCCACCGATATATCACTCCAATATGACATAAATCATTTGTTTTTCTTTCCTATTTTTATAAATAGATTCATTTTTTATTGCGGTAATAACAACTCCCAATTCCTTAAATAAAAAAAAAATGAAACCAACTATTGCCCCATTAACGCCCGTTTAACGAATTTTACAAACATATTATTCTAATAGCTTCTCAATCTCTTTCTTAATACCTTTATGAACTAACACTTCATTGGTAATCCCATTCAAGGTAATTAACAGTGATTGCTCACAAATCACTATGTGTAGTATAATTAAGTTTAAATGACGTAGAATCAATACTAGGCAGTGTTTAACCTTCCAAATAAAGCTGGTTATATGTCATCACTGTCTTTGAAAGGAATGTCCCAAGTGGTACTGCACTTCTTTAAAATAACATTAGAATTAACAGAAATCACTATATAACATGCTAATTAGAAACTGTTATATTGTTCATCTTTTCTTTAAACCATATGATATATTGAAAATACAAGTCTAAATCATATGATTCATTTAAAATTGTAAATTAAAATCATGTGACTTCTGTAAGGAAATAATTCACGAATCAATCAGGAACACTAGAAATTTATGAAGCATAATACACATTAGGAAAAAAAATAAAGCACTTTCTATATTTTAATCCATGTAAGTCAAAGTGTCTCTGATTATAAGAACCAATCAGAACTCCATTTAATAGATATTATAGAATTTTAAAGAAGTGGTAACTTTTTGAATGTTTGGGGAATAGTTCACAAATGAAACCAATAATAGGGTTTAAAGGTTAAGGAAACAGAAATATGATCGAGTGGCAAAAAGAAAATTATTAACTGAAGAAAGCTGCTTCTCCACTTTCCTTCTTATGGACCCAATGCATTACAGACTTCACGAATGGACGGAACCCTGCAAGTAACAACGCAGGTGCAGCGTACAGAAGCAGATTACCCAAATGCTGGAATGGAATGCTGATGATCCCAACTTCTATTCTCTATTTCTCTAGTAATAAGAAGAACTCGATATTCAAACGTTTTGTGTAAAACTAAAGATCAAGTTCGTTAATAGCTGAAATCTGACCAGTGAGAGGGGGGATTTCTAAAATTCTTAATATCTTCGTTATTATGACTTATCGGATGGAAACATTATATAGAACCAAACCTATTTCAAATAAAATGGTCTATAAATATTATTATATACATTTATTATCTATCCTTAATATTAAAGGAGATATTTGCTTCTTTTTTTTCCCCCACTCCTACTCATATCATATTAGCAAAAAGCTGTTCCATCATGGACCACTTTATTCGAAGCTTAAATTCCAAATATCGTTTCCATTGATTGTGTCAGATATTTGCAATTATTTTCGGTGTGGCGTCATCAATTAATATTTTACGTTCTAAACTACATGATTATTCTTTGATCTACTTTTCTCGTGTTATTTAATCTTTTTATGGAAAACTAAAGCTAATATTAGACAATTGCTGAAAACAGTCTTGATGGAGGGGGGGGGGCTAGAATATTAATGTTATACAACTAAAGCGATTGGAATTTATATTTCCAACAACTATTATCTTATACATGTTCTCAGACTCGAATACTAACAGAGTTATTTGTATATTTTTGATCAGCCTTCTTTAATCCCCTCTACCATTTCTACTCATTCGATTTTCACTCTAAGTACCTCAGTTATTAAACATCTCATATCCAACTAACATTTTTATTTCAGTCCATTTTCTTGTTTTCAGTCAATAAACCCCTATTTCTTCTCATAAAGAATTGATAGTGATATGAGATGACGTCATACCAAAATATGAGAAATCTGCTTTGTAGAGATAAGTAGAAGAGGGACATTACTTAATGCTGAAAAATACAAATAACTTTATCAATATTGGCGAACAGACGGGAAATAAATCAAATAATTAATCGAGTTGTTTTGGTTTTGAATTTCCACCAAACCATTGAGTAAACTTGTTAAAATTTCATTATAGGTCAAAGAATCAAACTGACAGGAAACCCGTTAGAAATTTAGAAATTACGGAGAAATATTTGGTTGATAAATAGGAGATTGTGCATGATAATTAGCACATATGTGTGGAGCATACAAGGGATTTGAGATGGAGGAAGGAGTTAATGAGAGTGCTAGCTCATTCATACATTTTATCTCTCTTTCTCCCTTTCACGATTATTAGCTCGTATCTAAGCTCTTTAATGGGAGTCCATCCAATTAATTATATCCAGCAATATCCTCCCTTTCACCTATAATTTATAGCTCATGCTTGTAGATAATAATAGTCAGCGAATGCTACCTGCAAACATATTTATTTGCAAAGATGGATGACCTCAATATTAAATACATTTCTACTTTTCTTTCATTATAACAAAAAGTTCGTCTTGATATTTAGCGAAAACTCATTTCGAAGTCGTCTAAGAATGTTGTAGATTCCTGAAATTTTCAAACATTGCAAGAATTAGCAATTCTTAACAAAGTAAGAAATTAAATTTCTATTTTTTATCAGTATGTATTTTCCTTATAGATTTCGATTGAAGCAGTGGAATGTATTTACACTTTACCCTCTCCACAAACTAGTCTTCGATTTTTTTTTGCAGATTTCCCTTGCAGATTGGGGGGGGGGATTTCCGAAAATTCATAATATCTCCGTTACTGTACGTCGGATCGATAAATTGTATAGAACCAATCTTATTGCAAAACAAATGTACTATAAATATTGTTATATACATTTATTCTCTATCATGAATATTAACTGAGATATTGGCATTTTTCAGTTTGGAGCCTTCAGCAAACCCCCACTTCCACTCATGTCAAATTAACAATAAGCTGTTGTATATTGAACCATTACAAGGTTAAATACCAATTATTGTTTTCATTGAACTTTTACTTTTTGAGATATATGCAAATACGTTCTGTTGATCCCCCCCGTTTTTGTTCTTGGATTACTAAAATTTGAGTGATTGAGATCAAAATGATTTTGATTCATTACAAATTACAGCACTAGCTTTAGTAAATTGTTTTCAATAAAATAAATATGTTATATTCTGATATATTTTATTAATTGTTTGTCTTTCCGGTCTATCTATCTATTCATCGCTATAAGGTTGGCTGGCCTGTTTGTTTAGATTTCAGCCACTTTCTGTTGTAGAGATTAACTTGTATTCTAAATTGAATCAAAGATTTCTCATTACTGTTTGTATTTATTCACTTAATATTCACGGTAGTGTTAGCTGTATGTATATTTATCAATTTTAAACCTTCGGGAGGAAAATCTGCTTAGTTTACACAGCCCCTGCGTGACGAACTTTTTTCATGATGGTAAAGAATATATGAAATAGAGATAGAGAAATTATTTTAAAGGATTGCAAAAATCCTTAACTACATAAATCACTGTTTAAAAGTAATCTTTCACAATGGCTCTTCAAAGAACAAGATGAATTTCAGGAGTGTGATCAGCGTAAACAAGAACCACACCTGAGGCCATTAAACTGTCAATATACCTTAACAACTACCCCAAATTTTTTCTACACGTCAGTAAAATTTTTTTAGCAGATTTCCCTTAAGGGAAATGAGCTATTGAGGTTGTAATCATAAAGCGATTTTCGAATTTTTTTTTCAAATGTCCATCGATCCTACCCAGGAGATGACGAAAATGAGTTCCATTCAAAACTATATATATATATATTTGTCTGTTACCGCTCTACCGGTCGCAATTTTTGTTTTATCGCTACCAAACTTGGGATATAATCCTTTAATACAAAAAGAAAGATTAAGTTCGTTAATGGGTGAAATCGGACCAGGAGGAGGGGGGGGGTTAGAGGAGGAGAATTTCGAAAATTCTTAATATCTCCGTTATTATGAGTCGGATCGAACAATTGTATAGAACCAATCTTATTGCAAATGTAATGTTCCATAAATGTTGTTATGTACATTTTTTCACTGTCTTGATTATTAACAGAGATTATTCGTTTTCGGTCGTCAGTAAAGCCCCACTCCTACTCATCACATATTTTCAATATTCTATTATGTTATGAAGCACTTTATTTGAAGCCTAAATACCAAATATTGTTCTCATTGAACTTTTAAGTTTTGAGATAAATGTAAATAAGTAGCGCACGTGGGAAATCTGCTTAGTTAACGCAGCCCCTGCGTGACGGACTTTATATTTCAAGTGAGACTAAGTACAATGCCCCAGTTTCGAAAATGATGTACAAGTGTTTTATACGATTTATGTACACCCCTTTAGTTTTATATATATATATATATATATATATATATATATATATATATATATATATATATATATAAGGGAGCGGTGGTGTTGCAGTGGGTATAGGGACCATAACCAAGAATTTTCACGGAATTGCACTCTAGTTTTTATTTTGCTGTGCGTTTACCGAGCTTTAAACTTCTACCCGTTCTTCACTGAACATCGTGAGGCAAATGGGATACGGCATCGGCTTGTATGCCATCCCAATACTGCAGTGAACGTGTCAAGCCAACAACTTGAACAATCCACCAATACCTTTTAGTAGGATCTGGTCTTTACCATTTTTTTTTTCTAAAGATGGTATAATATTCATTATTGGTTTTATGTTATTAGACGTTTTCATCAGAAGTATGATCCTAACAATGCTTTAACAGGCAATGTGGCGATCTCCATTTGCGTATTCTTAAGTGGGTTTATTTATTTTTTGTAGGCAACGTAAATTATCTCTCTAACAATATGACAAGATATAAGAAAGGACATCAGATTTTATTCAATTTCATGTGCGCCCTTAATTTAGAAAAGAAGGAAACTTTGGGAACAAGGTAGTAGATATGGTACGGAGACAAGTAGATCAAGATGCTCTAACGGCTCTTTAAAAACCTCTACATATGAAAGAGCAGAGTAATTTTTTTTCTTCATACTCCCTGTTCGTATCAGAGCCCCTGCGAATCTGCCTTTGGGCCTTGGCATTGTGAGCCTACATGGAGGGGAGCCCGACAGCTGGGCGCGTGCCCTCACAAAAGTCTTAAGACGTTGCCGATGAAAAAAGGAGCAGCTGATACCACCTGGTATTTACTGGGCAAGATGAGGAGCCCGATAGCAACCATCTAGAGCGACATGTGCCTTGTTTACCTTCCCATTGAGAATTCATGTATTCAACTGGGAAATAATTTGGGTCCGGCCCAAGGTACTAGGTCATTCTTCAATTGAGGTTCCATCTTGGCTTTAGTCAGGTATTTCAGATAGGGGCTACGACCTGTTAGGAATAATTAACCCCTAAGGTGCTTGTATTATTATAATGAGAAATCAGTAAATCTAACTAACAGACGCCAATACCTTGGATGTTAATGTCCTATAAAGGAATACAGACAAAGTTATGAAGGCATATGAATCATGACGTTTTCATTAATTTAGTATTCATCTATGTTACAACAATCTATATACCTTCTTTCAATTTTGAAGTTTATATTATTAGTAACGCAATGAGGTTATACCAATTTCTATGAATTGGACTAATCCATAGTCATTGTAGTCTTGTCGTGTTTTTTAAAAAAAATTAATGTGATAGCCGTAATTGACCAAATGCATCGTTTCTTAACTCAGTAAGTTACAATGCCAGCAAACAACAAATACGCAATGAGTAGAGCCATATTTTGCTAGGGATCACCTAGAGGAGGACGAATAGCACTTGATCCGTGAAACTCTTAATTAACCTTTCTCTTAAATAGAAATACGTTTTGGTTAATATTTTTAAAAGCTCAGAGAATAGATAAATCTGTTAATATACGACTCGTCACAAAAAACGGCTAGCTTATCTGCTCCTGAATATAGAGCCACACAAGGATATTAAGATGAAGGTTACAACTCGGCTCCAACCACCCCGTAAACTGAGTGATGGGCGGAATGAAGCTTTGGGGCTGATTAGAATAAATGTTAAATTGCAATTACCTCCCACAATTGTTAAAAACATACAAATACCGTTTCTTAAATAAGCCGAACGCGGAAGTCGACGCCAACCTTCTAAGCCGTTTTCGCGTGTTCTAGAATGACTGATAGACGACGTCATATCACTTATTGCTCCCTACATTTTAAGCACCTCATATTATTCATGTGTTAGTCTTAAGACACTTGGTAATACTAGAGTCTTTGGTTCAAATTAATAAAATCTTTAGTCCCACTCTAAGGGTAAGAAAAGGTTGTTAACATGCCTTGATTACCCAAAGTAACATAAAGAAGTCTTAATAAAACCATTTATAGTATTTCAGTAAATTATTCTTTATTTTCAAGAAATAAAGAATATTTCTTACTTAGTAGGGATATTATATAAACAGTAAGTCAAATTTAGAGCGATCTGCAGATGTATAGTGATATAGATCATAAAGTGAAAACAACGTAAACAGGAATGAGTTTACTGATGCCTAAAAATACTTTATTAGATTTATATACAAATAACTACGTTAATGATAACAACGCTTTTCGAGTGAACGCATTTGCGATTTTACTTTTCATCCCTTCTCTAAAGCTCAAAGCATCCGAGTCCCAAGTTTGGCCTTTAAATGGCTTAATCTTTAGTTTAACATGAAACGGTTAAAACGACGGTTAATCGAGTTCGCAAACGTTTGTTGCGGCTGTTACGTAGGTGGAATTGATTAAAACTTGAAGATTTTCAAGATTCACATCAGACGTTTCCAGCCTTATTAAGGGAAATCTGCTACAACGTTTCAGGAATTCAGTTTTTGGGTTAATAAGGTGAATATGTTAGATATTTGCTTTTAAATCACATCCTTTGTTAATATCATTATTTCTAAATCTGAATTCTTATAATGTTTTACATGGTAAATAACATATAAATTATAGCGCATTGCCTAGTTTTCTGGTGATATTTGAATTGAACAAAAACTAAACGATTCACTGCTTGTGGCTGTATTGAATTGTTAATGAAGTCTTCTGTCCAAGTTCCCACAGCGTAGGCCGCAAGACATTAAGGCTGAACAAAGCGCAGGGGAGAATTGGTCCCAGCGGGGCACCTCAGGAGGTGGTCAATGACGTCACACTTCAATTCCTACCCACCTACTTCCTTATCAGAGTAGCTATTGATAGCGGGACGAGTCAGCCATGACGTCACGCTGCATTAATTCATTTTCACAGAGGATTAGTCGGATAACTCCCACGACGTCCATGCTCATTATGTCTCAATTATAATTTCTTCAGGCATGACAATGGTTCAATCAATAAGGACAAGGGCGCCCACCCACGTTTTATGTGAATGATGTGTCTCGAAAATCATTTGCTTACTATCATACCTAAATTACTTAAGTTACTTCATTAGAACGAACAAGTACTGTTGTACAGTTCTAACGAGGGGGCTCAGGTTAGCCATGTGAGTTTGCGCGTACCATGTGAGTAAAGCGTTGACTTTAATCGCACATGGTAGACCTAGAGTGGCGAGTTCGATTCCCGCCTGGGTAATATGAATTTATTTGATGACGAAATTCATTAAATAAAATCCTTAGTCCCGCCCCTGGCTAGAACAGGGTGGTAACCTGTAGATAACCCGTCCCAATTAGCCTTAGTTGCAAAAATTGGACGTTAATAAATAATAATAATAATAATAAAGTACTGTTGTAGAATTGATTTTGACGTAGTATCCACATCTCCACATGATTATTCATTTATTTAGGAGCACTAGGTGATTTTATTTAAATTTCAACTAAATAAAAAATAATAGACAGAATAGAAAATGAACTACTAAATAATACAAATAAAAAATAATCAAAAGGAATGCACACAATAAGCAAACATTAAACAGATATAATAAACACAACAATTTATAAAAATTGTTCTTGCCTTTCAGTATAAGGTAAGTTGAATGAGTGATATTAGTACTTACTTAATACTAAATGAAAAGTGTACCATTCAGTTCAATACCATCCCACTCTGCACATTCAAAATTTCATCACTTTCCATTACTTTTGTATCACAAACCTTGAAACAACAAACGAATCTTTCAAAAGTAAAGAACCTATTTAAATAAAACTGGATTTTTAACAATAGAATATTTTCACTGCTTTTAATTTATATTATAGCTACTGAATGTAATTAGTTACATTATTTAGTTCAAAGGCATTGGCTAAAAAAGTACGGTCTCACATATTATTTATTAATGGTCAGTTCATTTGTATGGACCAGTTCCTTATAAACGGTTATTAGTAAAAGTATTTGTTAATTAAGTCTAAAATATTCCAATACTTCTTTCTAACGATTAAACTAAAAGATAAGATATAAAATAAAGAATTAGCTTTCGAACAATTTTTAGTATTCCTCAATAGTGTAAACAATTACACATCATGTATTAAATCTTTTCTTTTTTTCACCTCTTTTACAAATAATTAAAACCACGATTGCCTGCAAATGTTCTACTTTTACATATTCTTTTTTTTAATTTGAGCACGTTAATCAATAAAATGTGATAACATAATAGTCGCTAGGGCCTAGGACATGCTAGGTAGTAGGCAATAAATTAATATTAAGAAATTAAATAAACCTAAATAAGTCACTAGGAAATCCATAATTTACAAAATAGTAAAACATTAAAATTTCATAAGCATAGCCGCATCGTTATAATTTTTGTTAACCGGGTGTATAAAGATGAGAGTATGCTTTCGTCCAAAAGTGAAATTTGCATTAATCGAGAACAGATTAATGTGATATTTATTTTATATCTCTCATTTTCTTGATCAACGGAAAACGGTCACCGAGTAAAGTTAAACCGCTCGGACGCAGTAAATCACTGCCCATGTGATTAGTAGGTTCACAACTGCTGTCCTCACACAGCCCTTGTCCTCTTTAAAATGCATATATCTCTCTCTCTTTTTTTGTTACCACAGGAGGTTAGTGTGGTTAGTTCCAGCTGGCTGGAGCGATTGTTTGTTCTTGACTCACATTATTCACCAGACCGTAAGTAACAGCGATGTGATCCGATGCTCTCCCAACGTTTAGTCACGCTTCAAGTGTCCCTCTTGAACAAAATGGTACATTAGTATAAAATACTGCAAATTCATAGTAGAATAGTATGCAATTAGTAACTAACCGTGAAATATATAAATACCTGGACTAAATGAAAGTAGTCATTCGTCGTAATCCTAAAGCAAACAATATTTTGTTTCTGTTCCCGTATGTTTAGTTATGTGTAATCTTACATTATTAGATAAGGAGCTGAGGGTTTTTATACGTATTAGATGAGAGGGGGGGGATTACCTGCTTTTGAATGAATGGTTGTGTATATATTAATTATTTTTGCATATGGACCATGCTTCTAGAAGTGATCATTCCCTGGATTATCTGTCTGTTTTTTTATATCATTTTACGGACCTCGATGGTTAAATGGTTAGTTATTGTGGCTTAAAGGTTAGTTATTGTTCATCGTTTATTTGTTACCTGTTGGATCGTTTTTTGTTCAGACTTCTGATGGATGACTAAAATGTTCTGAAACATTTTTAATACATGATTTAATCACATTGGTCTGAAATCCACAGATCTTTGATCAAACACGTTATTATGGTACAAGGATTGGTATAACAATGAATGTTGGTCTATGGTGGTAATATCTTTTTGTGAGATAAAGCTTTTCTATGACCATATCTCTGTAAATGCCTATCTAACCTTTCCGGAAGTCATTAATCAAAACTAGCAGTAACCCTATTATCTAAAACTTGATCAAGTCAAGTAGAGTTGTAACTCTATGAAAATTTCGTCTCGATTCCAATATTATGTGACCATCAAAACAACTTTGCTATGGATGGAGAAATAACGATCTATTGAGAAATTCAGTGTGCCAATCTTTAAAATTGTTTATTGTGCTTATGTTTAATATATATATTAACCAGCCACATAGGCCAAAACAGCCATAATTGCTTCAAGATTATTGAGAGACTAGATTTGCATTGGCCTAACTTAAGTTTTTTACACCTTCTTCGTTTCAAAAACACATTCTTTTTGATAGAGCAAAGAAGACATTTACCTTTTTCAAACTCTTATAATCTCAGTTTTTACAGAAGGCAGTTGCCAAAATGTATGTATTTTATAAGATTCCTAGGAAAGAAGAAAATAGATAGAATGAGTATAAATTAGTGTTTTCCTATCTAAATTTGATTACAAATAATCATTTGCCACAACTGTTAATTAAGTATATTAACAAGAACAGTTTTATCAAACAAACTTTGAGACAGAGCGTATTAAGTAGAAGTATTGAATATGTAAGGTATTTCATTACTCAGTTACAATAGTAAAATTAAGCTTGGTAAATAATTTGCCCTACATCCATTTAGGGCTTTGATCTAGTAAAATAATGGATGCAAATTTAATTCACAGGTATAATGCATGTCTTATTTAATAGTCTATTAGCATGAAATAGTGATCACTTCCTGAATGCCAGGAGACCATTATCATATCCTCTAGCATTACTCTGATAAAATAGACCAGTTAGAAGCAGGCGACGGGGACGCCTACGCTGAGTTAGAATTAGAGAGAAGGGATGAAAGAGAGGGAGAGAAGAGAGAGAAAGAAGAGAGAGAGAGAGAGAGAGAGAGAGAGAGAGAGAGAGAGAGAGAGAGAGAGAGAGAGAGAGAGAGAGAGAGAGAGAGAGAGATATGTTGAATCTTTGTGTAAGTTACTGTGAGCGGAACAGGCTATCAAGGGGGCTTTAATCTAGATATCTTGAGGATTGAATATAGAGGCAAGGGATAAAGTAAGGGCACTACAAGAAGGCAAACGAATTTAAGGGTGACATTCCAGGTGCACGTTTCACTTTATTTCCAACATTAAACCAGATTCTTTCCCCTTCTGATTTTCTCTTTGCCTACCCAGGGAGCATTAAAGTTTTTAAGACACATTTAAAATTGAAATAAGCTTTTTAAAAGAGGTTTATTTTGCACTTTTAATGCTCAATATCGACTATTATACTACAAAGAAACAAATAAAAAATTAGCTTATTCTTGTTACAGTAGATAATTCTTTCAAGAAATGAACTATTTTTTTGAATCGTTTGGATACCTGCGCCCAGCATTTTTCACATCCCGAAACCACAGTATACTTTTAAGACAAGTTTCAGATATGCTCTTGTTTAAATATGTAAGCATTTTGACAATAATCGGGGCTATATTTCATTTTATTTTATTTTCATAAAACTCGTTGCTGAATTCGATAATATTAATTTTTCCAATCAAAATGGACGATTATTTTTTAAAGAGTGAAGGAGGGCATCCTAATATTAAACAAAATCATAACGTACATAAAGACCAAACATGTTGATAATAAAAAATCTTTGAAATGATTTAATATTAAAAAAAAAATAGAACCATGGGCATGCACAATTTTTTTCCCATTCATAAACTTTTAATGGAAATATATTTTGCGATTGAGAGAAGAATAGAAAACAAAAACATAAAACATTAGAAAAAAAGAAATAACAGAGAAAATTGAAGGAGCGAATGAAATTTAAAAAATAAAAAAAACACCAATATGCAAAACGTATTTGTAAGATTTGAAAACAAAATTTATATAAATTTGTAACCAAGAATATGAAAAAGATATGCTAATATATTTATATGCATGAACTACCCCATGAACTAATAAAAGTTTCTAAAATAGATCTGTAATGACTACAAATAGTCTGAAATCGAACAATAATTATCAAGGAATTGTAAAGATTGATTTAAATTTAAAGATTTATAATATGAGTAACATATTAGAAGAATTATTTTCATAGCAGATAATTAAAAAAAAATTGTAAGTACATATTTAAATGGGCATTTATTTTAAATTGGATTTCATTTTTTATACTAATGAAGATCATTTTTCAGAGAAGAAAATGATATAATAACCTTATTACCAGTGAATTATATTTCAACTTATTTAGTGCGAGATCACTTGATATATACCATTGTGTATTATGGGATCGGATCCGCTCACAATATAAAGGAAAACAATGACGTTTATTGTGTCGGTGCTATTAAGATGCCGCAGCAGTATCTATTATGAACTTTCACTCGTTCTATTCAATAGCTTCGAATTTAATCAATAATACGACCCTGTGGAGAATCGGTTAAAATTAGTTGGTTGTTCTTTTATCACACGTGGTCAACCACTTCATGTAATAGCTCAAGATGAAGGTCACAATCTTAGAAAATGTTCTACTTTTTTTTTTTTACATTATAAAACATTACATATACAAAAAGATCACGTTATTAATTTACAGTAAGGCTGATTTGGGCAATATACAACGCTATTCATAAACCGTTTTCCACTGGAATGATTTTTGATTCTCAATTTAATAGTTTAAGAAAATTTGGAATAATTAAGCTAAGAAAATTCGGAACCATAATCTACATATCGTGTTTTTTTTTTTTTGTCTTTCTATAACATGTAGTTGAAACACCTTGGAATTTTATTCAAGGCTATTTCAAAACTCCATATTTTGTTTCTCTCACTGTAGATAAATAAAGTAGTTTTAATAAGTGTCTCCTTTTTTCTGTACTGAATTACACTCGGTAGTTTCAGCTACAAAGTGAGGTACATAGTTTAATATCACCTCAATATATGTCCGAAAATAGTTTTATATTATAGCATTATTCTTAATGTATTAAAGTTATTCCCAATTTTGTCTTTTTTATTTATTTTAATACATTTTTTGATTTTGAACAACGTATAAAAAATTAGAAAAATTTAGTGTTTTATATATATATAATATATATATATATATATATATATATATATATATATACACATATTCATATTTCACTATAAGAGAGTATAAAGATAGGATTTTGTTTGCCAGGTCTACATTCAAACTAAAACGTGGAATCTTTGCACCTCAACATTAAACAATTTTTTTACTCATCACTCATAATACTGAAATATTGATGTTTCTCAAAAACATATCTAACGGAGATGTCAAAAACATATTTAGGAGAGTGGTAGTTTTAGTTGAGTCAAAGAATCGTACGTGAGTAGAGTTAGAGCCATATTGTAGTAGGTGAGATGACAGCCGATTAGACGATGTGCATTCGGTCTATGGAACATCACAGCTTGTCATCCTAGGAGCTGGTAATGTCATGGCTGACGTACCACACTCCAGAGGAACAGAATGCCCATTAACTCACAGATGACAAGGGGACATTCTCTCATTGTCCTCCTGTCATTTTCATTTCTTTTTACGATATGCCGTTATCTTTTTTCTTTTTTTTTAAAATAATATAAAATATTTGTGATTCTTTAGTTCACTTAAAATAAACCTACCTAATTGTAAGACCCCTGCCCATTGTCAGGTCATCGTATAGTCACAAATAAAGAAATTAAATTGATTAATGTTTCAATGATTGAAATTATTCACAATAAGAATTTAAGTACTCAATATCTGCAGAGTAAACTCACTGGATTATTCCCAAAAGCTGATAGTGCTTTGTTGTCATTCATTGTAGAGCTTAGTACTTCTATAACTCTAACTTCCCAAAATCTTGGCTTAAATTCTTCATTACGTGAAAATTATAAATAACATACAGACTTTTATTTATTTTATGTATGCATTGAAGGAAATACACAATTGATTAACTTTTGCTCAGTATGAAAATCTAAAATAAAAATTAATTAACTAAAGATATTTCATTGAAATGTTATTATTATTGATTAACGTCACTTTTTGCTACTATGGCTAATTGTGACGGGTTATCTATAGGCTACCACCCTTTTCTCGTCAGGGTGGGACTAAGGATTTTTATTTAGTGAGTTGGTCATTATTGCCCATGAGGGAATGGAACTCGCCACTATTTTCATTGAAATAGATTTTATGGTTTTCTTTTTCGAAAACCTGGTACTATTTAAATATACTGTGCAAGAACAGTAAGAGTCTTAAAAGAAAGAAGAACGCACAAATAGGACACTTGTATTTATTTCGTAATTTCATGTTAGTTTCTAATAGGAGACTAATTTTTTATGAAAAAGGACAATGTAATATATATTGTATAGGAGCAACTAGTATCTGCTGTGTAAAGATTTGACATAGACTGATTCGATGGCCTGCATTAGCGCTCCTAGATAGAATGCACTAAGTGATCTGGCCTCTTGTGTATGCTTCTTCCATTCGCAAGTCTCCTTCGACATAATAGCACTGTGAACGTGCTCGGAATAGAACCTTTTCCTCCACAATCCCAATGGAATTTCACTATGCTATTTCCGCTCAGCTAAAACTTTTCACATTTCTATCCATTACTTTTCCAGATTATCCGCCAGCCCTTGTTGAACTGTATTTTGGTTGAATTTGTTTCATTCCTTTCAATTAAGGTCGACTGCTATCTACAATATAAACCTAACAATCATTATTCAGCTTTATTCATGTCTGACATTGCATTTTCACTAGTTTCATTAAAAACCTCGTTCATTCACAAGGTTTCAATCGAGTTCAAGCTTTCGGAGCACACTCATCATTGCCCCTCACTATCGGAACACTGGAGGCTTATGGCGTGTTGTAATAAGTGATCTGTCGCTTTGAATAAAACTCTGTGAAGATTAGAGATCATTTTGTTGACGATTTATCTGTGATCAGGTTTCTTAATCATTGGGATGATGGAACCATGGTTGATTGGTTTTACCCATTTGAAGGCAATTTGATACTTTTAATTTTTGTAGGGAAATCTACATTGCCTGAAGAATATATGATTGGGATACACGAAAACACCAGTCTAGATTTATTTTCAGTGTCTGCTTTTCCACCTTAAAAATACACTATTAATCCAGGAGAAAACCTGTAGACAATCTGCCTGCCCAATTAATACCCAGCCCTACTTAATGACGCGGAATATCTACAGCTCCTCTCCTGGGCTGATAAGTAAACAAATAAAACTTATACGTCCGTAAGGTATTTTGTACAACCTGAAATTAATCCTAAATCGTCTTTAATATTTTAATAATTATAGTTTTCTTTTCTCCTCTAAAATAAAATTCAAGGTAAAATTTGTACTTAAAAATTTAACTTCTCCATATTGACCAATATGTTACCAAACATAATTGAGTAATGAATTGAACACAACCTGGTTTATATTTTAAGATTAAATGTAAAATTCTCTTTCTATAAATAATTTTAAGTTTTTAATGTGGAGATAAATTGATAAAAATAGCTCAATATACAGTAGTTACTGGATCCTTTTACGCCTTCAAACTACAATTTACCCATTATCCTAAGCTCACAGGTCCTCGTCTTCAGTCCCCCTTCTTGAATGTGATTGCATTGCTTATGTCTTATAAATAAGTTATAGTAATAAAAGTTTGATAAAAATATTGTTATTACCTTATGGATCATTTGAGAGATAAAACCATTAGCCAACAAAATCAATGAAACGTTTACAGTCTTCTGTACAGGAACACCACTGAAGTTATTAATTACATATTATTAAATTATTATATTATTCTTGAATATCAGGAATTGAGTTCCTGTTTTTACAGCAATTTTCTTTTATACGTTCTAATTGAAGAAAACTAAAACTTTTGATTAATTCAAAAAGCAACACCCAACAAAATGCTCTATTTGTTCGGCCTCTAGTGTGATTTTATTTTAAACCGTTTACAAAATCTATAGATAACCCTTCCCGAGCAGCATTAATAGTGGAGAGCTGCTTTTAAATAACAAATGTCAAACAAAAAGTCTTACCCCATTCTATAATCAATGACATATTTCAATTTTAATTAGTAAGCGGACCCTTTAAAAAAAGTCCTATGTGGCCTAAACTTGGAAATTGCCTACTAGTCTATTTATTTGGGGAAAAAATAGTAGTAACGTGTTGTAGTTTGGCGCTGCCGCACTCTCTGAAGAATGGCTACAATTATCTCTAATAGTTCACCTTCGTCATAGGACTTGCTTGGCAAATTATAGGTTGGCGATGCAATTTCCAGACATATTTCGACCTCGAATCACTTTTACCACTACCTCCCAAACTATTATTTTGAAACCATTGTCCTAGAAAAGTTCATTGTTGCACGAATTCATCTTATTATCTAAGTAGACTTATAATTTTGATTAAAAGGTTATAAAGTTAACCACGGCTACCTGTGCCTGGATAGTGACAGACATTTTATATATATATATATATATATATATATATATATATATATATATATATATATATATATATATATATATTGCGTTATTTTCTGATTGAAAGTATCAAGAAGCCTATGTACAGTAAGACTATGAGTTTGGCGGTATTTAATATTTTTCGATTACTGAGGAAACATTTTAACACACACACATGCATATAATTCCAAATTTAGTTCCACATTCTGATAATCGGACTGTAATCGATACAGTTTATCTACAGGCCCTTTTCTAGAAAGAGTGGATCAAAGTATTGTTTTTGTGAGTCCTAATACTTTGCAAATTCTGTCGTTAAAAAGTTTAATTAACGACTGTATATCCTGAATTCTTCAATCTGACTCAACAAAAAACGTTAAGTTCAATTTTTTTAAGTGTTATAGTAACTTCTTCGTCTTGTAGATTCATTTCAACAACGTAAACCATTAAGATTAAAAAGTGTAAAGAATGTCTAATCAAAATTTTCGAGTGAGCAATCAATTTAACCCCTTTGAGATTCACTTAATTTATTTATTCATTTTTACTTTTTTTTATTTTAATTGCATTAATATTTAGAACATTTTATTAATCTATTGGAAGACTGACGATCTGAGTGTTGTTACAGTTATTTGAGTTTGATAATTACAATAGCGTAGTTTTCAAATCTTTCTTTTACTGCCTCACGTTACACAATTCTTTTTTGATCTGTGTGTGTTTGTGTGTGTGTGTGTGTGTGTGTGTGTGTGTGTGTGTGTGTGTGTGTGTGTGTGTGTGCGCGCGCGTGCGTGTTTGTGTGTGTGCAGACTATAGAAGAGGAAGCCGTTTTGGCGGGAACGTACAAGAGGAGTCGGTAAGTCTAAAAGGCCTTTAAGATAATGGACCGAAGCTTAGTGTATACCTGCACAGGTAGTTAAGGGCTGAACCCATATTTTTTGTTAGTGTCAACCAACCACTCTAACACTACCCTTCCTGCATATTTAAGCCCACATTAAAGCAATCTAAATACTCTGTTGTTGTATATATTAAAATGTATCTATTGTACACCGCCCTCTTCAAAATATAAGCGATTAGAGACTGAACTATAGGAAATTTAAGCTAGTTAAGTAATACATTATTTCACAAACATTAAATTTTTTGTGAGAGAATATTATAATGCTTGGTTTATTAGCTGTGAAAGAAGCAAATTAATTTATCTATGCAGCTCACTTTTCTGTAATTAGGCAGATTTTTGTTTCAAGTAGGCGTGCCTCTTTTGGATAATTATTTAGTATTTCATGCACAAGCAAAAATCTTTCTAACTGGACCTTTGTTGAAAACAGTGATTCAGATGATGATTGAGCTGAGTGAGGCAATCTATGAAGGGAGAGTGAGGGCTTACACCTCAATCCGGTGCTTTCTTGGCTTTAATCAGGATCCGTATTGTGCACAAGGTGTAATTACGAGGCGTTCTCCTGGCTCCTCAGTCAGAGACCTCACTCCCCTCCTTGGCAGTGCCCCATGTTTTTTCTCTCTACCCCCAAACCCTCTCAAAGGGAAACCAGGGCGGGCTTGTAAAGGGAGGGTAAGAAAGGAGTAGGGGAGACTGGTTGGGAGGACCGGAACGATACAGAGGGGCAACGTACTCAAGTCTGCTCCAGACAGTATCCACGCACGATTCAAAGGCTCCATAAAAATATCTAGCCAACTACTGAACAAGTGTGGAAATTACAGAATGAAAAGAGGAACCAACTACGAGCTTGCTCCTAAAACTATTTGCTCATTGATCTCATTTGGTACACAAATTCCCAATTGTCAATATGGTTCCTGGCTAAGCTGGCAGGCCAAAACACCTCAGTAGGTGAAGGCGCTTTGTGCAATCTGACAAAACTTTATATATTAGCCGTCTATTTATATATATTTTTAAAAATCTTACTCAAATAAACCGATAAAGGAAATGCACTTTTTCTAATAGGATCCCCCCCCCCCTGAAAAGATCATTATTTGCATAGGTGTGCAAATACTTCCTAGAGTGAATGTAAATCTCTATACTCGTACGCCTAGGTCACTCACTCTCGTTCTCTCTCCCCCACATAGGCATCCAACACGTGTTCAAAACTAAAATAAATATACGTCATTTTACGGAAAAGGATGCAATAAATAGCTTTTTGTTATAAAAATCATGAAATTAACTAGTCACTAAGTATATCTCGTTGTATTAATACTATTATCATTACGTATCAAGTATATAGGGTATCAGACCAAACCTATTAATTTATTTTTTATTCCTGTATTTATTGAGGATCTGTCCATGATTCAATCAAGAACAAAAATTAATTAAATTTTAGTGGATTGTCACCTGGTTTGTCGACATAGAATGATTTACTAGATTCAAATCGATTTTTAAGAAAATAAAATAACGCTAACTGAAATGCTTATGATGTTCAATCAAGTGATAAACCTAGAGGTGTGAGTTTGATTTCCACCGGGGCAATAGGAATTTATTTAGTGACGAACTCATTAAATAAATCCTTCGACCCACCCTGGCTAGAAAAAGGTAGCAAAGAAGTGCACGTTAATAAATAATAATAATATAATGTTCAAAAAAATAAGTACTATTCTTCATGAAATTTATAATATTGGAATTATATGGCCATTCAAGAGGTTTTGAGGCATGATGAAAAAATAGAAGCAACAGGTTGCAAGATCTTATAACAATTGAGTTAGCCTTTGGCAATTTAAATTAAGTATATACATAAGTGAATTAAGCATTAAATATTTATTATTTGCCAATTTTTTTAAATTTCAGGTTGTTCACTTATTCCAAATAGCCATGAAAATTACTAAACTTTTTAAATAACTTTTTTCTTTTCTTAAAGTTGCACAACATTACTTTAAAATGGGTAAATAATTATCAAGATTAGAGGAGTCTTAATTAAATAACGATCCAAACCTGAACAGCTAAGATGTGCATTAATTAAGCCAACCCTGATTACAACTCAAATCTAATTTTTAATTACGTACATTAAGGAAGCGCGGCAATTAGTGTGAATCAGTCTAAAGAATTGTCTGTTATTAATTGATAATGTTATTAAGTTCCGTCCATTCATAAATAGGGTTGGATAACGGCAGAGGTTCTTTTCTTAGAGCTTAATATTATTTCTACCAGAGCTGGCTTACATGGAGCCACTAAATACCTGTTATTAAAGACGGGAATTGTTATATGATCACCGGAGCGTATAGTAATCATTGAGTAACAGGTGGGCCACCTTGCAAACGATCCCATGTCTTTTTATTTATATTCCGAGATAAAGTAGAATGTTTAAAATTAAATTTAAATTAATAGTAGGGAATTTAAGAAAACTATCCCATTAAAAAACCTATTAGAGTGTACTTCCACTGTCAAAACCGAAGTTCATTTCCGTTAAATCTCTTAATGATAACATCCCTTTAGGAGAAGCCATGAAATATCAAAGGGATTTTCATATATATATATATATATATATATATATATATATATATATATATATATATATATATATATATATATATATATACAAACTAACACAAGGACCAAATAAAATTATATCAAGAAAGTAGTAGTAGAATTTTATCCATTTATCTCATCATGATTTAGAACGACCATAATAAATGATATATGCAACTTTTTTAACTACAGTCTTGTATTTATAGAAATACGTAAGCGTGAAAGCTCCTCAATACCATAAGTGAGATGAGCCACGAAACATTAGGAGAAAAGAATACAGAAAAAATATCATATAACGACTCCATACTGAGATCTCTATAATTTATTAATTCATATTTTTTTCTAAAAAGGAAAAAATACTTGTTTATATAATCATTCTTTTTATTTTATTTTTATAAGTATCATTGGTTTATGCCAAAAATAAGATGCGGATTCATTGTGAGATGTTTTGCATTCAATTTTATATACGTATTACTGGATGCGATTGGAATTTAAAATGGGGACTGAATTATAAACCTCTTGAACTGTTCGATGATACAGGAAGTAAATCGTTAGCTGTAAACCCTTCAGATGCCACTAAGTTAAGAGCGCCGCCGCCTTCAAAAAAAAAAATCAGTCTGGTCAAGCCGCAGACAGGTTCCATACTAGGCTGAGAAAGGTCGCAGTACGTTAGCAACCCCTGACGCAGGTATTCTACCCTAGGGCTTCGAGAGGAGGAAAAAACATCTTGCTCTCTTTGGGCAGAAGGGGGGGGGGTTGTATCGAATACAGTCGGGAATGTATCTCCATGATAAAGGCGTGAAGGGTGGAAATGGAGGGGCGGTATTAGCAGGCTCTATTCGGAACAATCAGACCGAATGATTGGAAGATACTCTCTACCTGCTTCCCGGATCATCGCTTCCTCTTATATACCAGCCACTTTTCCAACTGCTCTCTTAATAATTAATGAACAGCAGACAGAAACAATGCCGCCTTACAGCAATAAAAGATAAATCATCAGTACCAGCTGTGTTATGAAAAAAGTATTAAAATCACATTAACGGTCATTTTTGTCTAAAAAAAGTGTGTATGTATACACACACACACACACACACACAAACACACACACACACACATATATATATAATATTTATATTCTTTTCTGAAATATTGAATGTAGAGCTAAACTGTAAGAGTTTAAAACTTGTGAAATGCCATGTATTAATGCATTCTGTTGGAAGCATTGTAGTCCTATGTCACCATTTCTATATTAAACATTATGGTATCTTTGTATCTAATTCTATTTCCTAATATAATTTTCAATCACTAGTATAGTTTGCTAACCAGTCGTTCTTATTTCAAAGAAAATTAATATAAGTGCTGGTTTAAAAAGTCCGTCACGCAGGGACTGAGTAAACTAAGATTTCCCACGTGAAGTTTTACAATAGAGAAATTTCACGAGAGCTGAATAGTTAAGGAAACGTCCGAACTAGCTTTTGGTGGGAAACTCACTCTCGCCCGTTATCCGCCCTGATTTAATAAAAAGTCCGTCACCCAGGGGCTGCGTAAACTAAGCAGATTTCCCACGTGAAGTTTTACAATAGAGAAATTTCACGAGAGTCGACCAGCAGTTACGGAAACGGCCGAACTAGCTTTTGGCGGGAAAGTCACCCGTCCGTTAGCCAATAATAAAAATGCAAAATCTCGGTTAATATTCAAGATAGAGAATAAATGTATATAACACAATTTATAGTAAATTTAATTTGCAATAAGATTGATTTTGTATAATTATTTGATCCGACGTATAGTAACGGAGATATTTCGAATTTTCGAAAATCCTCCCCTCTAAACCCCCTCTCACTGGTCCGATTTCAGCCGTTAATGAACTTGATCTTTCTTTTTACATGAAACGACTAAATGTCGAGTTTGGTAACGATCAAACAAAAATTGCGACCACTAGAGCGGTAACAGACAAATATATATATATATATATATATATATATATATATATATATATATACAGTTTTGAACGGACCTCATTTTCGTCATCTACTAGGTAGGATCAATGGGCTTTTGAAGAAAAATTTCGGAAATTCCGTCCAAGTACAACCCCAATAGATGATTTCCCTTAAGGGAAATCTGCTAAAACTGCAATTCCTCAATAGACAGATAAGATCAGGCGTCACATGAACGAATATGACATTGTAAATACGGTTCATTATCAACAGGTTGACTGCCACGGCAATGATCGGATTCCGGTCCGAGAAGCCAAATAGCTTTAATCATAGAATATTAGAAAAAAATTCTAGTTATGATTTGTAACAATCATTAAAAAGTTTACAGGATGGTTTTTGTAGACAAAATGGACCTACGAATTATCTTGTAGTTGACTAATACGAGTTATCTTGTGTTGGGCAGTCAACGTGTTAAGAATATCTAGAATATATGTACTGTCTCCAAAAATGACTGAATATGAATTTCAAAATTAATCACTTCAAAACATACATATACCTAAACTACCTTCATCCCTGAGCAGAAATATAAATGTAATCAAAAACAGCATTAACATTGTCTTTACAACAGACATTCTTTTTGAGCTATTTTATATCACCCACTATGAATGCCTGTTTGCTTCTACTTAATAAATAAAAGGAGAATTTTTTATGTAAATAATGTGTTCAGTTTTTATATTCTACACAATTGTTACCATAGCCTAGTAAGCGAGAAGTTACCCTATTTTTTTGAAGTTAACGGATGCTACATAATAATTCGGTTTCAGGCGAATTTGAATTTAAGCTATTTAATTAGTTTTTAAAGCATTACAAATCTTTTTTGCCTTCGTTCATTATATTTCATGTTTTGTGCCACCTTCTTGATCAAAAATAAAATATTAAATCTCCATTATCAGCTTAATTGATATATTAGCATGTTTCATACTCGGCGTTTTCGGTCAAAGGTCGTATATTTTATTGGAATACATATATAGTTTATTCTCATGATCAAATGAGCAGAGTTTCGAGTTTTCTGAAGGCTGAAAACAAAACAAAATAATACAAGTAACTTTGTTAGAATTCAAGTTATTACAGATTTATAGAAACGATCTTGTTGTCAGTCAGTTTCTCTAATAAATTGGAAGAATAAGTTTTGATGACAGGGAAAGTATTAACAATTTACTCTCGTCTCAAAATACTGACTAAGTTTAGTCCGATTGCATCCATTAACGGACAAGATTCTTACAGTATTCGATGTTACGGTTCTATAAGGAGTATTTGAAAGTTCAAATAAGACTTACGATATTGAGAGCAATAATGGCTATATATTTATGTCTATGTTTGCAAATAAATAGACACACACACTCATATATATATATATATATATATATATATATAAATATATATAAAACATCACGCCATCAGTACCTCATTAGCTGAAATCCCTAATGGCAAATCTCCTAATAAAAGAATACCAATTAACCAATGTGCTAAAAAAGACTTATAAAAAAATTGTAATAGTTTTTGGGTGGGCAAAGTAATATCGGTGGGAACCCTATTGAGGGTTGACGGCGGCCCAGATTCGGGAGAGGGTGAGGGAAATGGCTTCTAGAGCAGTTCCCACACGGGACCCCTCTCCTAGGACCCTCTCAGGTGTGTTTTAATACATGTATATATCTCTCTGTGGCTTCCCTATCCACTAGGCACTGCTATTTGCTTAGGGCTAGAATTTAATAAATGGTGGAATCGTGTTATTTTAGCTGCGAGTCCGTTCTTCTAAATCCTCGACAAAAAGGCGTGAGCTTTGAGAGATGATGGGTATAATTGCGTATAGTAAATGTCGCATTAGTAGGAGTGATCGTTTATTCAAGACTGAAAAGACGATTAATTACAAAAGACTCCTTCCTTTAATATTCAAGTTAAAGGACTATTTCGTATTTCTCCAAACCCTCACTCTTATCTTGATTAGAAGTAGGGGTTAATAAAAGTCTGGTAACAAATACGGACGAATAATTTGTTTAATTTTAGAGCTAGAGAAAACATGTATTTAAGCATAGTTAGAAAAATTAAGAGTTAAACAAGATTGGTTAATTACAATATTTTGATCTGGCTTATAATAAAGGACACATTTCGAATTTTAAATTATAACCACTTAAGAGAAACCTGCTAAAAAAAAGAATTATAAGGATCTATCCATCCAGAAATCCAAGGCATAAGGACGATTACGCACTTGGCAACTCAAGTGAACTTGACACAACATTCAAGGGTTAAAGATAGGTAAATGATGTACAGAATATTGAAAAAAGAAATCCAAGGAAGTTTTATATATATATATATATATATATATATATATATATATATATACACTAACGGACCCGACAGACGTTGTCCTGCATAATATTTCAGGCGATTAGGATATTAAATTTAATAATATTATGTTTAAAACCAAAGCTACTTTACAATATCTTGTTAATACTTTGTTATACGACAAAAGTGAATATAACAAAAGTTACTCTAAATATCAAAATAAACAACTTTTATCAAGTGCATATTTGCCGAAAAACCAATAGGAAACGAAATATGGTATTTTTATAACTATTTTAAAGTTTAAGCCTCCTCTACAACCCCCACTCCTGCTCCATTTGCCGGGCTGATTTGTGAATCTAAACCGTCCAGGGCGTCGCATAAAGAAAAATTCATTCAAATCGTTCTAGCCGTTCAGGAGTTCAGTGACGTGAGTAGACACGTACAGTATGATTATATATATAAAGATATATAATAAATCTTATCAACAGGTCTGCTAGTTGCACACCATTTAATACACCGATTTGTGGAACAACGACTTAATCCCTGTTGTTAACATTCTGGTGAGTACTCTGAGATAATTATGCCGAGGAATGAATTTTTTTAGATCTTAATATGGGGTTCATTGTATGCTACCACTTTGAGCTCTTGCGTTGTGGATAAAATAGCCTTATGAAGAAAGGCAGAGAAATGTCCTGTAGAAGTTATATAGTGATTTGAAATTCTTTGTTGGAATTTTAGAAGGTTTAAGGTGCAAATTGCGTATGGGATTTATATTAATAACCGCATTGATGGTAACTTAGAATGAATACGAAGAATGGGGAACGCACCAACCTACTTCCAATCATTTCAGAATGGCCGGCAAACACTAGCGTGCTCAACCAAGTGATTAATCCGATCCACTTGGCTCTTTTCTATCATTTTATTGTTTGGGACTGGATTTAGACGCGGTCAAGAGGGTCGTATTTTATGAATAGGAATCGAGTTGAACCAAGTGTGGATGTGTGGCAGTACAACTATTCATGGAACTAGTATCAACTTGACATAGTTTGTATTTATTTTAGTTGAAAGATACAATGGCGGAAGGTCTAAAGAAAAAACAAATAAATCTCGTTTACTTACTCATGTTTGACTATAGATGTTTCACACTCTATAAGTGTCCTCTCGAAACTTGTGTAGTGAAAAATATACAAGAATATAATTTCGTTGTTTTTTGGTCTTCTAATTTTACCATTAATAAATAATAATATTTTACCATTCAACGAAGACTAACTTGCATTCTATTTCTTAAGATCTTTGAGTAATCCTTCAAAACCATTTTTGAAGACGATTGGTTGCGTGTTCTAGCACATCTCTTCGGAATAAAAGTGAAGTGGGTGTTTTTAGAGGGATAATTCTTGATTTTTGGTTAGTGATTTGAGTGAAGTGAACTAACAAAAAGAAGGAAACGGTAACTGAAAAAAACAAAAAAAAACAGTCAGTTTAGGAAAAATGTAGTATTTGTTTTCCAACGTTCATGAACGTCCCTAGAACTCTTAACGAAGAATGTTCAGGTTTCCATAGTCGGACCGGACCACCTTTGTACAGAAACAAAAAAGAAAACGGATTTTAAAACCATAATATGATGTTCAATCTCAGATGTTTTCTATAATAACAACTTTCCAAATTTAAAAAAAATAACGGAGAACATCTGTGCTTTGTCTGTTTTATCAAGTATTTAATCAAACAAGCCCTAGGAGAGGGAAAAGAGCGTGACAAGTGTAATCAAGGGGATGGATGAAAAACACGGATGTAATTTTATTGTTACCTCTAAGGGATGCAGATAACAATCTAGGTGACACTTTTTCCCACGTTATTAGCTCCTACATTTTCCAGAATGTCTGAATTCGATTCAGAGTAAGAATGAAGAAAGGCGCTCAACGGAATCCTAACTCAGTAGGTTTAACGTCCACTTTCCCTCTCAAGAGAATGTGGAAAACGTGTGTAATTAATTGCTTAATTACTACTAGGTATCTCACACTTGAGATTTTTTCCTCTATATATCATTACTATCACTACACAGCATGATCTCCCAAAACATATTACATTAGATCTACTTCAAAGTTTAATAACATATAGAATTGGATTCTTAAAATTTTAATAGTTAGGAAACCAGTGATATGAATCGCAACTTATTGAATTCTATTACTGAAGTGGGACAGGTTAGTCATGCGACTTAAGGCATTGGTCTCAATCTCACAAGGTAAACCTAGAGTGGTGAGTTCAATAAATAGGAATTTAAATTAAATTAAATAAAATCCTAAGTCCTACCCTGGTTATCAAAGGGTGGTAACTTGTAGACAACCCATCACAATTAGCCGTAGCAGCACAAAGTGGACGTAAATAAAAAAACCCATCACTGAAGTGGCATTCTTTGATCTTTCATTACTTTAGAAATACTTTTCTAATTTTAAGGATCACTAAACTTAGCTTTTTGGAAATTGGCAAGCATTTTCTTATTTGAAAAATGAAAGGAGCATCTATGATTTTCTACTTTAGGGACATCGCAATAAACTTCCTCTCAAGATACTTGGAAATCATCTTCCGCTCATTAAGTATACTATTATCAGCATCTTTCCGAAAATGAAATAGGTATGAGAATCAAGGTTATAATGAATTTAAGGGGTTCAGGTTAGCCATGTGAGTTAAAGCGATGACCTTTATCTCACATAGTAAACCTAGAGTGGCGAGTTCGATTCTCGGCTGGGCAAAGGAAGTTATTTAGTGACGAAATTCATTAAATAACGTCCTAAAATCCCACCCTGGCTAGAAAAGGGTGGTAACCTGTAGATAACCCGTCCCGATTAGCCTAAGTTGCAAAAAGTGGACGTTAATAAATAAATAATAATAATAATGAATTTAAGGAATTGTTGAATTGTTTTATTATCTATTTACACATGTTCGCTTCAAGAAATAAATCTGGCATTTTACATTTTTCGTACAATGTAAAATACCATATTTCTTTAGTCTCTGAAGAAAGGAATTAATTAAGTGGCCTTATAGTATTAAGTACCTTATGTTCAACAAGAATGTTACATTGATTGCTTAAAACACATTGCTACATCCCCCATGAAGAGTAGATAGGTTCGTCAGAAAAATAAGCTTATTTTTTAGTTTAAGTTCTTTGTGAAAACAAAATAAATGGTCGTATAGGGAAAGTGAACTCCCTATAGTTGTAAAACAATTAGAATCTAGTCTATTCATAGTTTAGGAAGAGAAAGTTTTAGTTAATTTTATGAAAGTTATTAAAGGACCTTTAGTGTTCACTGGTTAAATTGGCTGATATTAAACTAGTTCTTATTTGTTATTAAATAATTATATTTTTTTTACCACACTATTTAAAAATACAAAGGATTAAGAAATAATTTGTATTTTAGATTAATATTAAAAGAGAATCTGAATGATTTATTCATTTTATGCCGCTTACGATTACGAAATGTGTAATCAATACCTCTTCTTCTACTCCGACATTGAAGTATAAAGGAAGCATTTAATTAATAGTTTAACGGTATATACTACCCTTATTTTAATACATTCCAATGCCATTCATAGTCCGGAAGGCAGTGCTTTCATTTTCTTCGAAATGGTCTGACACTAGTCTGGATAGAACCTTTTATTCGGGGGTGGTAGAGAACTCATAGACCTTTCCGGGTCTGGGTATGCAAAGGGGCAGGAAGGAGTCAGCTATTCATTTGGGGCAAGGCTGTAATGTATACCAAGGAAGGCGGTAACCGGAGAACTCGGCGGGGGCTCGTGCGGTTTCTTAGGGTTAATGATGGGTTGGAATGCCAGCTGGCTAAGTCAATATCCAAAGGGGAGCTCTTCAATGCACCCTTCTGTATATATATATATATATATATATATATATATATATATATATATATATATATATATATATACAACGAAGAAGAAAATATTTGAGCGCGAATATATTTGAACGAAGTTAACAATAATAATCGTTCATTTATACAACTAAGGCTAATCAAAATATACTGGTTACCACTCATATGAGTCAGGATGTGATTAAATTTTATTTGATAATTCAAACACCATTAAAATTTCAATGCCCATGTGATAATCTAACCCCAACTTCTTCTTTAGAGCATAAAGCTCTAACTCTAATGGCTTTTGAGTGGAGTCGGATAGTGAAGTAAATTAAAATATTACAGAAAAGAAAGTACTCCGCCCAGTACTATCTATCCAATACTATCTTTTATTGATCTTGAAATCTATAAGAAACTTATAAATAAAATGATCACTACAAGGAAAAAGTCGTACAAGAAGCAATATGGAAAGGAAAATGTCATTGAGATGATGTGAATAAGATAAGAAGGTAGCATAGATACATTAAGCAAATTTTGGAAGCTCTGAGATAAAGAAGAAGAAATCTGAAAGGCTCAGACTCCTGAAAAAGCATCCGGAGATACCAGCAAGAGCAGTCTACTCAAGGCCCAAGGACAAGACTGATATTTTTACCTAAATTAGAACAGAATTTTTCAGTCTCAGAGAAAACCCAAAAGAAGCTGCAAGCAAGTATTGCTAGCGAAACATCCACCAACAAATAAAGACACGGTCAATACCAGAAGACCTTTTGAGCCATAAAAAATATTAATATTATTTTTTGGAAGGATTTCAATAGCAGTATTTTGATTATACTTATTGTCTAATTTTTCTTTTACACTCAAAAATACAGGGGTAAGCAGATTTAAACCAAATTATGTCAGTTTCTGAAAAGAAATATTATCAAATACTGTAGTATAGTATTCTGAGATGAATAAATACCGCAAAAGTGATGCAAGGTCTTATTAGGTCAGTTGGTGCACTAGTGATTCATTACTTAGAATAAACTAGCAATGAATGAGGTTTGCTGGTTCGCCAAGCAATCACTACAGCATATCGTTGGGTCCAATTGTTGTCAAACAGTGCTGAGGAAGACAATCGGTAAATCTAACACACGCTAAGATCCTTTGTCTGCTTCGTTAAACATTGTCAAAGAAACTCTTATCGCATCAAATTAAAGAGAAATAACTCCCCTTGCTGTGGACCGCCTCTCCGCTCGACAAGACTATCAGCCCAGATCTAGATTAGAAAATGACTCTCTTGTTTACGCAACACACAATAGGCCTTTATTGTTTGCTCAAACCACGCAACTTCAAAGGTACTTCCACTTCCAACTGACCCTAACATGTCAACAATGGGCATTCGTCAACTCTGGGGATACCTCTGAATATTATTGTCATGTATTCAAAGGAAAATTAAGGATCTTATAAGTTTATGACTCAACATGTGGTCCTTTGGTTATGAAAGGATGCTTAATGCTCAATAGAATTGGGGATCCACTGGTCTAGAGGCTGCTTGCAAGGTACGATCAGTCTAAGGTGAACTTTCAGCCACTAAACATCATATTATTTAAGATACGATCTACAGTCTGTGACTAAGAGGAAAACATTATGGATAGAGTGGTAAGTTTGCCAGTAAATAGTAAATAGAGTTTGTGAAAGATAGCCCTGATGGATTAAGTATTGAAGTTACTTTGAGCTAAGAAATATAAATAGTTTCTAAATCTTATGACTCTGATTTATTATAAATAGTACTTCCCAAGGGGCTGCATAAGGAATAAAGAAATATACTGTGTTATCTTTCCCAATTAGTGGTATTCCGTAACTCATAATCACTTTCAGGGACTCTGGAAAGGCATTTGAGTTAAAGCGTTGGCCTTAATCTTACTAGGTAATCCTGGGTGCGAGTTCAATTCCCGCCTGGGGAATAGGAATTCATTTAGTGACGAACTCATTGAATATAATCCTTAATCCCACCCTTAGAAAAGGGTGGTAACCTGTAGATAACCTGTCCCAAAGAGCCATAGTAGTAAAACGTGGACGTTAATAAATAATATTAATAAACCCCTTTATTAGGAGAAAAAACACCGTTTTTCATCACTATTGAACTCCATTTATTTAAGCAAAACTTTTATTATATCAAATGTGTATTCAATATATGTCTGCATATACGTGCCTATGGCCGGAAATGGGTTCGAAATGAAAAAGTCTTGAAATAAAATAATTTTTTTTTTTTTGTCACTATTTATTAAGGAAAGTACTATAATAGCATGAAATAGCAGTCATGAAGATCGACATGGCTCATATTGTTTTTTGTATAATGAAATATGTGGAAGCGGGATCAATATTTTTTTCTTTCTATTTTTTCATTAAGCGCATAGCATTAGTATATATCCAGAAGAGTCGTGCTGTAGCACATAAAAACATTCTGCTACCGAAATCAAAAGAAGGCGTATATTCCCTCATATCGGTCTGTTCCAAGTCTTTACAAGGCAATAGAGGATCTCTTCCTGTACTGTATTCTCCAACTGTGTTTTTAGCAACTTGTCTTTTCATCTGGAATTGGGATTCAGTGAAGCTTTGACATCTTATATAAAATTTGAATCATGTTCGCTGCAAGCACCACAATTCCAAAGAAAATCAAACGAGATACCTGATGTCATGTCTTATTCTTCTTACTTCTTATAACATTTTAGGCGTATGTCTTCTGAAGTACGTACATTTGCTCATATGTTGATACATTGAAAGAAACCATTCCAAACTGCAATCAATAAAAAAATCTGAAAATGTAAATATAACGACTAGTGACGTGTTGTGCATTTATATTAACCACGCGAAGGAGAAATGCTTGTTCCAAGATGATCTTGAATTGTATCCCGCCCACTAATACCCAGAGTTGCATTTATCCACATCCAAGCACAATTATCTCTCCCAATTTCTAGAATTAAACAACGTCTAATGTAATTATAACTGACATATTAAATATATTTTAAATATTAATCATAGTCAATATATGAAAGAAATAATTAATTTAATTGAATTTACTAAAATTAAAAACACTTTTTAGCTTCATATTTCTTAAGTACAAGTTTTTAGATTCTTTAAACACAATTAAATGAAAATATTTAAAAAAAATTGTCTTTATCATTTTTGCAATAATACACCTTTTACTTTAATTAAAAATATAATTAATACAAATAGCCCAAAAAATATAAACATTATTCTGATATCCTTTGTAGGCAGTGGTTCAAATTTCATAGAAACACAAGAAGGAGAAACCTTCATTGACTTTGTTATAACTAATACTTTGTCATAAGTTGGATTTTCTTTACTTCAACGCCTCATTATCAGGAGTATAATTTCTTTACTACTTATGGATTGACTCTACTGAAATAACTGAGGCGTTGAAGAAAAGAACGTGAAACGGATAGAGTTAAAATAACGTGAATGAAGGAGTCCTAGTGCTTCTATAAATTCTGATCCATTGCCTACTGAGCAGTTCTGTAGGGTCATTTGTTCATCATGAATTTTTTTGGTGCGATCACACGTATCTGGAAAGGAAATAGTTAAGACATGTCGAGACTCGTATACTGTCTTAACCTAAAGTTAATCCCAATTATAAAATTACAAAACTGAGTCTGGGCACGCCCGTGAGATGCCGAAAAGTCCGTTAGATAGCACCTGTAAGCGTGAGCTGCTACACCTGTGACCTCCGCTTTAAAAGCCCACTTGCTATTGGGGTGTATGATTGGTAGTGCTACACTTGCCAACTGTTCACCCTTCATCAAGGACCTGTCTTCTCTCTTAATAATGAAACTATCTCTATAACGAGCTCACCCTTAACAGCATTTGTGTGTTCATTCCATGGGCTAAATTCACTCCATCAATAAAACAATATTAGAAGCCAATGTTCATTTTAAACCAATTAAGAACCAAAATGAAATAATGTAAACAAACATACTATCAACAATAGCCTAAGTCTTTATTCCACAAATCAGAAATTTGAGGTTGGAAGACAAGAGTGTTGTGCCGTGTTGTACATGGATTCAGAAATACAATGACTGAACCTAGCCCTCAAACTGTGGTATGAGAAGAGAAAACCCCAAATAGCGTAGTATTTAAACTGGTCTTAAGAAGTTTTTCCAAACCCTAAACCAAATAAGAGCTGAGGATTCTAAACGCCCATCAGGCTGAGGGCTGTTTAAACTAAGTAGATTTCTGTCTTCATGTGGATCGGCATGCTGGTGATCTAATCTGAACATATATTCTCTATTTTTTTTTTCATAGAAAGGAGTTTATGTACACAGGAGGTAAAATTTAAGCCAACCCAGAGATGTTTAGTAATCAGTTACTCAACGTGAAAATGATACGACTAGAAGTGGGGATTTCTGGGGCTTGTAATCAAAGAAACACAAATAACTCGCTTAATTTAGAAGTTCATAAATATGTAAGGGAAAACAATTGTAGATCGTTAAATGTATAATATGGTTCTATAAAGGTTTTCGATCTGACTCGTAATAGCAGAGTCGAATTAACTTCCTCATTCACCCTCCCCTTTTCCTGGTCCCATTTGATGTGGTAACGAATATGATCTTTACATCTGCATGGAATAACTAAATATCAAGGCCAAAAAAATATATATGAATTGGAGTCTTTCACTTACACAATTTATTTAAAATACTTCCCTGTGTACTTTCAGAGGCCTATCACTCCATTTTCACAACTACACAATAAAAAAGGTTTAAGAATACTAAATCATCGATAATGCATAGACAATAAACACCAAATTCCTTTACCGTTCTCATAATATATCATAAACGCCCCTGAAATCAAAAAGCGATTTTTTTATGTACCTTTTATGCAACTATTTAATACTATACATTAATCGTATTACAAGCAAAGGGGAGTCACGAAGATGACTCATCATTTTTGGTAAGTTTATTGAAAACTGTTTAGTTATAAATTGATGTACTTCTAAGGCTGTATTACAATAAAAGAAAAAAAAACTCTAATAGCTAAGAATAAAGGTGCATATAAAATTGAAGGAATCGATAAAATAAAAGGTGAACCACCGGTATTACTGCATAAAGAAAGTGGAACATTTTTAGGTTAGGAACATCTTGAGTGATCAACCCGACTTTTATACAAGAGCCAATAAGTGCTCTAGAAGAGACTATCAAAGTCACATTAGACTTCTTTGCCCCTCGAGGAAGAAAGTTTAACTGAGGGAAGGCAAGCAATAAACAAATTGTTCTTCATTATTTTTATAGTCTTTTAAGAACTGAAACATACATTTCTGAGTCGCAATATGTTCAAACTATCTTGGTTTTATTCATTCTATTTTTTGTATTCCATCAGTAATTCTAAAATAAAAAAATAAAAGAACAAATGTGGATACATACATACATTTTCTATTTTTTTATAAAATTTAATGATCCAATCAAAAAAAGAATTATAAAAAAACAACCAGAACGCAAGAAACGTTAACTGAGCAAACAAAGAACACAAAAAAATAAACCAGAAAGCATTGGTATATACATTATATTCTAATGTTATAGAATGTTACTTATTATCGTCCTCTTTGTACTACTAAGGCTTATTGGGACGGGTTATCAATAAGTTGCCATCCTTTTCTAGCCAGGGCGGAACTAAGGATTTTAGGGTGGAAGTTAGATTTAGACCAACTTATTAACTTATATCGCTGAAATGAGCCCCCAAACTTTATAATATAATTTAAAATATGAATACTTTATAATATATATTAAAGGAATTAAAATTATTTATATAAATTTGTTATTTAAAAAAAATTAATTTTATTAAAACAATGCCTGAACTTTTAAACATTGACGCTTTTTTTTTGTTTAAATGCTGTTCATGTACTGTAACGCTGGAATGAACGACAGTATAAATGTATGAATTGCAATTCTTCCCTTTCACAATTTGTTTTAGTTTTCTGTGTACATGCAGAGGCCTACAACTCTAATTTTACAACTAAACAATAAAAAACATTCTTTAATATATATAAAATCGTACACTAATAGTCAATAAATTCTGTCTTATGAGTATATTTTCCTTTCTTTTTCAATAATGAATAAAATGTCAAATTTCTTGCATAACTAAATTATATCTCTCACTGTTATTCTGGTGTTTCATTTGGGACAAATATTTCTGTATGTTTTGGGCTTGTAAGCAATGTCTATTCAAGGTATCACCTCTTCTCGGGTATTGTTTGATGGACGTTGATGTGTTTTTCATTTGTCAGAGTATGTAGTCAATTTAAAATCTGTCTGATGGTCTGTCAATAGGGTAAAATGATTGAACTGCGTTGCTTAAGTTTCGTGAGATAGCTTTGTCAACGTCAATAGTTCTATTTCATTGACCTGCCAAATTCTGGACTTTGTCAACCTAAAATAGGACTTTTGACAGTGACAAAGCTATCTCAAGGACCTCAAAAAAAAAAAAAAAAAAATTCTTCCTCTAAAATTCCTCAGTATCCTTAAAATTATAATGAGACACAAGAAAAGGGTGGGAAAACTTGCATTTTACCCTGGGAACTGAACAAAACGTTAGTTTATAATTAGATCATGTTTTCATCACCTGCTAGGAATAAATGAGTGATATTTCAATTGTATAGGTCCCGTTTTACAACAAAGCCCTTCACAAAATAACTTGTCCTTGGGATAAGCTAGTTTTTGAAGGGCGAGGGAAGAAAAGAACAAAAAATGGTGGAAGGGAGCCAAGGCAACCCTTTCTTTTTCAGGTTTTTCTGGTTCTATGTTTCAAAAAATTGTTGAAATTCATTTTTGTGTGGCTCCCGTCAGTAAGTAGTACACTTCCATAGCTACAAACCACTTTTGCAGGGTATTCTCTTGGAGAGTGTTTAGAAGTTTTCAAACTTAGAAGTAAGTAGTAATATTTTCTTGGGTTATTGACATGTAATTTATTCCGGTTAATTAAAATTGCGATTAGGTTTTATATGTATTTATGTGATGCGTCAAACATTTTTTTTGCACATGCACCTTTACTTATGGACTCACGTTCATCAACCAGATCTTTATATTTTCATATTTATGTTTTGAATGTCTTATCTGTGGGAAACTACATATTGAGGTTGTCCTCATCATGTATTAATTCAATATTCACAATACCTACCTTTTAGATGAAAACTATACAAATATATAATTATAATAACAGATATATACGTATATAATTTAGTTAAACCTATAGCGGTTGATTCGATACCAGCATGGCTAATACGAATTTATTTAGGGACTAACTCACTAAATATAATCATTCCTCTGATCCTGGCTAGAAAAGGTTGGTAACTTGTATATTGTCCAGATTAGACATAAAATCATTTGAAAGTTGGTAAGTGATATTTTTTTTCAGTAAATAAGAATCATTTCACTCTCCCATTTTATAATAGTTCAATTAGGTATAATTTATTTCCAAAGAACCTTTGAAATTGGAGGTACACCAACGAAATGTATGCGCCTAATTTAGTGATAAGTTATATTTATGTGAATAATTACAGCTAGTAAGCAAATGTAGGAACTATTAATTATTCACCCTAGTAAGACAATATGGTAATGTTAGTTGGAGGGAGGGTGTTACTGCCTGGACTATACCTCCCTGCAATATCAACCACCAACGTCTTTCTAACAATATTATCTCTTTGCTCACGCTGAAATTATCATAGTTAAAGTAATATACAGATATTGGATCATAACATGTTTTACTAGAGCTTTTAGATATATTCTTATAAAATATATATATATATTTGTTTCTTGAGCGTTAAAAGAAAAATAAAACCAATTATTATTAGTTGTATACAGTTAACGGATTTTTTCCTTTATCTTAATGATGAACAATATTCATATTATACATCTTTCTCTCATATTTTGAATTCTTTTTAGTTTGTTCCTACTTGTTTCCCAAGTTTACCACTGTTGCTGCATTTGTAAAATTGACTTAATTGCTCTTTTTTGGGCGGCTTTTCAATTAAATATTCAATTAATCTGCTGCGTATAAAACTGCATAATAATCGCCGTCATTACATTTATCATTGAAAATAAGCCATTGGTAATAGACGCACGAACTGGTTGAATATTTTGAACAACAATTATGGCAGCTTCTGGGTTTAAATCATCCAAGCATTTTAACTGGTCCAATAAATAAAACTCAAGTTGGCTCAAATGGCTTATCGATGTTTTACGTCGTATAATAGCATAACAAATATCGTATAAATAAATAGGGCTTCTCAGGGAGAAAATATGCTATATAAAACAATCTTGAATGAGTTCTATCTTTGATGGAGGATTAAGTAATTTACGCTCAGACTTGATAATACATAAAACATTTAACAGGCTACAGAATGAGCTTGCATCAGCGTTGTAGAATTCGTGTATTGAAGTCACTAATACGAGAATATTATCGGCATTTCCAATTATTTTTTTTTTAGTTAAAAATCTTTCAATATTTATAATGATAGCAATTTGGCGTATACAATATTCGATCTTTGTCAATGAAACCTATTAGTAAAACTTTTAAGGAGAAGTAAAATACAATCAGTTTGCTGCACCATGTAAACATCCCGTGGGAGTGATTTGTATAACCGTTTATATGTATGGGATCAAAACCGTAAAGCATTTGATTTGTTGTCAATCAAAAAGGAAGATACTATATGTATTTTCTTTATCATAACAAGGTCGTTTTCTAAAACCAATCCCCCTCAAATCCCTCACTCAACCTTAACCGATATTTTGCTGGTAAACACACTTAACAGTCAAACATGTATTTATACATATGTATATGCATATATATATATATATATATATATATATATATATATATATACATACATACATTTAATATTATTTGTCACCTAGAGGCATAAAAGTGTAAAACAAATTTTCTTCTTGTTGGAAAGAACACGTAAAGTTAGAAATGTACTAAGGTTTGATAACAAATGTGAGTTAAGCACTGAGAGAGGCACGTGGCTCTCTGGCATGGAGAAAATCAAAGATTTTGATGCACTATTAGAAGAGATCTAATGATGCCGGACATGAAAACGTCGTTTGTGATAATTAATCGTAGAATTTCATGAAGAATAGTATTTACGTTACATGTGACTGGAAGTACATTAACAAAACGCGTTGAAAGAGCAATATATGTATGCTGTATTATATATAAGTATAGTACGAGAATCCGACTTCAGTAGCTACGCATCCATATGAGCTTGGCTGAGAACTACCACCAATGGTACAAGTATATGGAGGAGCTCATATCTTTCATTGATTGTGGTTTCTATAGCTTGGAATAATTCGTTTCATCCGATGAAAGTTGGTAATTTTTAGTTTCCCAAAGTATTCCTGACAAAGAGATTAATTGTCTTCTTGATGGTGAAAATGAGTTAGAACTATTAAGTAGCACAGACGGCAAGAACAAAAGGGAATATTCTCAAATTCTATTCTATGAGTAGGGATAACAATATAGATCCGATGCCCCTTCGATCGAGCAGGATAAAGGAAAGCGTTGTTTGTTTTCCATTTGAGCGATAAGAGATTCAGCCTGAAGTTACATTACAATGGGTGAGTTTGTGGTGGTGCGGGAGACACCTGGACCCGCAGCCGTGTTTACATGTGTGCACTGTTGCCGAGGTCTAGCCGACCCCAGCTCTGAGAGTGCAGTCTGTGGCTCGACAATCCTATCTAATTGGGGCAAAGCATGCACTCAACAATAGTCCCTAATGCATATGGTCGTCGGCCACAAGATCCGGCAAATGCACTTTTCAGCCTTTCCCTTCTAACCTGGTTCCCATGAACTGAGTAAGCTCAAGGGGATACACCTCAATTATTGGACTAGAAATAAAAATATAAACACCAAAATTTGTTTAAAATTGAGCTACTCTTTTAATTAATGGAAATAGCTTAAGGACATTTTTAAAGGCAAAACTAACTTGATATTTATTTTTAAATGCCGGTTATCCTCGGTGAAATTTACAAATTTTAAACTATATCTTCAAATACACTTCATGCTGTAATAATATTCGGGTTGATGATATGCTCGTTATCATATTCAGAAGCTTTTATATGGGGAGAGCCTTCAAGTTTAAGGGCAAACAATGTTGACATAACGAGGGTGATAGAGGTAAATGACAACGGTAACGAGTTGACAGAAGCCACGGCAAATGGGGCACAATATAATTATGGACGGAAGGAGTGAGGAGGTTAAGAGAAAATCAATAGGGCATATCACCTTTTCCTGGCAATCTCTCTGACCTCAGCCGACTTCAACTTTGACTACAGACCTCAAAGCAGAGTCAACAGGTTGAAGTCGACTTAAAAGCGAGCTTATATGAAAGGTCTAGGCGAAATACAATTTTTTTTGTAGGTCGTTTCAGCCAGCTCAATGCACAGAAAGTTGTCTTAGGCAGCAGTTTTTAGTTGATAACTATTGACACGACTATACAATTTTAAACGCCATCATAAGCTCTTATGACGGCTAAACGTCCACAAAAATTGTTACTATTTCTTTAATAATAAACAGATAGTTCTTATGTGTATATTATTTTTTTTAAGTGGGTCTCTCAACATTTTTAAGTATTTCAAATAAACAAATTTTACACATCCTAATATAATTAGTCCATGTTTATTCCTACCTCTCATTAAACTTTTATGTTATCAACTAATTGCAGACACTATTTACTCATGAAATGGAATCGTCCATAAGGTGTTCAATAAACCTGAATGTTACAAGCAACCGTGTAATGTTATGCACTTAGATAAATAGAACAATTAAGCAACCATGTACAGTCTAAACTCTCTCTTAAATTAACTCACCAGTAACTAGAAGCATCTTTAGTTACTCAAGGATTATAAAACTCATGGTATCGTATTGTATTTTGAACTGCGATTAGTCTTGGGAACACAATCAAATGTGTCTTAGGATTGAGTTGAAGGTAAAAGCTCCATTCAAAGATGTAGGAAAGGATGAAAGGGATACATATTTAACCAAAAACAAAAAAAAAAAAAAACTAACTAGAAACACCTTCATAGAAGGTTTAATTGCCATATTCAACATTTTCATTTTTTTCTAGCGACAAGAAAGATTTTTTAAGATGAATTTGTCACCACTAAATTTGAAGTGAGTTCTAAAGATACGCCTGGGAACTTATGATATGACATTTTCTTTTTGTTCTTCGTCAGGCAGTTATCAGATTGCATTTTCTTTTCTTTAATAAGTCTGTAATTGGTTTAGGTGGTGTAATATAAGTGAATAAATGTTTTGGCACTAATGGGTTAACTACGCCGAAGGACCAATAGGTCTTTAATGTGTTGGCTTGATTTCTGGTTGGGCTTGGTAATTTATTTATTGTCGGGCCCATCCAATAAAACTCACAGTCCCACACTGTCTGGAAAAGAATGATAACCTACAGGTGAAATTATTGTGATTAGAATCACGATCAACATTTCCAAAATATTGTTGACATAAAGAATATAGCATTGAAAGTATTTAAATATATGTTGTTTGGCTACTTGGTTTCGAATAAAATATAATAAATGTGTTTTTAAAAATATTTCTTTAATAAAAATAAATGCTTACTCGATTTACGAGCTGGATGTCTCATAGCCATACTCGTTATTGACAATATGTAATATTAAATTGAATGATTGCAGTAATAACATTTAAATTATAGTCAATTTAAATTCATTGGCCAATTTAAGTTCACTAACTTTTCAGTTGATATAAGACTAAGAATTTGGACTCTGAGGAATTGTAGTCTAAGGCGACTAAAAAAAAACAAACAAAGAACATGCCACGTGTCAAATACTAATTTCTACTCTTTACTGATTAAAATAGCGATAAACCTTCTTGAATGGAGGCTTCGGTGGGGGGTACTGCATGCTCCTGATGTTATCTGTGATGTAGCTATTGAAACATATACCACCCCTATTTCACTCTCATATTGTTAGCATCCCCTTCGTCAAACTTTTAATATCAACAATAATATTGGCTGCATATAATGGATATGAATTGTAGTTATTACACACCCACAGCGCGCGCACGCAAAAACCACAGATGTAGGCCCTCAATGCTATTTATGAGTACCATTTTGACTCCCATATTTCTGTACACCGTCTCCCTATATTTTGAAATAAGTTTTCAATTATAATTTTTGCTTTATATCTAAACGTGCATCATTAGTTAAATATACTATTTACGAGCCCTTGATAATATTCATAATAAAACTCGAGAACCCATTTTTCAGAAAACACGAAAAATATGAAAATTTGTAGGCCAATGATTACTGTCTTCAACTACTAAGTATTATAACAATAAGGGAGACTGTTTATATGATTTTTCTTTCTACTGTCCTAACAGATGTACTTTCCCCAGAAAGTTAGGTTGAGTGAGATGAACCTTTCCCATCTTCTATGGATTTCTATGGATATTCTTATATCACCAATCGAAAGGGCATTAACCCGATACCTTTTTGGACCTACAGTATGATATAGGTACATGAAAAGACTGGGCAAGAATTCGATGTCATTCCTCTTTATAGTTCGGATAAGTTTCTATACACTAGTATGGGAACAGTTCATGTAACTATCTAATTCTAGTTACTTTAGATTTCAAAATGCACGCTCCTTTAGTGACTTGGCACCAGTAGTTTTATTTTGGATTTTGTTTTTATTATGTTATAAATCCAGCTAGCCAAGCATTCAACAGTATCCGTTCTCACGACTGATATTGTATACGCTTTTGAAGATAGTTTAATTATGAACAGAAAAAAATATTCATTATAAACATAATAACTTAGATCCTTTTATAGGTGTGTTTGTGCTGATCCAATTTTGTTACAATTCGAATAATTTCGGAAAGTGAAGAGATTAAGAAAGCATCATAATCAGAGAAGAAAAAAAGATACAATAAGACAGAGAAGAAAAGCGAGTGAGAGAGAGGGGGAGAGAGAGAGAGAGAGACCACTAATGTTACTGAAATCAATACTAGGCCTATCCCAGCCAGTAGGGCTCCAGAGGGGCAGGCTTCTGTCTGCAAATCATCCTACATCCCTTCTTGTCTCCATTCTTACGATCCCATCTTAAGTCTCAATAGCATCTACCATTTAATGCCCGCATCGATCCCTTCAAAAGTAGCTCGAGTCAGATTCTCAAGCTGAGTTTATTAGCAACAAACTCCCTGGAGGGACTGGATATTCTTGGAATTTGCTAATAGGGGGGCATCCGCCTTCCCTAGCCCAATAATTCTGCTTATCCCAGATTATCTTTGGTTCAACGATTTATATTCTTCAATTTAAAATTGGGCTGTTTTTCAGTCGGTTTTAAGTTATTTATCCTGGATATAATTATTACTATTTATTTTAATATTTAAGGATTAGGCCCAGATGATTAACTTCTTACTGATTTCCAATGTTTGAAGATAAACTCATTACTATATTTTATTTTTGTTGGGTGCTGGGTGTTCCTAATTACGGGAATGGAGAGTGACATTCTACACACCATACAAGAGTGTTTATCGAACGAGGCGTTTGGACAAACAATTTCCTTTCTAAGGCGCTTCGAATATCAATTGGTATTCTATCACCAGCTACCAGAGTACTAGGCTTGTAGACGTAATTATCGGTGTTTTGGCACATGTATGTTCGACCTTTCGCTCAAAAGGTTAACACGTCATTTTATTCAATATTTTTATTTTTTTACATTCGGTTTCTTCAAAATGCATCTAGTATCTAGATATAGCTGAAGAATAATCCATGATCTGACATGTATACATAACACTTTTGAAAGAGTATTCCAAACTAATCAATCCCTCCACGCAGGAGCTACCGGAGCCTTATGCATTCGGACCACGAGGTCAGATTGTATATTATAAATATAAAACATAGAGTAGTTTATAAAACAATGATTGGAGATTATTTAAAAAAATAATTAAATTGAAGTTAATTAATCGCGAAAAATCGTGACATTTCGTTACCTATTGGTCCCTCGGCTAACGTGCACATTACAAAAGTTGTTTATTTTGTAATTTTAAAGGAACTTTTCAATCAATCAATGAGTATACGTGAATAACTATAGAGGGGGTGTACTATTTTAAAGGAGCGAAAGACGAAACTTCGTATTTAGGTTAGTACAGTATTAATGCCTCCTTCAGTATAAGCTATATTAGGATTTATACCATAATCTATATTTAACTGTTTTATTCTTCACTAAAGTTCTAAGTCGTTAATGGCTGAAATCGGACCAAGAATGGGGGAGGGGATTAGAGGAGGGAGAAATTCGAAATTCAAAATACCACCGTTATTATGACATGTATTGAAAAATTGTAAAGAAACAACTAATTGCAAATTAAATATCTTCTTAATGTTGTTCTTTACGTTATTTCGTAACTCAAATATTAAGGGAATTATCCGTACTTTCTTGTTTTCAGCTATCAGTATACTCTCCTTCTACCTAACGGATTTATTCTTAGAAATAGAAAATATATGAAGGGAAGAGAACAATAGTGTCATACCAGCTCGTGGGAAATCTGCTTAGTTCTGCGGGGGGGGGGACTTTTTTTTGTGGATTTTCCATTGAAGAACAGTTACGTTATAGGCTCGACTAACCAATAACTATCCCTACAAAATATATAGACAAATCCAACTGTCCAATCTGCATACAAATTAATTGAATTCTGTAATTTAGTGGTAGAGGTAGATATGAACCAGTGCTTTCCTAAGCCATATCCTGGCACGAACCGAGTTTACTTCTCACCTGTTCAGCTTATCCATGAGTCATCAGAATTAATTCAGTAAGAAAAAACTAATGAGTACCACCTGCACAAGGGCCCAGCCGTGCTCTACAGCTCTATTATTTGAAAGGCCAAAATTAATATTTTCATTCACTGGATATACTTTATGAATGATAAAAAAGCTGTACTTATAAACAGGTATCATTCTGCGAAACCTCTCCTGCAAGCAAATCTTCAACATTTAATCTAAAACTCACACACACACACACCTATCACGTTATAAATGTTGCGATTTATAAATATTGCTTGATTTATTTTTAGTTACTTAGGACTATATAACAGTTTTATCATTTGCTGGAGGCATATCAAACTTTAAGAAATACATTTTCCCTACCGACTGAATATGTTTTATTTATTTCCTTCAACTTCACGTACTTAGGTTCCTCAAACACTGTCTTCTAATGGATTATTTTCTAAAAAGGATGTTATGCACTCAATAAAAAAAAAATACACGATGAATAAGTATACTCTATCGTGTCCAACAATATATAGATTCTGCTGGACGAGGATCAATATTTTTATATTTGTCACATCGATATATATTTCATCGTAATATGGCCTGTGGACTTTAGCGCGTAACGCAGATCGTCGACCAAAAGATTTGCCACCCACGGGTAAATAAGAAATAAATCACTCTTTTTAAGCTAGAGTTAAAAAACGATTTCGAAGATAATGATTTCGAGATAAACAAATAATAATTACATACAAGCATCAAAATAATTAGAAGTATAATGTTATAACAATATGAAATATATCAGTAGTTCTGAGGTTAAATAAAGCATTACAGTTATTTTAAAGTACTCCTTGATTTTTTTTCATACATAAAAACTAACAAAAAATAGTTTCCCAGCATGAGGTGGCTCAACGAAACAATAAACTATATCTATAAATTGCCATAAATCGTTCTAAAGAAGAAAAATGGGTAAATTAACTTCAATGAATAAATAAAGTTAAAAACACGTTATTATTGAGGGGGGAAAAAGTCATCCACTGACCTGGGCTGTGACAATGTCTATTTAAGGAGTTCTAAATTTGGCTGGTTGTCCTTGATTTGACATTATGACCCCGGTGAACTGAATCCATATAGAGGGCAAAGGCTAGTCGATATTGCTACTTGGGAGGCCTGCAGGCCGTGTACACACCTTTATTTAGGGTTTCTACACCTGGCTACTAAAGCACGCAACCTACCAGTCCCTTGTGTCATGTACCTAAACACAGATTAGTATGAAAAGCCGCTTGTTCTCTCCAAATCGTTCGCTTATCACTTTCAAACAGCTCAAAATTAAACCTTCATCCTACCCCATAAATATTTAGAGCAACAAACCTAACAGATGAATAAAAACATTAACGGAAAACTTTTGTTTTTCAATAAAAATTTGCAAAGGCATGGTATTGTTTTATACAAATTCCATGTACTCAAATGCCTTAAATTTTGTTGTATGCTGGTATTTACATTTTTATCTTAGCCAATAGGGCAAGTAAGCTGACATATAAACAATTTGTAAATAAATTTTCTTTCTTGAAATTTCAATGCCGATTTTTCGCACCATCTTTAGTTATAGTTCAAAGAAACAAAAATCATGGTTACTGACCATTTCGTAATAGACATTAAAATTGTTAGCAATATTTTCATGCAATTAATTATTAAAACTAAATCTGTCACGCAAGGGAACGGTAAATCCTTTGGGAAAATCATAATATATGATATATATATATATATATATATATATATATATATATATATATATTTTTAGCAGATTTCCCTTAAAGCCAAAACAGCTATTGAGGTCGTACTCATGACGCGATTTTCGACATTTTTCTTCAAATGTCCATTGATCCTATCCAGGAGATGACGAAAATGAGGTCCGTTCAAAACTGCATATAAATATATATATATATATATATATATATATTTGTCTGTTACCGCTCTAACGGTCGCAATTATTGTTTAATCGTTACCAAACTCGATATTTAGTCGTTTTATGTAAAAAGAAAGATTAAGTTCGTTAACAGCTGAAATTGGGCCAGGGGGAGGGGGGGGTTTAGAGGGGAGGATTTTCGAAATATCTCCGTTACCATATGTCGGATAGAAAAATTGTATAGAATCAATCGTATTGCAAATGAAATGTACTATAATTATTCTTATATACATTCAATCACTATCTTGAATATTAACCGAGACATTTTTCAGTTTTCAGCCGTCAGGAAACCGCCACTTCTACTCATGTTTCATAAACAATACTCCGCTACATAATAAATCACATTATTCGAAGCTTAAATACCAAAAATGGTATTCAAGAGACTTTTATTATACGAGATACATTCAAATATGTCCTGGTGACCGGTGTGAGACGGGCAGATCCGTTTGTTTACATTTCTAACGCTTCCTGTCGGCAGTTTATTGAAATTGGATGAAACATTTCTTATTTCCGTTTGTATTTATTCACGGGGGTGTTGTGTTAGCAGAATGTATATTTATCGATTACTAAAGTTCTCGATGGAAATCTGCTTGACCCTGCGTGACGGACTTTTTAACCTTAAGACAACTCAGTGTTTAAATGTAAGAGATTTGTCTGTATTAAAAGTTTATTGAACAATTCGTTTAACTATTTGTTTTATTTGCAGGTAATGCTTAAGTGGGCGGTTGGCCAGCGAAGGTCAGAGGCGTCATGCGGTGGACCACCTCCAAAGAGAACACGTCGCTGCTCCTCCGGCAAAGAAAACTCTAAGGTCAGTTCCCATATATATACATGAACAATTATTAAATAATATGAAGGATATAAATTATTCCAACAAAGTGAATAAGTAATTTTAATGAATTTAAACAAAACTTTGGTGAGTATCATTAGAAAATTCTGCTATTACTACTAGGGGATGGCTCTCTTCCAAGTATGGCATTGAATAGGATATTGTTTAGTGTTTTCTTCAAACTTATTAATGATGATAGACTCATCAGTAGAAAGCTTGACGAAATTTGATTCTCTTCTCCTAATTGAGGAACTCACTGTTCTTGAAAACAGTATATAGTCCCTATTAGCAGTAATACTAGTAATTTTGTAGATTTTATCGTGCATGCTTACGTCAAGTCCATTGGGTTTTGACATTCCAATTTATTGAAGAAAAAAAAACTGGTAGTCACTACTTATTTTACAAAAGTACCTTAGAGTCACTTTACCATGAAAATGTGCAGTCCACACTCCTAAACCACTGGAGGACTTTATTCTTCTGCAACTTTCTTCAATAGTTCAAAATTCCGTCACTCATTGGCTGCGTAAACTAAGCAGATTTCCCACGTGAAGTTTTGCAATAGAGAAATCTGCCTAATAACAACAGTAGTAGTAAGGAATCTCTAAACCTATTCACGAGGGACGAACAGTTACGGAAACGGCCGCAATAGCTCTGGGCGGAGAGTCCCGAATATAGCCGACTCATGCCGACCACACACACAATACAAATGCAAATATCTCGGTCAATATTCAAGATACACAATAAATGTATAGGAGAATATTTATAGTCCCCCTCTAAACCCCCCCTCCCACTTGTCCGATTTCAGCCATTAACGAAATTGATCTTTCTTTTTACATAAAATGATTAAATTTCGAGTTTGGTAATGATCAAAGAAAAATTGCGACCACTAACAGACAAATATATATATATATATATATATATATATATATATATATATATATATAAAAAAATTTTGAACGGACCTCATTTTCGTCATCTCCTGGGTAGGATCGATGGACATTTGAAGAAATTTTTTGAAAATCGCGTCATGTGTACGTCCTCAATAGCTGATTTCCCTTAAGAGAAATCTGCTGAAATTCTCAGCATGTATATAGGTGACATAATATAGGACTAACTAAACGTCTAGAAATATTACTTCAAAACTTACCATTACAAATGACAATACTACCCCTTCATCAAATTTGCTTAAACCCCAAATTTTCAAATACATTTACCAATTTTCAGTATATCAGTATTTATATGGGAATTGGCTAATTGATGTAAACCTTCAAAAATTTAAAACCTACAACTTTAGTATGTGAAATTTTAGTAAGTATAATTATATTATACCACATTGGTAACCAAACGGGGCTGTCCTAAATAAGACTTTTAATAAATAGTGCCACATGACGCACACTAACATTGAGTTAATCATTTAAGACTTTGGGTATAAATGGGTATGCATATAAAGTGAGATAAATGTGATTACGTCAGAGTAGAATGTTAGTGCATGTGTATATTGAAGTTAATTTAATGAATGTACTCATTTAAATTTTAAATTTGCGATTATTTTTTTGCTTGGTCCTTAGGACTGGGATGGAAGCAGAGAGAGCCTCTACACAAGGCTCGAGCCAAGTGCTCTTCGTGACGTCAGCAATTACCATAGGCTCGGCGAGACTCCGCCTAGGACCCCGGATCAGCTGACTCAGAGGAAGATCAATCTCAAGAGAGCAAGGTAGAAACCACTTGAATCGTTGAGTTTATCTTTAAATATTATCACCCTCGCTAATTATTTTTAATGAGGAGTGCTTCCATCAAATTCTTGCTGGAAGTAAAAGAAATCGTTTAAAATACTGTGCAAAAATAACCTCTTCCTCCGCGTATATTTATTTTTAAATTCTTAGCTACAACCAGTGAGCCTTATCACTAAAGAAGGACCATTCTTCCTGAATGTTATGAGTGCACCTTAACAAAAAAGCTCTGAAGACGCTGATAAGAAACACAAAATGCAGTAGATAACTATAGAAATGATGTCAAAGAAATGACGGTTTTACTATTATTCTTGGAATGTAATTTTTTGAAAATATCCTGATACAAATACAATATTCTGTACAGTAGATATATTTCTTTAAGTCGTTCCATAAAAGCGTCATTGGAAAACACACAATAATAATTTGTATACTTAAATCAGTTGGAATTTTAATGTATTACACACAGGTTTTACTCAAATTAAATCAATGGCAATGGGAAGGTGTTATTTATTTATTTTTCTAAATCATGAGTGCCAACATATATTTAAAAATAACAGAATCGAATAGGAAATCAAAATAATTTTCATTATTCTACGTAATTTCTAGAAGGCTTTTTTAGAAGTCTTATGCTTTAAAGGACTTTCCCATCAATACGATTTATCATCAGTCGTCTTATTGGTAAGAATAAATAGCTATTTTTAGTGTAATATTTCGTTATAAAAATCACCAAAATTCAATAAAGTAATACATATATGGACAAATAAGTTCTGAGATTATGATATTGTTTATTATACAACTTTTTCCTCCCTTTTGGGGTTTTTAGGAAGTCTGAGGAGAAAATTCGAGAATGGCAGCAGTCGCCAGAGAGGAAAAGGTTGGCAGCATTGCTGCAGTCTCCTCAACTTGGTGGAAGTAGGCTGAAGCATGATCCCGTCCGTAGCCTCCTCCAGATCGAGTTCAGCCCTATCATCTACCTTGATGATTCTCCCAGCCCTATTGAGCTGGACCATAAGGACATCCCTCTCAAACCAGAGGTGAAGGAGACCATACTCAACACCCCCCTCAATCCCAAGGGACAAGCAGTACGGGACGAGATAACGAGGAGGCTATGCGAGACCTCCACGGTGTCACCACTAGCTCTCAAACTCAACTACCTAAAGCTGGGAGGGAAAATACTGGAATCGCCAGGCTGGCTACAACCTAATCCTAAAGAGGAGGAAACTTGTGAAAGGTAAGTTACTGGTATAGGACTGAAATCTGTTTAGGAAGCATTGTAACAATTATATTAATTAGTTTGACCAAGGGACCACTGGAGCATACTAGAACAGTTATTTACCAGTACTCTAATTTTGAACAAATATTAAATGTTTTTTCTATTAGTCAATGGGTCAATAAATATGAATTTATACATAATGAATTAATAACCAAATTTTTATTTTTCCAGAATCATTTGTAAATGATAATATTTGATATTAGCTGCTCTCAAAATGAAAACTATCATTGAATTATATTACGAAATATCTCAGTAACTCTTTGTGAGGAGCTCAAATCACACATGTTACAATGAATTTTTTATAACTACTCTTAGATAACTTTTAGTCATGGGTTCTATTCTCGTATGGGAATGGGAACTTAGGAGGTGATAAAATGGTTCATAAAATCCAATTCTCAATATGACTAAAATCCCTACGATAACCCACTAGGATTAGTCATAAGACCAATCATAGGACTTTAATTTTGTTTAAAATTATTTGTACAATTTATGTCTGAATTTCAAATGATAAGTAATTAAATGGGTTAAAATATCTTTTACTGGATGTAGGTCTACATGTTTCGTTTTCTTATGATGCATCTACAGGTGCTAACAGGGAACAACAATAATCAGCCGGAGCTTACCTAAAGTATGTTCCTTAAAATAAGTGACTGAGTTTGTTTTTATTGCTCATGAGGTTGAGAAACTTCTAGAGCTAGAATCTAATGCAATATTTTGGTTATTCATTGTTTGTCCCCCGACCATGATTCCAAATATTAATGTTTAATAATTGTCAAGGAAAGTAAAGTATATTATATTTTGCTGTGATACTTGTATAAATTATCTGACCAATACATTTTTCAGGATAGAGATTCGGACTCCTCCAAGTGCAACTATTTCAGAGCGGCTAGCCCTTCTAGAAGGAAGTGTGCATGTAGAGCCTCCCTCTACCCTGAGGAGACAGCGGACTGTCCGGAGGCCGAGGAGAAGGCACCCGATATCGGCACTGACCCTTCCAGAAGGAGTGCCAAGTCCCTTCGAGAGCCCTGCAGTCCTAGCTAGGCTGGCACCACAATCTATCCTCACCCTGCCCATGGGAATACCTAGCCCTTCAAGCCCCGGAGTCTTACCACTCTCTGACTCATCTGCTACCTCTTCCTCCAAGACCTTTGACGACGACGATGTAATTTCTAGTCTAGGTAAGGTGACAGGCCAAACAAGTATCTAAGTTTTGAAAAAAAAACATCTTAAACTTATTTCTTGCGTTCGAACTATCAGAAGTACTTAACTCTTCGTTGCTCCCAGGTTGAGAAAAAGGATGGAGAGCTCCTTCATTTCCTAATTTATTCCGTTGCCTGGAAAAGATTGCGGTTTTATTGTCTATAATAACTCTTGTTACAAGTTCTCTGTGAAGAGGGCACTGATGACGGACTATGCTACGAAACCGCTCTGAACCTTACAATAAATAATGTGGAGGAACAAAGGCCTTTGTGTTTTGACTCTTAGCTGTAATCAGTATCGAGTACCTAAAAATGGGCATCAATATTCAAATCCCAATTATTTATGAATATGAAGTATGGACTTTCGTTTTACCTCTTTGCCGCAAATATGTTCGTTTTATAATTATTTATTACCGACGAAATATTAATGTTTTGTTCTTTATTTCTCGAGGACGATAGCTGTTCGTAAATTGTAAAGTATTACTTGTTAGTTTATACATTTTCTTTCTGACAGTAATTTCTCCTGGCATTTATTACCTAATTCAATTTAATTTCCCACTTTGTTCTACTATAGACGACGTTACGCCCTCTATATATACCGCAGTAACTTTTAATCAACGGTTCATCAAGATAAAGAGTTCTAAAAAGTGACTAACCTTTGGTCGGTATCAAGGCAGAATAGATAGGAAGCACGCGACTCCCGCACGTGATTAGACCGAGTAACTATCGCAATGGATGGTCCGCTTTTCATTATTTCTCTCTTTATACAAACTAAAAGTTATTAAACTATTAATATAAAATCATTCATTAAAATAACTGTTTAATTTCATTGAATTATATAAAACTTATAAGCAACTACAGATACCATAGTTATCAACTTGTTATATGCAATTGCAATTAAATTATAAAATTCTTCTAGGTTACAAGAAAGTGAATTGCCAATAGAAAATATTTAAAAAAAAAATACTGGTCAAGCTCTATTAATATACTACATTCATACTTTCATGGTATGCCTACAGGAAGTGCAGAACAGAGCCCTTGTCCAGTAGTCGAAGGGAAGTCAAGGAGTAGAAGATGCCTCACGTTTACTTCGCCAGTACGAAAAAGGCCACATAGGACTTTGTCTATGAGGCTACAGGGTAAAGTTTCAGAATTTCTTATATACCTGTAAAAAAGAATTTCATTGTTTTCAATTTAAATGTTTAAACATCATTTGAAATAATGAAAGCATATTCCTGAGAAAGATTTAACTAATTCATTCTATTGGTGATGCTGTTGAGGATGAACGGTGGAATACTCAACACTGACTGATTGATAACCATTTACTATTTCATTACACCTCTGAAAGGGCTTATTCAAGACTGACCTCTCGTCAGAGACTTTCAGACTATTCAGAGTACTGAAGGATGATAGTCTTACTGAAGGCTATTAGAGAACATAGGCGATTTTTATTCTCTTTCCATTGTTCTTCAGGGTGGACAAAAGTCAACAAACGGGCCTTAGATAAGTGGTTTATTCAGGAACCCCAGGAGCACATAACGTTGAAGATATATATAATTCATCAAATAATGAATAAAATAAATAAATTGTAAGCATTTAACAATACTTATTATATTCTAGCAAACTCAGATTTTCAGTCGAAACCTAAAATCACAATCGCGGATGCCATTGATCACCTCAGAATCTTGCAGTTATTGTATAATTCATCTCAGGAGCTCCTAGCTTATGGAGCGTTGGTTAATAATGGCAGGCTGTTCAACTCAGATAACTTTTAGCTTCCAATATTAAAATCAAATGGATTGAGTTTATTGTTATTAAAAGGAGCGTAAGGAGATGTTAGAAGGTAAATAGGAGCGTCACCAAGCCAGATGGGCGGCCAAGGACGTGGCATATCGACCCGATGACCCCGGCTACTGGAGATCTCAGCTGTGATAGCCACTTCTGCATCAGCTGTCCTAATGCCATTCCCTCGCTTAATTACTAAGACATTTAGAATCAGGGTCCTTATCTCCAAGGAAGGAAATTTTTTTTTCTTACAGATGTAAAATTTTGTATAGGAATTCAATTACTACTGACATACATATCTAATATCAGACATGTAATGTAATACTTAAGACATTCAGAAGATGATTAAAGACTACATAACAAGAATTCAAAACACAAAGAATATTATATATCCTTGAATAGAGGTCGTGGGCCAGCTAGCTGAGCATTATATCAGACATAAAATAAACAAAGGTATGCAGATTCTTGAAAAACGGCCTAAAAACAATGAAAAGATTAAAATTAAAATATATGAAATGTGGTATTTCTTCATTTATCTTGCAAGCCCTATTTGCTGTCCAATGCAACATATACATCTGGCCTCGAATGCATTTCAAGACAATGGGATGCTTTTATACACACTAAGTATAACAACACTTCCGTCCAATATACTCGTCGTCAAAATCTAGTAAACATATCGGCCATATTTTACTATATGGATATTGTTTAATACCAATGTTGGACCAATGAAATCAAAGAAGTAACCAAACCATCAACAAGAAATATATCAATAAAAAAATATTTGATTTATTTTATCAATTTAAAAAAACTAAAAGTTGAATTAATATTAATTTTTGATTTTCTTCTTAGTTTCTCTGTTGCAACGAGAAATTAGAAGGCATAGAAAAAAAATCAGTTGGTTACATTTGGTGATAAAGCTCACTCAAAGCAATTAGTAGAGGTGGCATGCAAATTGCCAGAGGAAAGAGGGAATGAGATGTTTTGCAAGGAGGATGTTTCTCAAAGAAAGAGATAAAAGGGAACTCCTCACACAAGTGGACCTTTGATATTAGGGGAACACGAATAGGCAAGTCGCCTCAGAAATTCACTCTCTAACTATCACTCCCTCTCACTCTCTCTCACTCTTTCTCTTGGTCACGCCAACTAACCATATTCCTCGCAATCTTACCTAGCTCATACTTTTTATTTATAATGCCTACTATACACACGGTACAGTTAGGAACTTGGTAAGTTTTCACCGCTCGTTATTTTAATTTGTGATTTAAATAATGGTTTCATTTTTCCTCGAATGCAATATTCACTCTCTTTAATTCCTTTAAAAAATGTTAACATAATTTTACAGTAGTTCACTTACACAATTTTAACAAGACGTTGTTTTAACCAATTAGACACGTTGGCCCATATAAAATATAATAGATACTACATTGTGCAAATATAAATAGAATTTGACTTTAAACGTTTTTTTTTTTTTGCAAATAAAGGAAAGTTAAAATGTATATGAAAACCAGGTTGGCAGATTTCCCACGTGCAACAATGTTAATCAAGACGACGTCTACTGGACATTCTTAACAGTCAACGGAAGGATAAAAAGGTCAAAACACCTCTACTCTTAATTAATTAAGAGTAGAGTTGTTTTTGACCTTATTATCCTTCTGTTGATGATGGACCTCCACCAGCCAGCCCAAATCCCGAATTCTTAACAGTATTTATCTCTTTGTAGCTACCCCAAATAATCAAGATATAAAATGAAAGATGAGTAAGACATATTAATTATCATAACAGCTTATAGTAGTGAAAATGAGAACTGTCGCTGTGGGTGTTTTACTGAAGTCTGAATATGAAATAAATACAAGTAGCGTCTTCAATATTTTAGTTAGAGAAATACGTATGGAACATAATTATAATACATTATTTTGCCACAAGATTGGTTGTACCTTAAGGGAAATCTGCTAAAAATACAATTTACTAGATTAGCAATGCATATTTTTTTACATACGTATATGTGGAGGAACATACATTTGTATTATTAAAGTTCTTCTAATGAGTCACGAAAAATGATTTAAAAACGATTTCTTATTCACACTTTTTCGATATAAAGACATTTACATATCAAAACAATTAAATTTATATATGTTTTCTTAGATGCCTAACAATGTGCGGCATAAACGGTTATATTTGATCAGGATTTGGCAAAACAAAAGAATAAGAATTTGGATTATCTTTAATTTCGTTTAATGTGTAAAAAATACAAGCACGAATCTGTTAATTATTATTTTTAAACTGCTTATATATATATATATATATATATATATATATATATATATATATATATCTTTCATTAAACATTCAAAAGCAAAATAGAGATCAATAATATTTACAAATGCTTAGACTTTTTTTGTAAACCCGAGATACGTCGTTTTAATACCTATATAAATTCTAATATGTATATATCGCACTACTCAAAATTGAGGTTTTATGGACTTAATTAGTAATTTTTTCATTTTACGTTTGATGCTTCTTAAATGAATAAAAAATGAGTGCTAATTGGAAAAAAGTACACATCGAATAATTCCGTATTTTATTTTATGTATATAGAAAAATTGAAATTTTATTTATATAGCAAAATGGAAATTGCATTTTTACAGTATCTTGATATTTTTAATTATAATTAAACTTTATTTTCTTTCTTTCAGGGGAACTAGAATTGAATATTTTGTACGAAACTGGCACCTTAACTATCCATGGTAAATTAAAGGAATTTTTCATTTTAGTTAAAACTATTTCTGTCACTATATATTTCAAATGGTCCTTTTTTTCAGTGATAAGAGGTAAAAATCTTCAACCACCTTCAGGAAATGGAACTTGCAATGCCTACATTAAGGTGAAATTTGGTTTTCTCATTCATTCAATTATTCACTAAAATTATTTTAAGCTTTACTTTTAAATTTAAGTAGCATATAGAAAGACCTTAAAAAATATATTCAGTTTTTTTTTCCTCGGAAAAGTACTGGAAGGTTAATTTTAACTTCGTCTATATCGATTACCTTTGGATTAGGTGAGTCTCGTTCCAGCGGGAGAAGAACGAGCATTGCATAGGACTTGTGTGAGAAAAGACTCAACGAACCCAAGGTTCGACACGAAATTCAGCTTGGAATTAACTGAAGAAGATCTTTCAAAGAGAGTACTCGTTTCTGCTTGGCACAGAGACAGGGGGAATAGGTGAGATATCGTAAATTACCAAAGTATAAATGCTCGCGAGGATGTTTTGTATATGTGCGTGTGCATGTGCACGCGTGTGTGTGTGTATGTGTGTGTGTGTGTGTGTGTGTGTGTGTGTGAGAGAGAGAGAGAGAGAGAGAGAGAGAGAGAGAGAGAGAGAGAGAGAGAGAGAGAGAGAGAGAGAGAAAGAGAGAGATAGAGATAGAGAGAGTGTGAGATTTATTGAAATTATCATCTATTAACGGTGTTTTATCACAAACGAGTAACTACAAGCCATGGTGGTAGTAAGTAATTAACATATAAGAAGGTTAAATGATTATATTCTTCACAAGAATAGAATTTCTGAATAACATTGGAAATCATTAGATTCTTAAGAAAAATTATATTTCGACCCTATGTTAACAATTTCTGGATGTCATCAGTAAAGTTTCAACCTAGCCATCGGAATAATAGCAAAGTTTAAAAAGGGAGGAAAAACAGCTTTAAGCCTTCCTATTGTAGATTCAGATGCCTCAAGACTTGAGGGGACCGTGGTTTGCTAATTAATTAACGTGAACTTTAATTGAATTAAACAATTTTCCGCTCCAAAGACTTAAGCTAGTTCGGTGCTACTCATTAGTTTTATGTTAGAGAAATTAGTAACTCCGCAGCCAGAAACAAATAAACTTTAGGCTGTTAATAATCTGACATTTTAAGTTATATGAAGAACAAATAAATTTTTCCCCGTTTGTAAAATAAAAAATATAATAAATCATTAATTCACTTCCATAGCTGAAGTATTGTGACGATGCTGTTATTATACAACTTAAACGCTAAAATATTTTCTTGGTTATCGCAAAATAATGTTTTTTTTTGTGTGTTTTTTTGGTGTTTTTTCTGTTGGAATCTAAAATGGGAATCTTTAGTCCCTTTCTTTTCCCCTTTCAGTAAGATATCAAATTATATTGTATTGTTTGGAATGGAGGGGAAAGTTGAAAAGGCTTTGAAATAGGACTGTTTGAATGGAGCCACAGACACAGTTTAACCATTTGATACTTATCTCACACGCGCTCTGTGCCCCTATTAACCTCAATATACTTACTTCCGCACCGGTTAACTCAGTATTTTGGTACTTGTTTGCTAGGAATATTTATCTGTATTATTCTTTTATTATATATATATATATATATACACACATACACATAGAGACTCGAGCGAAGTAAGTAGTAATACGATGGTAGTTAAGTAGCGAAACGATTAGAGATTTGTAAAAAGTATAATAAATAGGAAATAAATATTTCTCTCTATAATGTTTTACATTCAAAAAGAAAATGCTTGTCCACCAAAATCAATTGTCAAGGCCCATTCAGAATTTATTTAATCTTAACCCTACAATTTGTATATGTAGCTCATTGGTAAAATACTGGTTTCATGAAATAGCAAGGAAGCTTATTTTTTAATATTAGACGGTCAGACCCCAGTGATAACAACCCCTCAAAGAAATAACGTAAATTGTATCTAATGAGATTTCTTTTAATTATTTCAAGTGACATTTTGTGGTGGTAGAAGAATTAGGACCACCCAAAGCTCTAAAAATACATTCACCATGAGTGAGAGAATTAAGATTATATCATACAAACAAAGGGGAATACTCTTGAATATTTGAGAGGTTCTCGGAGAGCAAGTTAAAAATTCAGTGCACCTTGGCTAGCAGAATCGTAAAGTCACACAGAAACTGTGCTAGGCAGGGAATTTATTGCCAGGGGCTGACCTGCAAGAGGCAAAAAATAAGGAATGGAAAGCCCCTAAAAATATACATTCTACTGGTGGGCTTTTACAAAGACTCACTCTATTTCTCACTACTCCGATATTATCTGCAATTTCTTCTTGACGTCTTCCGATAAATCATTGAGAACTTTATATTGCCTTGAGAAACCGATTACTCAAACATTAACCTCACCAAATGCTTAATTTTATATGACGGAGCGAAGATAAGTAACATAGTTGCCTTGTAATCTTGGAGTCAAAAATTGTATATTGATAATTAGAAATCTTTAATAAAACAAAACCTGGTTAAATTATCTGTCAGTATACGTAAGCTATATGTCCTGTTCTATGTCCGGAGAAAGGTTAAAACTAATGTGAAAACTGAGTTTACTTTACTTTAACAGTTTTAATAGTAATATAAACCAGATAATAATGAATAAAAATTTATTTACATAATTACAAATTACACACAAACATATATATATATATATATATATATATATATATATATATATATATATACATATAATATTTTAGAAATAAAATACGAGAACTTTCTAATAAATAATAGTCCGCATATGAAATAATGTGACTAAAATTGTGTGTATAAACTGTGAAGTTATCAAGAAGAAACAAAATATCATTAGCGGAAACGAAGTTTGAAGGGAAGGGTATCCAAGTCTGCCTTCTATGTTTGTGCCATTTTAGAATTTAAATAAAAGTCCGTCATCAGGGGCTGCGTAAACTAAGCAGATTTCCCACGTGAAGTTATACAATAGAGAAATCTCCATACGAAAGCCGAACAGTTACGGCAAAGGGCCAAACTAGCTTTTGGCGGGAAACTCGTCCGTTAAACGTTATCGGCCCAAATTTAATAAAAATGCAAATATCTCGGTTAACATTCAAGATAGAGAATAAATGTATAGAACAATATTTATAGTAAATTTAATTTACAATAAGATTGGTTCTATACAATTTTTTGATCCGACGTATGGTAACGGAGATATTTCGAATTTTCGAAAATCCCCCCTCTAAACCCCCCCCCTCTCTCACTGGTCCGATTTCAGCCATTAACGAACTTGATCTGTCTTTTTGCATAACACGTTTAAATATCAAGTTTGGTAAAGATCAAACAAAAATTGCGGCCGCTAGAGCGTTAACAGAATATATATATATATATATATATATATATATATATATATATATATATATATATACAGTAGAACCCCTGTTAACCGGGGTAATGATGGGCATGGGTGTTCACGGATAATAGAAAACCCCGGATAATCGAATTACAATATTTTATTGCTTTAATGTGATAGGTAAGAACGTTAATTAAAAAACAAAACTCTGTAGAATGCCAGATTTATTAACGATCAAACGTTTTCTGTACATTAAAAATACATGTGAGTATAAATATACATATGTAGGTTTTACTATATATGTACATATTGAATTTTCATTTAGAGAAAAAAATCAGTGATCTTAGTTTGTTTTTTATTAAGCATCTCTTTTCTAATATCACTTCTCATTGTTCGAAGCAAGATAATTCTGCTATAATCGGCGTTCTCTTGTTCAAAATAGTTTAATAGAAGTTCGGTTGCCTCCAATGCTTGGTTGTGTTTAATTTTCTTTATTTCCGAAAAAATAAGCGAATCTTCGTCCTCATCGCTCATATTTCCATAATCAGACTGCAACGAAGTCGATGGCTCGTCTTTTCTGTGAAGATCTGCTATTTCGTTATCAGTCAGCTGTTCGAATCCCTCTTCGTCTATTTCACTTTCCAGCCATTTTTTCATGTCATCTCTATCAACATGGATGAAATCTGGGAGAGCTTTGGCGATTTCGAGAAATGATTCTGTTTCAACTTCTTCTGAGGATTCCTGAACAAAATCTTCTTGTTCCAATATTTTGCCCCATGAAAGTTTCAATGTTGTTGGGGATAAGTTTGCCCAAGCTTCACAAACTGAAAAGATGGCGTCTTTTATGTTCCACTTTTTTACGATTTCTTTTAATGAGTCAGTACTATTATTCTCCTCAAGCAGAAATCTCAGGAATATTTTTTTATACCTTCTCTTTAAACTGGATATTACTCCTTGATCCATTGGCTGGATCAGAGATGTGACATTTGGTGGAAGATAATGAACAAAAATTTGTCCATCTTCGGTTGTCAAAGTAGACTCAGCTGGATGAGAAGGAGCATTGTCGAGTAATAAAACAGCTCTAATTGGTAGACCTTTCTGTTTTAAGTGGTGACTTACGGAAGGTACGAATTTGTCTTTAAACCATGATGAAAAGATCGTCTGATTCATCCAAGCTTTAGGATGGTTATAATAGTCACACGGAAGACTTCTTATTTCAGTCCCTCTGAATGATCGAGGTTTTTTCGCTTTCCCTATAACAGTTAATTTTAATTTATGATCTCCTGATGCATTACAACATGTCATAATTGTAAGCCGTTCTTTGCTGGATTTGTGACCAGGTGCATATTTTTCGGAATGAGCTGCTAAGGTTTTTGAAGGAAGCATTTTCCAAAACAAACCCGATTCATCCGCATTATAAATTTGATCAGGAGTTAAATCAAATTTTTTGACCAAACAGTTAAAATTTTCAATAAATAACGTGGCAGCAACATTATCACCGCTAAGACTCTCCCCTTGAATTGCCAACTGCCTGATACCGTGTCTTTTTTTGAATTTGTGGAGCCATCCTTGAGAAGCGGAGAATGGCTCCTCAATTTTTAAATTTTCATGAAACCATAAAGCTTTCTCACTCACCATTGGCCCAGAAATGGGAACTCCCTCGGCACGTCTTTGAATGAACCATTGATAGACGGCTTCATCTACGTCTTTTAATGTAGAAGTCTTCATAGTTTTCCGAGGAAACGTTGTTTGGGCTGACGACGATACGAAGCCGGAAATGTCTTTTTTCTTCTTCAAAATATCACGAACGGTTTGTTCGCCGATTCCGAATTCGGTGGATAATTTTTTAACACTTTCACCTTTTTCTACACGGTTTATAATGGCTAACTTCTGTTCGAGTGTTAACACAACACGTTTTCTTTTTTGCGACATTTTAGATTGAATTTAAAGGGAGACTAAAGCACAACTGACAAAGAATTTTGTTTGTAGGCAAACAGCAGAAGGGGCAGTATGGGTTTCATAGAAAGACTTGAAAACATTACCGTTCCTAGAATATGAATCAAACCACTAGTCACCCGAAATGCCGAAACATCTCATTCATTAAATTGTACCAAGTTGCCGTGTTTTTCCATTCTTTTTATTTTTTATTATTTAAGAACAATACATAGTTAAAAATTATTGTAATCATTAGAAATATTCTTACGTATTCATTTATTTTAAATATAAATTACACAAATAAAATAAATGGTGTAAGAATTAAAAAACACTTTATAACAAAAAAAAAAAAAATAAATAAAATAAAAAGCTACTCTGAACCCCGGTTAACTGGAATCCCGGTTAATAGAGCCACGGATAATGGGGGTCCTACTGTATATATATATATATATATATATATATATATATATATATATATATATATATATATATATATATATAATTTTGAACGGACCTCATTTTCATCATCTCCTGGGTAGGATCGATGGACATTTGAAGACGATTGGACATGAGTTCTACCTCAATAGCTGATTTCCCTTAAGGGAAATCTGCTAAAATTGAAAAATGTGTAATTGTAATGAGTCCTCAACGAGTACTTCCCAAAGAATTTCATTGAGAAAAAGAACCTAACCCTTAGACTCCTTTCTTATTTGAAAATATTGTGGTGTATTCAAAGGTATACAAATGGAAAGGACTATTGGTAATGGTCAGTGTAACAATATGCATATGCATGCTGTAGTTTGTGCACTCGCCGACTAGGAGCTTTTCTGCAGAATGCAGTTAGGATAAATATCAACTTATTACATGATCGTTTCTTGCCATGAATATAATTTGTATTTCTGCTAATTTTTGTGATAACATAAAGAGAATTTCCTCAGCCACATTAAATATATCTTAAAGAAATCAGATGTGAATAAAATATGACTTTTTTGTACTTATGTTAAATATGGTATGCAAAATGATTTGCAGCATTTCATTTAAAATGATTTTACTTGAAAGTGGCATAGGATATCATCGCCCTAGTGCATTGGACGAAAAATGTTAAAAAAACTTTATTTATAGACCTTTATTAAGTCGTAGCAATGCATTCTCATGTCCAATGTCCATCAGTGAGCTTTTAAATGCTTCGCGCTACTGAGCGATATCTTTCTAACAGTTCTCGTCTCGAGCGGCATATTCTTCACCCTTCCTTATATGGTTTGACAGCCTTATTCTGAAAGTAACGGGAAATCACTCATCGTTATAGCTTCTTTCATTATTTTTCCATTATTTTAGAAATTAGGAATATAACCAGTCGTTGCCAGTAGATAAAAGTAACTATCTGATAAATAAATGTCATCCAATCGAATCTCTGAGTGCCAAAAATCCAAGAATGTTATGAAGACGACTCTTCAGCCAGGAGAAATGTATTTAATCATTTCAAATATTTTCTTTCGTAATTACTTTGTATAGGATTATACCTTAAATGATTACTTGACTTGAGGAAGTAACGAATCTGCTTACTTTATTATATTTGTCTCTAGATTGCAATTTCCTAAATAAAATGTCTTAAAATCCGTACGATAACTGAGCAGCAGTAACTGCATAACTTCGTAAACATTTTCTATTTGTGAGCCTATGAAAATTGATCTAGCGCCGTTTTTCTCAATTAGCTCTTGTATAGTATCTACCCGGCATTCCCTCTCGCCTATTATGGACAGTTTTTTTTTTTTTCTTTTATCATTGACATCCATTTTCGATTTTAAAGAGTACCTTGTCAATCCCCAAAGAACAAAAAAGCATGTGAAGTCCATCAATCGTCCAGAGATATCATTACTTGGGGCCTAAGTGAGTTATAAGGGAAAGGGTAGGGAAGCAGGGCTTAAAGGGAGTATCCTAATGTATCCCTCTCTTTCCCTCCAAGTGGAGGGGATGCTGGGATCAATGCCTGCGCGCTAGTGGAGCCCCAGTCACCGCTGGCCCGTTCCGGGGTGAGCACCCTCTCTATAGATCCGCCTAGCGATAGTGGTGATCGCCGCCGATATTCTCATCTCAGTCACCCACCATGTCCGTGAGTACTCCAATCACATTAATTCCACCACTATTTCCAACATAAGGCTGGGCCTACAAATCAAGAGTACGGCGTTCGCAGTAGGCTACACCCGCAAAGCAAATGCACGTACCAACAACAGAACATTAGCTCCCTCACGTTCACCGAATCCCTCCTCCCCCTAATCACTGATACCTATTTTACTAAAATATTACTTCTTATTTGTGAGATTCCGATCAACCTTCTCACAAATAAGACAAAAAAAATTGTTTATCAATTCGTTCAATTCATTCATTTCAATACGCTTTTAATGAAGTATTAGTTTTGAAATTATTTTCATAACAATTGATAAACACTATGCTGTGCTTCATATGGAGTTAGAAAAGGACAATTACGAGTTAAGACATATAATAAAGCATCAAAAATATAATCCACGTTTAAAAGCACACTACAAAATACATGTAATAATAGGTTTCCAAATAAAATTAAAAAAAAAACCTCTGAAAATTGGTCAATATTCTATTGAGGTCTCTAAACAAAGTAGCATGTAAAATATCATCAACGTCACCATGTGCCAAAATAAAACGCTTATATGATTATTTATCTGTATGAAAAGATAGTCGGCCTTAGTTCCGGTATTTATTTGCGTTATAAGAAATATCTCGTTTCTTTGTTATGAAGAAGCTGTTGACTAAATACAAAAAAAAAAAATGAGTTACCTTATTTCCCTTATATATGAGCTTATATTTAATTATGACAATTCAGCTTTCTTTGAAGAGTTAATTAAGGTGGTCAAAATGTTCAACTTTGCACCACCTCACCCATTTGGCTTGCATATAATTATCTTATTATGATAAATACATACAAATTTTCAAAGCTCTAAGCCCAAAAATAATAAATTTGCCATATAAGAGAAGCGTCCATAAAATTTTATATATTTATCATTGGATCACAAATTTCCGATTCGTGAACCTTTCAGTGACTAATTCGTTTTTTAACTGAGAACAAAAATGGCAGTGCGCAAAGACATCTAAATAAATCAAGATGATTTGAGAGGAAAATATGCAGTTACTGAAATTCAGAAAACATTAATATTTAAATTTTACAATTGGACAAACATTTGATGAAATCCAATATATTAAACGCCAATTACTTCCTATTATTAGTCACACTGCATTACATCACTTATAAATTACGGATTACTATTATAATAAGAAAACAAGCCTTACATCAAACGCGTACTTATAAATGACAGTGAACATCCCGACTGCTTGAGCCAAAGCAAGCAATCTTTTCCCTGCCAGAAGATAAAGCAATAAGCAATTATTATATTCCATTACAATCAAAATAGAAATAAAATTCCTATTCATTATCATCAGTTCACCGACAATATAGAATATAAACATCAAAGTGAATCAACCATAAGTTGTTTTGTATATTTATGCCAATATTTGTGAAATTTAACTACCAAAATATTGAGAACTGATACATAGCGCGTTTTTCAGGACACATCTAGAAGCACCAATATGTGACATATTGTTTGTCATTGGCTACATATCGAGTAATATATATTTCTTTTACTAGAAGTTCGATTAAATTGCAATTTTATTAACATGCATCACGCAATGGATAGATCGCACACAATTAAATTTTATTGTTTGATAATTACTCAATCAGAACACTAAATACAGATGTTTCGTAATCATAATATAAAGATAAAGGAAATGCCTATAGGCGTTAACTATTGATTCGTATTTAAGATAAACGGTAATTAGAATCAATAATGCTATTATAATTGCCAACTTCTATTAATATTAATTTGCTATTCCGCAGCACCCTACCTAATTTACTAATGACTATTTTAATTATAAACTTAAACCTCTCATAACAACAGTATACCGTTTCAACCAAAATTACATTGACAGAAATCGATTAAGCATTTGTTTTGACTATTGTATTATTTAAGAGTCGTTTTCACAGCTAACAGTGCGGTATAATAACAAAATGTATAGCCTAATAGTGATTTAGTCCTCACAACGCGGAGACTCGTCACTTAAAAGTCTTTCTGCCAGATGCAATGACAACTGAGCATGTTTCTCATGTGGCGGACTGACTCCCAGACGATGTGACCTGTAAGTTATATCATCACGAATTACGTCATCCGCACATTATATATCTATGTTTCACACGTAATAAGAAGTTTATGTAAACAAAAAATAAAATTCAATCTTCACAAGGAATATGTAATGAATGATAGCTCAATGGAGTTCAATGACTAATTCGATTAATACTTGAGTAACTGTAAATTATGATTCTAGAAAATTGTTGTTGTTAGAACTAATATTCACTGGTCATAAAGCATTTATCAATGGAAAGCAAAGTAGTGTAGGTATTTACGGTTGTACTCCTACCCTACACCTCCTGACGCGATTCAAGTAATTAACGACCATGATCTCTAGTTTTCCTCGGAACATTTAAATATCAAGATAGATAACGATCAAACAACATTTGCCGCTACTTGTGCGTTCACATATATGTGTGTGTGTGTGTGTGTGTGTGTGTGTGTGTGTGAGAGAGAGAGAGAGAGAGAGAGAGAGAGAGAGAGAGAGAGAGTGAGAGAGAGAGACAGAGAGAGAGAGAGCGCACGTATTTTCGGTCAATGTGGCCAAAAATATACATTTCAAAGAAGAATGGCTTCGTTTGAAAAACTGATGGAGTAAAAGTTTTTAGGATGTTTATAGAGAATATATTTAGTGGTAGAGAATCCATACAAATAACATTTTTATAGCGTTGTACCCTTTTGACCCAAATCATATATTTTCAATTCGAGATTTGGAATGCTAACTTCATGGATCTGAACTTTTAATAGATTAGTTCGTTCAACAGGTGCTGCGTAAACTAAGCAGATTTCCCACGTGCTGACTGCTTCGCTGATGTTCTCAGCTGACTATATATTCTCTATTTCTAGAGTTGCATATGAAGCCTGTGTAAACAGGAATTAAAATGTACGCTTGATACGAGACTTTTTTGACTCATTCATTCAAAGTGAAAATTGGATGAGTAGATGTGGAGTTTTACTGATATCCGAAAAAACAAAACAAATAACTGACTTAATATTTGAATTACAAAAAACAAAATACATAGAAAAACATTTGTAGAACAATTACATGCCACCAAGGTTGGTTTTCAACAGTTTTTGATCTTATGTGGTTAAATATCGTGTTGTTCAAATAAAAATTGGAATCTTGAACATATTATTATCCATCATCATCTTGACAACATATTTGTATGATGTCTCACTCTCGGTAAAGGTCAATGAAAACTCTATTTAATTGGCAAAGCTCAAAATTAGAGGTTTTGTGATACAAAAGCTTAATATGAAATTGATTAATAGGAATATCAGTATGTATGATATAATTTATTTTGTGAAAATATTTCGGAAGGAAAGAGACTCAAATTTAAATTTATAACAAATGTTCAGATATTGCCATAGGCAATGAAGAAAGCATCTGCAAACAAAGGCATTTCACTGGATTCAGCACCTGATCTCGATGGTCTTTATTAGAACTTCAAATGTGATAAAATAATAAGACATATATATATATATATATATATATATATATATATATATATATATAAACACACACACATACACACAAGCTAAAGTGGAGTATATCTTCTGAGAGAATGAAAATAGGTTTAACAATACCTAATCATAAATAAATCAGGGAACTAAATATGGGTTCGAATCAGAAGCCTATAACAATATATTCTTTCTTGAAAACGTTTTTGAAAGGACCCTTGATAAGAAAGAACGAAACTGTCACAAAATTAAAGGGGATTCGTTGTAAGTCATGGAGCTTTCATAAACTTGTTAAAACCAGTTCATTTCAAAAAATAGAAAACACAATCAAAAAGGCTGATTCATCTTAAGCATTTGGTAACATTGGCCACATAAATATGGCCTATATAAACCTGAAAAATTTAAGTAAAATGTGTTTCTCAGCGCCGAAAGTGACGAGTGAATGATTATAATAAGACAATTAACTCTGATTATTCTATTGTCATACCTATCGGTGGAGACCGTTGTCACTGGCTTATGGTTGAGTACCACTGACAAGCGCTTTCGATGCGATGGCATCATCTTCAAGCCTGTCAAAAGTTGTACAACTATCGGCAGGCTTGAAGATGATGCCATCGCATCGAAAGCGCTTGCCAGCGGTACTCAACCATCAGCCAGTGACGACGGTCTCCACCGATAGGTATGACAATTGTATCATTTATATTGGCGGTTCTAACCCTTTATATGAATTATCTGATTATTCTGTTCACAAATGTATCAAGTGTATGTTCATGTGTGGCGTGTGAATATACACTATTTAATATGTACATTATACATATTTATTTTCTTATAAATGAAGCTTATTTATATTTAAACAACTTGATGCAACTCTTTGAGCATCATTAGTTTAATTTTAGTTGTTGTCCATAGAAGATAGAGACGCATTACATCGTAGTAATTTATGAATTCACTAATGAAATTATAAAATGAATTCACCCTTTTCCTACCTACCGTCCTTTTCCTATCTCTTTTTTACTCTTTCGCCTAACATTTTATTAGTTCAATATTTTTTTAATGTTTATTTAAATTACATAAATTAAGTTAAGGAGGTATAAATAATCGTATACATCATATTAGTATTATGTAATCATATATAGGTTATATAATTAATATATAGGTATAAAATTGTTATACCAAATGTGCCTCCTTTATAATGGGAGAGCAGATATATAAGCTAGCCAGGTGGACCTTGTCCCTGCTTTCCTTCCTATTCTATAGATTATTTCTGACCCTTCATCATTCCGCCGCCGATCAGCAGTGCACTTAGTCACGCAAACCCTATAAAAGCCACCCTTCATGCATTAGAAACTCGTATTGATGCTTGTCCTCGTCTTAGTATATCACTTATAATATGCGTTTCAAAATTAAAATATACTCAATTTTTTATTTAGTTTTCTTCAACATTTAGCCATGAATTTCGTTTTAGTAAAACAACATAAGTATCTCAATTAAAGCCAATAAGTAAGTAGCGGCACTTAACGTGAATTAATGAGGGTAAACGGATCCAAACACCATTAGCACAGAATAGATGCTTACTTAAATATATTAAAATCTGATTAATCTAAAATTGACAATAAACAATTCGACTAGTTAATATTTTGAGTAATAGTTCAATTATTGAAGAGACGTGTCAATATCGTATTAGTTGACAGAAACTAATCAGTAAAGCACTACTATTTATTCTTTATGATAAATAAAAGGTTCTAGAAAATATATTCTGTACTCCTAAATAATGACAGATAAATGAGCAAATTTGCCACCTCCTCTACTATCCACGGACACCTAATTAACATTTTTTTAAAAAATAGATAATATTCCAAGTTGTATTTGATAATAGACATTCCGTTCAATAATTTTGCGTTAACGGATATTTAAATCCGTTAAACAGGCTGCTCCTAGTAATTATTCAAATTCACACTCAATAAGGTATGATTCTCATCATGAGGTCATGGATATTCATGTATATCTATTGATATACGCACTGCGTAAAACATACTGTAATCACAGTCAAAAGTAATTAATTGTAAATTTGACTAATATTGGCAATAAAATATTTATTACTTATTAATTGTGAATTTATTATTGTTTTTATATTTAACGGCCAGTTTAGACTATGCCCACGCGGGCATCTCATTTATAGCGTTTTCTAGCCGGAGTGAAATTGAAAAAAATATTTTATTTTATTTATTTATTCCCCAAGCGGAAATCAAACACGCGATTCTAGGTTTATAATGAGCAATAAAGCGTTTCTCCTATTCGTAATAATAATTAAGCCAAACATTTAGCAATATTACATTCACAGATTTCTAGAGATAATAACAACTATAAGTAACAACCAAATGCATAAAGAATTTACTGAGCCCATTAGGGTAATAAAGCTATAATGCTCACTGAGAAAATGCACAATAATTGTAGAATGGACTAGAGTACTTGCAGGTAGTAATGAAATCGAAACAGTAAAAAGTCCGTCACGCAGGGGCTGCGATAACTAAGCAGATTTCCCACGTGTGACATGTAATTGCATTTATCTCAAAACTTAAAAGTTCAATGAGAACAATATTTGGTATTTAAGCTTCAAATAAAGTGCTTCATAACATAATAGAATATTGTTAAAATGAGATGAGTAGGAGTGAGGCTTTAACTTATATATATATATATATATATATATATATATATATATATATATATATATATATATATATATACTAGCTCAGATACCCGGCTTCGCCCGGGAATTGATTTGAGGCTGAATCGTGATGGTATTTTTTTGGCAAGGCTTTACTTTGCACAATATTTGGACCTTTACCCGTCCCAGTGTTTAGGGTTAATACCCGTTGTTGGCATTTGGTAATAAGAAAATAAATTTTTTATGTAAGTCTTCGCTGTCCTACAAATTGTCATATTTCCCGTCTCCTGTGCATTATGCATAGATTTCAGTTTTTAAGGACAAAATATTAAAATAGATTGAATTAATTTTTCTATAATATAATATTTCTACGCAAATTACTTTCTCTACACATTGTTCCTGGAGAAATGTATAAAACAAAAGTTAATCTAAATATCAAAGTAAACAACTTTTGTTATGTGAATGTTTGTCGAAAAACAAATAGACAATGAAATATCCCGAATTTTTATTTCAGGCCTCCCTTATAACCCAGACTCCCGTTCTAACCTAAAAATTTTAATATAGCTAATAATCAGGGAAGAATTAATGCTAATTGACATACCACGTTTTTTAAAGTTCGGTTTAATCGTTAGCGCCCAATGAAATAGTTGACTCCCGCTTTAGTTCATAGTGTATATCTCGTTTATAATTCGGTATACGAAAAAAGTGTATATAACAAAAGTTACTCTAAATAACAAAATAAACAACTTTTGTTATGTTTATATTTGCCAAAAAACCAATAGGAAACGAAATACCGCTATATTTAATTTCTGACGTCCCTTACAACCCCCACTTCTGCCCGTCCCTAGAAATGTTGGTATGGCTTGTTATAATGAAGGCGTTATTCCTAGTACACGTACCGAGTTTTATTTAGTTCGGTTGATCCTTTTGTGCCAAATAAAATTGTTGACTCCCGCTATAATTTTTAGCGTATAACTCATTTATATTTAGGTATACGACGAAAGTGTATATAACAAAAGTTACTCTAAATAATAAAATAAATAACTTTTGTTATGTGCATATTTGCCGAAAAACCAATAGGAAACGAAATATCGCGAATTTTTATTTCAGGCCTCCCTTATAACCCCCACTCCTGTTCATCTCAGAGAAAATTAATATAGCCTAAAGTCTAAGTTGGGTTAGTAGTAATATACATATTAAGTTTCATAAAATTCGGTTCAGCCGTTTATGCGTGAAAAGGTAACAAACAAACAAACATACACGAAAGAAACAAAATGCAGATATGGTGTCTATGACATGTGAAACGAAAAGTTATCGTGAAATTTAGCGAAAAAAATCAATGTACAGACAGAGGTTACAATTATATATATATATATATATATATATATATATATATATATATATATATATATATATATATATATATATTTGTCTGTTACCGTTCTAGCGGTCGCAATTTTTATCTTATCGTTTCCAAACTTGATATATAATCGTTTTATACATTTTTGAACGGACCTCATTTTCGTCATCTCCTGGGTAGGATCGGTAGACATTTGAAGAAAAAATTCGAAAATCGCGTCATGAGTACGACCTCAATAGCTGATTTCCCTTAAGGGAAATCTGCTAAAACGGCATAGAAAGACACCAGCATTGGCATGTTATAAATGTGACATTCATTTAAATGACTGTGACAATAGCGCGCTCTGTCAGCGAACTCAAGTTCAGTCACGCGTCAGTGAATATAAAATAGCTAAGGTACCCGGCGATGCCCGGGAAATCGTTGTTGACTGACAATATTTGTTTCAATAACATGAAGATATCATCGCAACTACTTTTGTTATGTACACGTTTGCCGAGAAACTAATAGGAAACGAAATATCACAATTTTTCATTTCAGGCTTCCCCTATAACCCCCACTACTGTCCCTACCTACAAATTTTAATATACCTTATAATTAGGGAGGTTTTAATACTAAATTACTTACGGAGTTTCGTTGAGTTCGGTTCAGTCTTTTATGCCCTTCAAAATTACTGACTCCTGCTTTAGTTTTTAGTGTAGGTATATCTCGTTTATACTTTGCTATACGACAAAAGTGAGTGTAACAAAAGTTACTCTATATAACAGAATAAACAACTTTTGTCATGTGCATATTTATCGAAATATCAATAGGAAAAGAATTATCGCTATTTTTAATTTCAGGCCTCCATTACAAGCCCCGCTCCTGTGGAAATGTTGGTGCAGCTTATTATCATGGAGGAGTTAGTGTTAATTCACATACCGAGTTTTATTCATTTCGGTTGATTCTTTCGTGCCAAATAAAATTGTTGATTCCCGCTATAGTTTATAGTTTATAACTCATTTATACTTCGGTATAAGACAAAAGTGTATATAACAAAAGTTACTCTAAATAACTAAATAAAGAACTTTTGTTATGAGCGTGTTTGCCGAAAAAGCAGTACGATAAGCTATTTTTAATTTGAGGATTCCCTTATAACCCCCACTCTTGTTCGTCTCAGAGAATATTAATATAGCCTAAAGTCTTAAGTTGCGTTTGGATAATATACGTACCAAGTTCCATAAAATTCGGTTCAACCGTTTATGAAGAGGTAACAAACAGACACTAAAGAAACAAATTGCAGATACCGTGTCTATGACATGTGAAACGAAAAAGTATCATGAAATTTTGACAAAAAAAAATCAATGAACAGACAGAGGTTACAATTATATATATATATATATTCTGTTGCAGCTCTAGCAGTCACAATTTTTGTTTAATTGCAAATTTATTATTATTATTGCTTTTTGCAATTCAGGCTAATTGGGATGGGTTATCTACAGGTTACCACCCTTTTCTAACCAGGGTGGGACTTTAATTATTTAATGAATTTTGTAACTAAATAATTTCCTTTGCCCAGGCAAGAATCGAACTCGCCACTTTAGGATTACCATGTGAGATTAAAGGCAACGCTTTAACTCGCATGGCTAACCTGAGCCCCAATTGCAAACCTAATCATCAAGTGAATGAATGAATCTAATGATTCTTGAAATTCTCCAGTCCAATTTCAGCTGTTAATGAACTTGATCAATTGCAAATCTAATGATCAAGTTCATTAACAGCTGAAATTGGACAGGAGAATTTCAAGAATTCAAAATATCCCCATTACTATAATTCAAATTGAAAAATTCGATGTAACCGAACTAACTGTAAATTTAATGTCTTATAAATGTTATTTACATTTTTTCTCTATCTTGAACATTAACTGAGATACTCACATTTTTTTAGTTTTCAGCCTTCAGTAAACCCTCACAGATGTCCTGTTAACAATATGCTGTTATGAACCACTTTATTTGAAGTTTAAAAACCAAATATTATTTTTATTGAATATTTCTTTGTGAGACGTGTACAAATGCGTTCTGTCATCAATGGTGATTTTAGGTTCATAATTCGAAAATATTTATTTGATCATTACCATACTCGATATTTAACCATTTCATTCAAAACTGAAGTTTATAGTCGTTAATGTCTGCAATCAGACTAAGAATAAGGGGGAGGGAAGAGGTTAAAGGATGAAGGGAATTCTCATATTCAAAATATCTCTGTATTTATGAGTGTGCCATATCAAAAAATGTTATAGAACCTATCTTGTTAAACTATTGAAGCTTTACAATTGCTGTTCTAAACAATTTTTCATAGCACAAATACTAAGCAAGTTATTCTCACATTTATGTTTTCAGCCTTTTGACAACCCTCAGTTCCTCTCATCAGAATTTTACTTAGAAATAGAAAATATATTTTGAAAAGATATCAATATTGTGTCATATCAGCATGTGGGAGGTCTGCTCACTTTAAGCAGCCCTAACATGATGGGATTTAGTTAAACTGAACTTGTTGTGTTCAAAGTTATCACATTATTCAGCAGAAGTGAAGCAACAAGCAATCATTGATAAGACAATAAGAAGGGTCTAGCAGATTTCCCCCCGTAAGATAGGATTTTCATTTTCTTAAAATGCATGCTGATTCTTTTCTACTAGATGAAAAAATGAATTTTGAATGAAAACTCTACAACATGCAAATATATTAACAATATTTTTTTTTCTTTTGCTTTCAGAAAAAGTGAGTTCCTTGGATGTATGTCATTTGCAGTAAAAAATGTCATAAAAAGGGTAAATATCATATTGTTAAAACTTTATTTCCTCTATTTTATAAAAGAAGGCTAAGCTGAGGCCTTTGTTTAATTAAATTGGTCTATTCTTGATAAAATAATAATCATTTCATGCAATTAATGCTAATCGAGGGCATCTACAGTGCCATTTTTTAGTCTTCTACATACACTTTATGTTTATGTATTGGTAAGTGGTAAATCTTACTGTCATTTTCCTGATATTACATAGAGATCTTAAATGAAACTCATTAATTCCTGTTTGGAGAAAGTATTGTTTTTGGATCTATTTAACTTAAACTAACCTCCAACAAGCCTACCACTCATTTTTATCCTGACTGAAGTGCAACAATAACATTTTTTTCACAGCCAACTGCCATTTTTTTATATAATCCAGCAGTATAATAATAATAAGTATAATAACTAAAGACAGGCTAGTAGTAAGTAAATATCAGCTACATGAAAGAAATCCTTTAATTCATTATTGCTTCTGGTTCTTTTTCGGAGTTGTGGTTTAAGCACCAAATATCTTCCCCAGACAAGAAAGGCTTTTTTATTTTCCTTAGTCAGAGTTTCATTGTCATAAAGAACTTTGATTATTAATTTGTAGCTTTGCTTCTTGATAAAGGATAGATCTTTTGGTGGAAGCATAGCTAGACCCAGAAGCCATTCTGCCTTTTATATCTGCTTCCATTCCATTGCTCTGTTACATCTTAATATTAAAAACAAGTTTTTCTCAAAGTTGACAGACCACCAACTATTTTCTTATACTTTCCTTTTTATACTACATAAAGGAATTGTTATTTTCATTTTATCATTATACATATGTCTTAATAAATTGAGATTTTAATAGCTTTTGCCAAGCATTCCCAGTCAATGAATCTAAGTATTTAATTCAACATCACTTTTTTTTAAAAAGAATAAAGAATTAGTAAGCTCTGGGCATTCTCTTGGTGTGATTATAGACTTTTAGTAACTCTTGTAGAAAATTACAGTTCAGTACATAAAATATGCACATTAGTAAAAAAGAAAAATATCCAAAACAATTTTGTTCTGTGTGCTTCGCAAAATTCATATTCTTTTTGAGCTATTGAACTCAGCAAACCAATCCTTTTAAATACTACCCTTGAAACCTACATTCATTCTTACATGAAAATAAACAATTTTTTTAACATATTTTTAAAACATTGATACCAAATAATTATATCTAATTTAGGTACTGTTTGAATGTAAAAAAGTATTACTTAATATTATTATTATTGAAATATATTTCTTTAAATAAATAATAGTGCATTTCCATTATTAAAAATATTATTCTCTAAATAATATAATCATACTAATAAAAAGTTTCTAGTTATAACAGATCAATTTTCTTTACTGTAATAATTAAATCAGTGAATCTTGAAAGGCTTCACCCATTGTTCTTGACTTCTTTGATGAAATACCACATTCTTAATTTTCTTTATTATTTCAACTAAGCAGTAAGTATATATGTATATTTTTTTATTTCTTAGGACATAGCAGGGTCCTTCAGACTTTTATCACAGAGCTGTGGCAGAATCAAAAATGTACCAACTATGACCAATTCAGAGAATATTTGGCATCAGCAAACAGGTACTGTGGAATCACATTTTGGTAATTAGAAGTAAAATGTATGTAATTTTTACTAGGTTCATTAAAATATATACTAATCCTGCAATACTGAGTCTAATTAAGAAGCATTCTCTAATGAAAATAAAATTTGAAATTGTGTTGTTGCTACCACAAAAGTTTTCAAAAAGTCAAAATTTTTGTGAACATCATATAGTTTGAATCACTTTTACAAAAGAAGCTAATTTCAGTTTTGTTTTTTAAGTTGTTTATCGGGTCTACTATCATTTGTTTTTACATATATCACAAATCCATGATGCAATATATTATAAGAGTGCATTAGCCTAGAGAGCAACATGTTTCTAAAACTGTGAACGTCTAACCTGTCTGTTCTATGTATTTTTAATTTTTTTGACGAGAGTTTATTTTTGAATAGTTTCATTGAACTATACAGTAGTCTAAATGATTTGTATAAATGATTAACGTAATGATAAATTCTAAGGGACAGTGTTTTTATCAAAGGTTGGAATTTGATATGTAGATGTTCGTCATGGAAAGGTTGGAAAAAATCTACAATAATCCTAGATTGTCTCACAATAAAAGCTAATAGCACTAGGTGATGGAGCTATTAAAAAATTGTCGGTTTACACCTACCTTATTAAACTCAGTTTCTCATGTATGTGTAAGTATGCAAATGTGAAATTGAGTTTACTAAAAAAGTAAGCATACTATTCTTAATTGCCTCTTTTCTAGTCTTTCCTGACAAGAAAGCCAAATTTCAGTCTTTTAAGAAGCTGAAAGTCAATATTTTTACCATTTTTAGTTAATACGATTAATTTTATATGTTTGACTGATTTTATTTGAGTTAATTTGCTTTTTACATCTTAAAGAAGGTATTAAATATACTGAAAAATACCCAATTATGATGTAGTTTTCATTTTTACCAACCATTTCATGATAACACATTTCAAATTCCAATCTGTGATAAAAATAATATTTTATAATTTTAAAACAATATTGTTCTTTATTAACATCAACTTTTTCCTGCTATGGCTAAACAACAAATAAGCATATTATTCTACATATAAATTTATGTATCGTTCTGTAGTTATATTTTTAATAAATTCATGAAATTAACATAATGGATTCATTTTTATAATAATATTTATGTTATAGATGTAATGGCAAATCAGTCGGAGTCAAGTGTAGAAGAACTTTTGAGTGTAGATGAATCAGATGTTGGACCGCCACATGATACTCCAGGAGGTGAGATTTTATTTTCTGTATGCTATACACGAAGATGAGATTGGTCCATAATGCTAATAACATATTGGCTAAAATTATACATGTTATATAACAATTTTCATTGTGGAGAACTAAACATAATAAAGTACATGGGGAAAACACTGTTTCACATGTTATTACAAAGCTGGGTACAACATGAAATAAATAAGATGTAAATGTTTAAATTCAAGGAAGTTTTAAACCATTTTACTCTCAGTTTTTATTGATTTTTACTTTGATAGAATGGGTTACTTGAAAAAAGTTACTATGTTTACCATTACTGTAACACCAGCAAATAAAGTATTTTTTAGCCTCCAAAAATATAAGATGCATGGGACCATAAATTATTTTGAGTAAATATATACTGTTAGGATGCATCTTTTTCAAGAGAAAATGCTTCAAGTCTGAAGTATAGGAATACAAACATCTCCAATGCTTCTGTTATTTGTAAGTAAACAGTCCCAGTTTTAGTATAAGTAGTTGAGGGATTTGCAAAGATCTGGAAATTTTGCTTGAAATTCAAACTAATTTTTTTTTTTTTTTTTTTTGTCAATTTTCTCTTAATTGATCTAAAAGGAAGAATGAGGCCAATCATAGCTCAATAATTGCATAAAATAATTCAAAAATTATAATAAATACTGATGAATGATTCCATTTCTTAAAATGATAAAAGTGAGAGCAATTGTTCATAGTTGTGCTTTGTTTATCAGTGAGACTCACTGAGATTGATTTCGACAAAATCAAAGCACCATTGAAGGCTAACTCTTGTAAAAAAAAGTATTGTTCAAATTTTTCCAGTTTTCAGAGGTGGTATAAATTTCATACCTAACCACAATTATAATATGTATTATAATATTTTAGGATTGTTTGCAAAATTAAAGTTTGAATGGACATTTTAAATGTTGAAATAAGTGATTTGGGTATGAGAAAAATGATTCATTTTAAGCACATGATTCATTCAACTGCCCAGGAAAAGTTAACTATTCAAAAAAATGTAGTAAACGGAAGTCATTAGTTCCTTTGAATATAAATAAAATATCCAAACATAAAGAGCCATGTATGTAAAAATGTTTTATATAGTTCTCCAAACACTATACACACACACACACATATATATATATATATATATATATATATATATATATATATATATATATATATATCTAGCCATACTCGGAAAAAGACAACTGTATAACTGTCAATGATTAGAATAACAATTGATGATGGGGCAGATGACCATTCCATGGCTTTGGAATATAGATTATTAATATTTCTGCTCTGTAATTTGAGGAAACAATCTGGTTGTACATAAATTTTACATTTAAGCTAATAATAATTGAATAATTAATTTGTCTCAATAAAATAATTGAATATTCTTAAATAAAAAAAAAATATAGATATATATTTTTTTTCAGTGAAGGATAGAAGAAAAAGCAAAGCAATAAAAAAGGATATAGAACGAGGTAAGAAAATTATATACACTATTAATATACTTAATTTGAAATATGTATGAATACAATATCCTTGTAGAAGATACCCTTTTTGGAGTCATAATTTGATATGTATTTTTTTTTTTTGGTTTTTAACTTTCTTATTTTAAATTTTAGTCCATGAGGATCAAATATTCCTTCGACACCTTGAACTTGACCCCCCAGAAGAGGAAAGTCCTAAACCTGGTCGAACACCTTTCACTACAACCAGAATTCTAAATCGACAAAGTGGCAATAGTTTTGGTTTTTCCATAGCATGGACTCATCCACCAAGGTAAACACCTCTCATATGATTAACACTTCATATGTAAACCTATAAAGTGCTTGCTATTTGGTAAAATTTAAAGTAGTTATATTTATAATGAATTTTCAGTAAGAATTCAAAACCTGTGTTATTCTGGCATCTTATACCTATATTTTCCTCAACAATAACTTTAAATTTAGTATAGAAGCAGTTTGTTACATGTACTTTCCTCACATGAAAAAATTGTGAGCGTAACAAATATTAAGTAAAAAGATGCTAGATATACATACTAAAATAAATGTACTTATATTTTGTCAGAAACATTGAAAGACATCTTTTCTTTTGACTATAAGCTCGCTGAATGAACCAGGAAAAATGGTATGGACCATTGGAGCAGGCAGTAGGCTCAAGGTCTTATATATTAATAATATTTAGTTACATTGTAATGTAGTTAGCTTTGTCTGTTCCAAAATATGGCAGTCCATGTTTTGTGTGCTAATTAATTATTCTCAGACTAATTACACTATTTACTGAAGTACTTGTCTTCTCATTCCACAGTATGAAAATTCTAACAGAAGCTCTTGTGATTTATCTAACTGATTGATTGATATTTAGTTTAAATATCTACCATAATGGGCTATTATAAAATGTTTATTTTCTAATGAAATGTCATTTGGTTATAGGATAGAGCGAGTTGAAGCAGGATTACCAGCTGATCAAGCTGGACTTAGACCTGGAGATTACGTCATTTTTGTAGGGAAAACAAATGTAGTAACCCTTCAAGAGGATGAAATACTACAACTAATTAAGTATGCATTGTTGCTAGCATTCAAAAATAACATACAACATTAAATATATACTCCTACAGTTTTTATCCAAAACATATATTTTACTAAACTTCTCTCTGAAAAACACATGAATAATAAAAATATATGATGCTTCATTTTTAAGAAAAAAATATGGAACATAGTATTTTACAGGTGTGGGACTCGGACGAGAGAAATGTTAATATAAATAAAGTAATTGATATCAAACAGTAGAGTATTGCAAATTAAAAAATAAAATAAAAGTAGGATATTTAAAATATTTTCGAAGAACAAATTAGAACATTATATGTATTCATTGTCAATGGGTACCTTACATAGGCTGGATTTCATTAAAAAACATGAGTATAGAAGACAAAATCATGCCATATCCTAGATTCAAACCCCATCGGCCAGTACAAGTAATCTTCGTGTGAATATAATAATTTTCAATTCATAAATCATTTCTGGGTACTGACTCATAGGGCGATGATGGCAATGCAGATTAATTCTGAGTACATCCACCCATACCAAGATTACTGACAGTGCTTCCTGTCCCTTCCATCAATAAAATAAAATATTATTTAAATTGCTTCCGACAAATTTAATAACATTTAAAAAATATATATATTAAGAATTACCTTGAATGATAGATTGGGAGGCTGATCTTAACCAGGGCAGGTAATTTTGCAGAGGTAAAATGAACTTTTTTACATTTAGTTTTATTGACATTGATGATTTCATCCTAATTAATAGAATTTAATCTTAGAAAGTTATTTTAAAGAATTACTCAATGTCCTTCTTTTTGTGGATTCTGATTCATTTATTTTATTTCATTCATAAATAATAGCTTGTCTTTCCGCGAGCTAAGACATTTTGCTAGATCTTGGATAATCGGGGTAATTTAAGAATTCTGAAAAGCTCACATGTGACTTATGTGAGGTTTTCCATCATAGTGAGAGAACCATATGCAGTGTTATGATGGTTTCCCAAGGTTTTTAAATAAATCTTGGTCTGGGTCTTCACCATAACCGGACTGAAATAAATTGAATGAAAGGCAGAAGCCTCTTATTTTTAATGGACGAGTGATGCATTGTTTTTTGACCCTGGGAATAAGAATAGTACTCAATATGTTAATATTAAGTTACGGCATAGGAACAAAGACAACCCAAAAAGTTTGTTCACATACCAACTTAGTTGGCTCAAATAAATAGAATACTATATCTACCAACTAAATCTTTCAATAACAATGAACAAATTGTAAAATTTATTTTCAGGTCATTCGGTGATCGTGTGGTGCTTGAAGTATATCGAAAAGCAACAACAAATAGTACAAGACAATCTACACTAGGTCTTGCTAATCAGCCAAGGTCATCAACAGCATGCTCTGGGGCTACAACAGCAACAACTTCAATCGATAGACGAAGATTACATCTACCTCAAGTCACCTTTACCACTGAGGTGGGTTCTGGAGTCATTGTCTGAGATGATAGTTGAGAAAATCACTTTTCTGTTTTGTTAATCTAGTCGAATATCAGGTGAAGCATTTTCAAATGAAATTTAAAAAAAAAAAAATACGAGTAATAAACGGGTTTCTTGATGATGATTACACAGTGTAATTGCAATTAATACATATCTCATAGAATAACAGGTTTAGTTTATAGTTTATCTCTACCTCATATTAATGCCTATTAGAGTTAGTTATTTAAATATTAACTTTATACCCAATATAATGGCTTGGTAGACATGAGGGCATAGCAATAATGAAATTTACAAGGTTTACATTCATTATATAATTTTCTTACTTCTGAAAATGTATTCTTCTTTGAGGGATCCGGAATCTGAGTTCCATAATAGATATAAGGTAGAGTTATAGTGGAATGAAGAAAAATTAAATAATTTCCATATAACATAGAATACATTCCCAATTTCATTCATTTTAATTTGATACTTTGACTGTGGCATTACAACATTCATTTCTGATTATTATCACTTGGACTTCATTCCCCCAAAACATTTTTTAAATGAATTTATTTCTTTGGTTGAAAGAAAATGGTATAAGCAAAAGTTTTATTCTTATAACAATTACTTAGGAGAAGTTCTAGTATATACATATGTCCTTTATATAAATTATGTGTTTATCACAATGGGATAATCTAGGGTAGGGGGGGGGGGGCAGTATTGAATATCTTTCGATTCTGTCTTACTGGACTTCCATTCAAACACAGCTCACACAAAAATAAATAAACAACAAATCTCATTAATTATAAATCAAGACTGATGAAAGGATTAGTTAGCTGTTTTAGAAGTGCTCTCCTTTCTTTAAACTGTTCTTTTTTTTTGTATATATACTAAAGATTTTGTAATTATTTAAGTTGAAACACTAATGATATGTACATAGCCCTTAGTTTCATAAGTTATGTAGATTATAGATATAGTATTATGGCCAGTAATTAGTTCATTCTTTATTTAGTTATTTATTATTTTGTAAATAAAATTATTGATAAGAGGTAGCTCTAAAACATTGAAAATGATATGTCTATTCTCCAGGAGCTCATTTTTGTTATATGAGTTTAGTTTCGTTTATTTTTCTTATCATTCTCTTTTGTTTTATAACTGTTAATCATTTTCTATGCCTCTATAAAATACTTGCTCTCCTTGGTCTTTTCTTATTTTTATCATTATTTATTTGCAAGGCTTAGAAGATGCTGTGATTAAACTTATAAATTGTTTATGTTTAAAACATTCTAAAGAATCTTGTCATTTGTTTTATTTAAATTGTTATTGTTTATTTATTTATTTTCTTTTTGTAAATTACTGAATTATATTTATCTATGGATGATAATTTAATTTTTCATTATATTTCATTTTACATTATACATTTTTACCCTGAACCTCATCCTTATTCCTTTTATTTTTTTGTATCGTTAACATAGTGCGCTGCTTTTTTCGTGCTTTAGTAAATTTAGTAAAAGTTGCTTGCATATAAGAAGAAAACTATTATTTGCTATTAGTATTCAAAAGTATTAATTAGTTTATTTCTGCTTGTCTCTCAATCACATATGTCTGCACTTTAGTATGGATTCAATTTTGAGTACTCTAAATTATGTCATATCCTAGTGACTGTAGTACTTATATAACCTATAAGGCACATCATTCAGTTTAATACTCGAGATTTGAACAAGATAACCTCAAGAAGTGAATGATTTCTTAGCATAAATCTAAAATGGAAATTAGCCCAATGTTTACATGAGTATTTCTAATTATAATTTCTTAGACAATTTAGATATCATTTAATTAAATGGATGCTGTGCTCCTTAGTCTTCATGTATCAAGTATTTGTAAGAAACATCCAGAATCTGTTTTTTAATGTATCGACTGGTATTAGGCTCTAAAGAAGGTAAGTAAACAGTCTTTTAAGTCAATCCATTATAACATTCAAACAGGCCAGGCACTAGAGCTTACTAAAGAATTGAAATCAGCACTAAGTATTGATTTATCAATTGTTTATTTTTAGTGTAATGGGGATACTGCCTTATACTGCAGGTTAATTCTGTGCTCCTGGTGATATATAGAAAGGCTCGTCCTGTTGATTAAGTTGTCTACGGTCAATCAGTGTGATTAAAGTTTATCTCAGTAGTGTCCTATACTTAATTTTTAAAATACCTGTTCTTTATCAAACCTATTAATCCTTACCTTTTAAGTATCAATACACGCATGCTCCAATAATAAAAAGACGAAAAAGTTATTATGCAAATAGACTGCCTGAAAGAAATCAAAGGCAAATAAATCAAAAAGCTTATATTTCCTATAAAGTGAATAATGGTAAATAAGAGTTGGTTGAATACAAACAATTTAATGTAATGAAGTTTATTTGATACATGATGGGAGTATATGATTTTTAAGTAATAAGAAAAATTGTGATATCTATGTTTTACATATTCTGTAATTCTCCCTCCTCATTTGCTATGTTATTAAAGTATAACCTTGATTTTTTTTTTGCCTTTATTATATTTGCCGAATTAAACGGTCTTCCATATCTTCAGACCACTCATTCAGCTCCAAAATTTATTTCATGTTGTACAGACAATTGTAATTACTGAGCAATTTTTTAGGTTTGCCCTAGTAATTAGAGTAACATATGGAAATCAGTTCAAAATGATTGACAACATAGGTTGACAAGAATAATGTAATCAATTTCATGTAATCAAAATATATAATATTACTGTTACTGCTAGATTAGCTTAGATTTCTTCCTGATCTTGAAATAAACTCCAGTATAATTGAGGAGACAATTGATCACAGTAAGATTAAAATAGTTTATAAAGAAAACCATGATTGCAAACATCACTCTTGTGCATAAGAACCTTCCATTTTCTATATTTAATATGATTTACAAGGTTCATACATTGAGAAATACCCCTCTCCCCCTAAATTATATAAAATAATAAAATTGTCTGAAGGACTTACAATATTTTAAAAAGTCTGTCACCCAGGGTCTGCGTTAACTAGGCAGATTTCCCACTTGCATCCCGTATTTGCATTTATCTCATGACATAAATGTTCAATATTTAGTTTTCAAATAAAGTGCTTCATAATATAACAGCTTATTGTTGATATGACATGAGTAGGAGTGGAGGTTTACTGAAGGCCGAAAACTAAAAAAACCCCAATATCTCGGTTAATATTAAAGATAATGAACACATTTACATAACAACATTTATAGATCTTTTAATTTGCAATAAGATTGGTTTTATACAATTTTTCGATCCGATGTACTCAGTAACGGAGATATTTCGAATTTTCAAAAATCATCCCCCTCTAAACCCCTCTCCCATTGGTCTGATTTCAGCTGTTAACGAACATGATCTTTATTTTTACATAAAATGTTTAAATATTGAGTTTGGTAACGATCAAGCAAAAATTGCGACCGCTAGAGTGTTAACAGACACACACACACACACACACACACATATATATATAAATATATAATTTTGAACGGACCTAATTTTCGTCATCTCCTTAGTAGGATCCATGGACATTTAAAGAAAATTTTCGAAAGTCGTGTCATGAGTACGACCTCAATAGGTGATTTCCCTTAATAGAAATCTGCTAAAAAAAATTGTAATTAAGTAGTAGAAAAAGTAAAAGAAATTACTATTGAGACTTGTTTCATAATTTTCTAATTAAACCTATTTCTTTTATACCTGATTAACTCGAGGACTTAACTTAAGGATATTACAACTATCCTATTAAAAGTCTCCCTGACCAGTATACTCCCTAATTCAGAACTCCAAGATGAGTCTTGGTATATGACCATTGAGATCCTCCAGGAAGACCATCCTAGGCACATATTCAACCTAACAAGTTGAATTCTGTCTCTTTAGATAAACTGAAAGACTTTTCCTTCTGTTTCAATTTCGTCCATCAAAAATTGGATCATATATTTATTTAAAATTTGGTTACATATAAACCAGGAATCCTATTTCACCTGTACGTGAGCTACACCACTTTTCTGAGTCAGAAGTCAAACCCTGCCTCATGAAAGGTTTGTATGTCGATGGTTTTGTTTCAAAACCGACCAAGGTGCTTTTAAAATGACATTTAAATGTAAAGTAGTGCCTGCATGCCTTTTCATTCTACATTTTATTTATTTGATTTATAATCGACACCATAATTATCCTAGCATGGAATAACTTAATTAATTCACAGAAATGGATTATTAATGATAACTAAATTTTCTAAATGTTTGTTTTATAAAAGTTGAACCCTCAAGTCCTCTTATTAACTAATGAAATTTAAGCACACAATTTTATCACAACATGCATAAGTTATTTCTTTGTAAAACTCACAAATCAGGTGAGTGAGTGTGTATTACTGAAATGAGAGATTTAGTGTATAATTAAGAAATAATAATTTACTCATGTTTTAATTTCTGAACTTCTGATACATATATGAATATTTGAAAAACTTCTAGCAAAAAGAATTAATTCTTTATTCTTAAAAGCTGTTTTCTAAAATTCTATTTACAAGATCAATCAAAGTACAATGAAATGTTTGATTTATTATGTAGGGAAAATGGTAATAGATAGAAAAAACTTTATTGAGTAATAGAAGTTTGGGCTGCCCAAATACATTGGGTGGTTGAAGACAACTAGATAATACACTTGGCCGATATTTATTTTTTAAAGCAATAGTAGCAGTTTTTATAATTTATAATGGTCTAAATTCAGAAATTAAAATGTTAATATAAGGAATAATAATATGGAACTACTAAAATAAAATATATACAAATAGTAATAATATGAAAAAAAAGAAGTGTAATATATATAATCAAAATAATAATGAAAATTAAAAATAATTAAGTATCGACCATAATTGTGGCTATTATAATGGACTCAGCAAGGAGTGGTAAACAGCTGGTGTCACAGCAGTATCCCAGCTCATTCATATAATCATGAGTCTCCTTCGGTATGGTTCACTGGAGACGAAGAGCAGCTTATGAACTTCATTATGTTTACCAAAGGTCTCAATATTTCTCCTCAAAGTAGTCAATCCATCCTTCTTATATGGCTTTCTTTTCTGCATCAACTTTCATTGCTTCTTCTGCATTATTCCATTCGAACCACTCAATGGGGTCTATTCTAAGAGCTGTCATTGTGATGCCAAGGACTTCCTCAAAACATTTGTAGGCTTTTTTTGAAAGAAGGTCCATTATTATATGTCACGAACGAGTAATTAAGAGCATGTTGTGCTGACAGCAGCCCGATACATGGCCTAAGGTTTCTTTCTCTTTCCCACATTTACGGTAAAGGAGTCAGGCTGTCCTTGATTCTACATTCACACCTGGGACACTGCAAAGAGGATCATAATTAATATTCACTTTCAAAGAGTTTTCCCATTCAGAAGCTGACAGAACTTGTATGTCATAAATGTTTGGTTTTGGGCAGCTCTTAAAATATTCTAGGCCGATTCCTTGTCACTGAGAATTAAACTATTCGTTAAATGACTTTTCTCTCAATGTTTGTTTAATCTGGTTAGTGCTTGGCTTTTTTTCATCTTCTATAAGAATCTCCAGTCATTGAGTACAATCCGATGATTCAGCCTCATAGTTAGAGGTTGTTTAAAAAATGTAATCATTGATTATGATGCATTGGAGTAATCCTAGACCTCTAAACCTGCAAGGAGCATAAAAAATAGCTGTGCATGTGTTAGCAGGTAAGCCAATGATGGCTTTGACTGTTCTCCGAATTATAATAACAACCCCTTCCAACAAATTCATAGGAAGTTTGGTCAAAGGAATAGATTGGAAAGGGTATATAATGATGGAAAAAGGTATTGATTTATGATATATAACTTTTGGTCCACCTTTAATATCCTGCTGAAGTCAGAAGATTCATGTTTTCGGTCAATTTGTCTAATGTGGTGTTGTTGACTTCAATTTTAGAGTAAAAAAAAGCAGCCGAGGTATTTGATTCTTTCACTTGAATAATTTAATCTAACTGCAGCTAGCATTTAAATTACATTTTTTGTACTTAAAGTAGTTGAGTTAAATTGTGAAAAATAATTTCAAAAACTGATCTTTATAGTGTATTCAAGTAGTAAAACTTTTTAATATACCAGAATTCAGAAATCAAATCTGTTAAAAGTATTCTAAGCTTTGAAAAATGAAAAAAAGACTGGTTATGGGATTTGGCTTCTAGTTCCACTACCCTCAATTTGATAACATTTTTCATTTAACTCCAATACTAGAGGCTTCCCAGGGTATCAAAGCTGGAACATTTGTAAACTTTCCATTACTTAACATAGTTCTTTTGACAACACAATTTTATTTAAACAAGATGAACAGAGAAATATGATACATAAAAAAATAAATTAATTGTTTTCATGATACCTTTTTTGAAATAATAACTAAGAAAACAAAATTAACAATATTCTATTTGCATTGCAAATAATAATTGAAAAAAATGACTTTACTCCATTGTATTTTTGCTCAAGCTTTATAAAAAGTTTAAACCTTCCTTTGTTCTTTTGAAATTTTAGGTAGTGAACTCAGAGCCATTATACCTGTGGTACGACAAGGCTGGCCATTCCTACAAACATAATGCATATCTGCAAATCAAATTTCTCTTCTAAAGAATTTGAAAGAAAGTATTTCTATAAAAAACAAACAGCTCTGTAAATAAGTATTATTTTTTTTTTTAAATAATGCCACCTGTTATATAACTAAAAGTACCAACAAACGTAGGTGAATATTTACTTGAGAATAAGATTGTAGGGTGAGATATTTAATTGTCAATGAAGATAATACATTTTAATTTTTTTAATTTTTATTTATCAAAAATGTTAGCATTTCTTTTATAGTGTGGTCTAATGACAGGCCTGTCTCTTACTTTCTCTTTTCATGTAGCCCAAACAACAAAACAAAAATGTGCTGGTTATAAATATAAATAAATGAGATATGAATATATAAAGCCAATAATATTTTAATGAGCTAAAAGATTTTACAAATTCTATAGGTCGAGGAGAATTACTTTTCATAGGGAAAATGCATCTTTATTTGGATGCCTTCCTTATTTGGAGTTCCTTACCCTTTCTAGTCACCTGTTGTAAGGTCTGCTTGTTAGCTTGGTTTACCACCTTAGTAAGCTGCTTGATCTCTGTGGTCATTAAATATTTGTTGTAAAGGGTCAAGTATCAAAAAAACTTGTGACATCCTCCTCTTTGGAAAGTATAAGGCCCAACAAGCTCCCCCCCCCCCTTGGAGCTGCTACGGGATCAAAAACTCCATGGAGTTGCTAGGGTTAGTGACGGACATCAGACCAGGGGGAGTATGAATTTAGAGAAACAATAAAATCTGATTATGAAATATCTTTCTTGAGTCAGATAAAAAAATGTTGTATAATCATTATAGTTGAACATTCAATGTAAACTTCTTTTTTATTCATTTTTGTCTAACTTCAAAAAAAATTATTGGAGATATTTGTGGTGTGTGCGTGCTTGGGTGTGTGTGTGTGTGTATATATTATATATATATATATATATATATATATGTGTGTGTGTGTCTATATATATATATATATATATATATATATATATATATATATATATATATATATATTTGGCTTCAGTAAACTTTTAACCTTCACCCTTACTCATTTCAAATTAACAATAACCAGTACATTATGAAATGTATTATTCCAAGATTAAATGTGATGTATTGTTTTCATTGGATCTTTATTGTGCGAGAAACATAATTGAATATTCAATTATACGGCATCGATAAACATTCTACACTCTAGAGACCTCCCAGATATTCCCGCATATGAGAATCTGCTTAGTTTATGCAGCCTTCACGTGACAGAGTTTGCTCAATTAAAAATTGTCTATTATTTGATTGAAAAATTCCCATTTAATTTTTGTAGATATTTGATTTCTTTCAAAATTTATAGTTACAGCCAGGCCAGGCTTCACAAGAAGAGACACGGAAAAGGAGTGTGTACCAACTTTTAGGCAAAGAACAGCAATATGCACTCTGCATGCAATTTGGAATCGCAAGATTCCTGGTTCCTTTATCGGAAAGGAGAGATGTAATTACACAAGCTGAACATGGAGTCCTTTTTCAAAATGTGCAAGAGGTACGTTTTCTTTTCATTATGTCTTAATGCTCACAATTAAATATATACTTGAACCATTTAAGTTTACGAAATCAACTTGGTGGCATTGGCCTTTCAAGTGCCAAGGCATAATAGTGTCTTCTAGACTGTTAAATATTACTACTTGAACGCTTCACAACATGAAACAAATTTACATCTAAGTGTGCCAAGTTTAGGGATTATTGCAACTAAGTCCAATAGATTGAGCTGTTTATTATTTTATGGGTGTGTGTGTGTGTGTGAGAGAGTTTGTGTGTGTGTTTGTGTGTGTGTGTGTGTGTGTGTGTGTGTGTGTGTGTGTGCATGTTGCACACATGCATTTGAATGTGACTTGAATAGTGATATGTGAATATATATTTTTTGAGTGTGGCGCATGACTAACTATTCCATAAGCATAACAAAAATAGTAAAAAAACTATGTGAAGGCCAAATAATTACTCAAATAAATAATTTTACTTGCCATGTAGTACTTTTTCCAATTATTCATATAATTAATAATGAAATTGTGAAAAAAAAAAAAAAAAAATCTTTTGCACAACAGCCCCATGCCTTTGGTAAATGATCAGCTTAATATAAACTTGGCCATATTATGATGACACTTCTACCACCTAAAGATTCTAATTTTATATTCACACAGGTGCTCAATTTCCTCAGGACAATGATTAGGCACTGGGAACAGATAGAAGCCAACCTCAAAGCAGAGGGACTGCACAGTTAAATCAAATTTAGAGTGCAATTCCAGGACTTCCGGGGACCTGTAACATAGTCTCTCAGTACTTTACCGAGACCAACACTGCCCTGAAATCATGCTAGCATTTACTGAATTGCAAAAAAACAAACACACCAATTTATAATAAATAAAAAAAGAGTAAATATATTAATAAGACCTTGGCAAACTTTGTCCTGTCTAAAAATGTTTGATTTGCTTGAGGCAAAACGAATGAGTATATTTAATAATAATTAGTAGAAGTGCAACTGTCATCAAATAATTTCCAAAATTGACAGTCATTGTTCCTAATTGTTCAAAAATGTTGTCCAAGATATTAATGCCATTTCATGTAAGATGATTTGGGTGGCTTTTGATAGATGTCTTCACGAAAACAATGGAAGAACATTTGAAATTTAACTCAATTTTCAAATTCCTAAGCAATAAAAATGCAACATTTGTTTATATGTTCCCATATTTATTCCATTAAACAACCATATAAAATTAAAACAACCAAAAATAACTATTTTGTACCAAACAAAATTATAGACAAATTATAATATGTAACAAGTCTGCCTGGTCAGCTAATAACATCATATAATCAAGACCCAAAAATAAATATTATATTCGAGGTTTTTATTGAGACAGAAATAACAGCCAGAGAAGTAGGATTACTTGATGCCAGAGTGTAGAAAAAGCATATGAGAATTAGACAGTGGAACTTAGGTGAGCCATGAAAGCTACTTCTGTCACCTTCCTCGCAACCACACATTATGTTTAAGCATAATATACAAGATAAAAATGTTTTTCAGTCAATTTAATGAAATGATGTTAACTTGTGATGATGTTTGGGCATTAATGAGTGAAAACTTGAAGATCATAAGCCCCCCCCCCTCTTCTCAGAAAATAGGTGCAACCTAAATTTTCTGACCTTATCTTACTGACATCTCCCAAGCTGGCTTTATATCCTGTATGTACTTAATCAAATTTACAATAAACTTGAAAAAGATAATAAACTCTACAAAGATGCCCTTTATATTTATTATATTGTAATTTTGCGTTTAACAAATATATTTCAACATATTCAATGTTTAGATTTATTATATTTCATACTATTATACATCGTTATTCACTGAAATGTGATTTTGATAAACCTATTATATTTCAGTTACTAAGACACACCGAGGACATTTTAGAGCTTTTTGTGCAAGATGAAAATCTTGGACAATCTCTAGGAAGGATATATTACAAAAAGGTATGAACCTATTCAATTTTATTATACCATATACATTTATTTCTTTTTAATATCTTTGAGCTTTTAATATTTCTGCATGTATTTTATTAATAGCACTTTCATTGCAATGAGATGCAAATTTAAAATATAAATTAATAGTTATACTTTTAAGTTCTAAAATGAAAAAACAAAGTAGACTCACTGAATTTTAATAGTAAGATTTTTGTTATAATTACTAACATATTTCATAGATGAATGCATTAAACAATGCATACAGGCGATACTGCATTGGTTTGAAGAAAGCTGACTGTATACTTGTGGAAAAAACCAGGAATGCTAACTTCATGAAGATAATTACTGAACCTCCCATTCCAAAAAGGCGTCCAGACCTGACTACCTTTATCCATAAGCCTCTTGAGGTGAGAATTTCAACAAAATAATATAAAAATTATAAGTGTCATACAATGCAATTACTGAAACAAATAAACAAACTAATAAACCTTTGAATATTAATGATGAAACATATAAAAAGTCATACATCTTTTGAATAAAGTACTTTCTAAAAAAACAGAATAATAAATTAGTCATAGGAACAGTGACAGTTGAAAGTCAGAGGAAAGCCATAATGATTTCCATGTACAATTTCTTAAAAATATTTGCTTTGTGTAGCAAACAAGAGTCTGGGAAGTAATAACATCAAATGGTACAAGGACATGGACTGTGGAAGTCAATGAGAATTTTCCAAATATTAAGGGTTTATTAATAATTTATAAAGTTCCTTAGTTAATATATATCTTCCATTTAATTTTCAGCATTTTAGGGAAGTTTTAAAACTTCTGCAAACTGCATTAAATAGCACAAAAGTAAAAGACGATGACAGCACAGCCTTAACAAAAGTAGTTCATGAAATGCAGGTAATGGAACTAATATAATGTTCAAATCAATGGATATTATATTCTAGGCTGTATAAATAACTGATAATACTTTATAGGCTACATATCGAGACATAACTGTGGAATCTGGTCTAATGGAGCCAGAAGGAGAAGGGAGACCTCTTCTCAGCTTACAAGACCTAGAAAGCAGGCTTGTTTTTACCAGATGTAAGGTAAATATTATGTATTGCCAAATACTTAATAGGTAAAGAAAGTATTTCTTTATACCATCTTAATTCAAAATACATAAAATTGTAATTCATTTAAGAATATTATGTATTTACAATTAACCATGAATCTCAATGGATATCAGCTCATGGTTGAGTATGCTCTGGATACACTCTAAATTACCATTATGTATTTCAGTTAGTCTATCCACAAACAGCTTTAAATAATTAATTAATGAGGGTGCGGAATATAAGCCTTTATGTCACATATAAAACACATATTCTCTGAAAGTAAAGAAATGACATAGTTTAAAACCAAAGATTTCTTTTATATGCTAATTTCCCAATAATACCAAATCTGCAAATCATTATCAAGCGATGGATCAGAATTTATGAAGCTCTTTTATTCTATATTTAGAACAAAAATGTAGTCAGCCTATGGCCCAGAGAAAGAAAAGGGGATACGTTACTTAGCAGATTTCCCAAGTGCTGCACACTGATGATCTCATCCTACTATATGAGTTATAGTTTAGATTCTCTATTTCTCCCATAGTAGGAAACAGGAATTAAAATGTAAGGTGGAAATAATAAGTTAAGTGGTTCTATTACTCATAGTGAAAAATGTATGAGAAGTAGTGGGAATTTATTGAAGGCTGAAACTAAAAAAATACAAATAACTTAGTCATTATTAAAATTATAAAAAGCATTTATGAAAAAATAGTTGTAGAAAATTGAATAATAATATTTTTTGATCCTAGTCATTATAGCCGAATACTTAAAAATTTCTTTTAACCTCCCCCCCTCTCTAAACACTCCTCTTCCTGGTTCGGTCAAAGCTTTCACAAAATGTAATCATTAATTCTGCATAAATAAATTATTATTGAAACTTGATCTTTAGTTTTATATAAAACATTTAAATATCTAATTTGGTAACAATTGAACAAAACTTGCACAAAAAAAGCAACAACACAGTAATAAGAACTTTAAGAGCTTCTTTAACTTGTAACTCCTAAGTTGCTCACTTGAACTTTAAGAATATTAGGGTTTTCAAAATAGGAAACTGAAGAGAAGAATTAACAATTATAATAAAGATCTGATTGATGAATAAAAAAAAAAAAATGGTTCCAAAGGTGAAAGATGACCTCCAGCTAAGATTTCCAGAAATAAACAGCATCCCACTTGCTAAGGGTATCTTCAGGCACATTTACTGTTACGAAACCCATAGTTTACTCACCCACATTTTCTCTAATTCAATCACCAGATATAAAATTTTGACAAAACAAAAACTTTTATTTGAAGGTCCAGGTGCCATCCTTCTGTTGTTGGTGATAACCAAATTCAAGGCATGGTGAAAAATAACCCTCATACAACATGGATATGGAGGGACATGTTCAAAAACATTTATTGAACTATCTGAAATCCCCTCCTGAAATTAAATGCTAATGGCCCATTTTTAAACAGGTTAATAATTAAGAAAATACTATGACACCCAATGCCAAAATAAACATTGCTTTAAAAACACAAGAATAATTAAATTTAATTCATGAAATACGCTCCCTCAACATATTATTTATGTATTTCATTATTTCATTTGATTGTGAGGTAATTAGTAACTCATTTTTTCAAGATCAACTGCTAAAATAAAATTCAATATTGTAATATTTATTACCTTTGCATCAAAACTCCTATGGTGTTATCTACTAGAGTTCAGTTGATTCTTTTTGATACCTTTATTTTTAAATAATCTCAAACAGAAGGCACCGGGAACTCACTACATGCCAAGTGGTCTATGTTTGTTTCCATGAAAATCAGGTCTTCCTGTAAACGGGAACAATGACTAGGCTTTGTCTGTTAATATGAAAACAGTGAAAATTCCTAAAATAAATAAGTGTTATAATTTATTTATAATGCACATATTTGAGACCAGTGAGTACAGACTGACAGAACTTTATATGATGAAGTTGTTCTATATATGTATAAGTAAAACTGAAAATACAATGTTTAATTCAATTTTAGTGAGAAAATTGATTACAAAAAGCTTTGTATAATTAAAAAAAATTACAAATATATTGTTGTGAAAATTAAGTACATGAAAAATTAAACAGAGTTAATCACATATTTAAGAAGTACGAAGGAGATGAAAGGAGCTGACCAATGAAAGGACTATTGCGCCCAAAGCGACTACTACACAGTGCGGTAAAGTGTTTTATGTGAATAACAGTGTAGTGCTGTGTTTAAGTAAAGGACAGTGCAGTGCTATGTTCTTTGTGAACTTCAGCGATCGTGAGTTATTGGATTGTGCAATAAGAAGAACAGTGAAATTATCAGTGCATAATGTGAGTAATAGTTAAGAATAATTAACCAAGTGTGAAGTGCATTGTTAAATAAATTGTGCAGAGATAAAAACTCTAAAGCTTGTGTGTTTAATTTTGCAATCCAAAAGAATTCTAATAAACAACGTTCATTACTGTTTTTTGAAATAAACGTAACAATATATAATAAATAATAAATATAACACAACATCCAATTCAAAAGATGAACTCTGGCTTATAAATATATGTTAAACTTGTTAAAATAGAAGGAACCCAAAACCATAGGAATGTATTCCATATCTTTATATATATAATTCTACAGTACGTGTGTATGTTACTGAACTCCTAAACGGCTGGAGCGATTTGAATGATTTTTTTTGTATGCGTTTGGGTGACACCCTGGATGGTTTAGGTTCACAAATCAGATGAAGCAGGAGTGGGTGTTGTAAGGGAGGCCTAAAATTAAAAATAGCAATATTTTGTTTCCTATTGGTTGGTTTTTCGGCAAATATGCACAGGATAAAAATTGTTTACTTTGTTATATTCACTTTTGTCGTATAACAAAGTATAAACGAGATATAGACTAAGATGTAAACGTACACATAACAAATGTTGTTTTTTGTGTTATTAAAACTAGCTTTTGTTTTAAACATTTTTTTGTAGAACAATGTGTGAAGCAAGTAATTTCCATAGAAATAGTGATATCCTCAACAATTCTTTCCAATATAAACATTATTGATTATAACGAACTGTTTTTAGAAAAATTGATGTTGTTTCAAAATAAAGAATAATGAAATTATTATATTATTTGTTTTTCATTTCATACTTTGTTTATATCCTAATCGCTTGAAATATCTTGCAAGACAACATCAGTCGGGTCCATTATTATTATTTATATGATTTGCACTCCTAATAATCCCATGGTTATTTTCAATTTTTCCAAATTTTATTAGTATAAATAAGCATGTCATAATATTTTCTCTATAAATAATGTTTTCATACTGATTTATTCCTACTCTTTTAGCCCTTTGTGTTAAGCTCTCCAGGGCGACAATGGATATTTGGTGGAGATCTAAGTCGAGTAGAGGGGCGTTCTGTGCGTCCTTTTTGGGCTCTTCTCTTCACAGACCTCCTTCTCTTTGCAAAAGTCAGTAGAGATAGAGTCATATTTATTACAGAAGACCCTCTACCTCTCAACACCATAAGCCAAGCTCTTTTCTCAATAAGAAAGAAAGGTATGATTGATAGTGTATACAATTAAATTTTGCACTTGTAGATACATGAGTATTTGCACTAACTGATAGATACGCATGGCCTTTCAAGAAATAGGAATTAGTAAATAGTGGACTTAGAATAAAAGTTCCGGGAAATTTTAATTAAATGAAGCATTTTTAAAAAACATATTAAAGTATTGACTCAACTGATTTCTTTGCATTTAAATTTGTCATAAAATAGATTTAAAAAATACTGATAGGATTATCTTATAAAAATAAAATATTAAGACCAACAAGAAGAGTTAATTATTAATGTTCACTTTATGCTACTCTGGCTAGTTATGATGGGTTTTCTACAGGTTTACCATTCTTCTCTAGCCAGTGTGGGACTAATGATTTTATTTAGTGAGTTTGTCTTACTATGAATTACTATTCCCCATGTAGGGACAGAGCCACCATATGAGATGTTTCAAGACTAATCTTGAACTCACATGGTTATTGTGGGCCCAAATACATATTTAAACATAAATAAATGAATACTTTGAATCAATCAAATAATTTGAAATTTGGAAATTTAAATACCTGTAATTCACTATGCTAAGGCTGAGAAGAATTAAATGAGAAAACAACTGATATGGGCACCTCCTATTAAATAAAATGAATGAGCTGTTTTACTGAACTGCATTTAAAATAGTTTCATTTGAAATCATAAACAATATCATTGTACCAATGCATCACATTAAAAAATATTATAGAACATAATATACAGACCTTTTTATGATAAACAAAAGTGGTCCTACACAAATCTGTTGTTTCTCTAATGGTACAGTGCAATTTGCCATTTTTATTTTCACCTCCTAAACAGCCACTCTTCTTTCTTATTCAATTTTGATCAAAAGAGGGGGGGGGGGTAAAAAACTAGGTGTTATAACAGTCCTAAATATGAAATTTCAACATTCTATTGCTAATCGTTTTTGAGATACGTAGATATGTGTTCCAAAATGTCTTCAGGATTATCAAAACCAATCAACTGAAGACAAACATTTGCCACAATTACTTTGTTAAAGGAAGTAAAACAGTAGCTTCTACAAAGAGAACAAAGAAGTTCTAATCAACTGGAGGCCAAATTGTATTTGATTTTACAAGTTACTTTCTATAATCTATATGAAGAGAGATAGGCAAAAATAGCTTTCAGTCTGGTTTGGGAGGTTTTTTATATTACATTGGTCAAAAAAATGTTTCATAAATATATTCAGCAAGTAAAAAATGAAAAAAAAATCTCATTCCTTCTTAGGAAATAGAGATTTTGGTGGAAGGAGAGAATCTATATGTAGTTAAAGGTCACACATTAATCATGAACACAAAAATCAAAATGGTTTCCCATTGAAATAAAAAGTTGGGTGCTTCAAGTATCAAAAATCACCTTTTTGTTCATCCATTTTCTTTTTATACCTGTGAAGTATAAAGCTGTAACTGGACAAATAAATGTTAAGTTTTCAAGTCAAAGTATTTCCAGTTCATGCTACTGAAGAATAGAATGTCATATATTGCCAAATAAATAAAAACTTCAAACAATATTTTTAGTGATGAGAAATATATACAAAATAGGATACCATATTTACACTTATTTGAAAAAAGAACAATGGTACATAGCAAAGATGTAGATGTTACCACTACCTAGTACCACCCCCCTCCCCCCTATTAATTCCTAATAATGAGTGACTATGATTTGCACACCCGCTCCAGGATTAATGAATTGTGAATTATTGGGTTATTTTTGTTCTGTTTGCTGGTTGTGTTGTGTGAGCCTGCTGATAAATATCCCCCTCAACAATAGTAGTGGGTTATTTACAAGTTAATTTCTGTCTTAATTGCAATGTAGGTGGTTGAATAGAGTGAGTGTATACAGAAGGTATTGGAGATGGTGGTCATCTCTTTTTACTTCTTCCTTTCCACAATTCAGGAGAGCCTGAATCCTTTGTATTTTCTCAAAATCTCCATCATGGCTGCATAATCAAAGCAGATTTCCCACGTCTTGGTATGAAACACTAAAAAAAACAGTGAGTAGAAAAGGGGGTTTAATGGAGACTGAAAACAAGAATTTATGAATAACTCATTTAATATTTGAGTTATGAAAACATGCTAAGAACAACAATTGTAGAGCATCAATAGTTTAACAAGATTTGCTCTATAACATTTTACATCTGACGCATAATAACAGAGCTATTTTAATTTACGAATCCCTCTCCCTTATTCCAGGTCCCGTTTTAAGCCAATAACAAATATGATCTTCAGAGTTGACTGAAACAGTTCAATATTCAGTGTGGTAAATATTAAATAAATATTTGTGACACAAGGAAGTCAAATATTAATTGATAATGAAAAAATTTGCATGTTCTCACATAATAAATATCTCTTGAAAACAATGTTTCGTATTTAAAGTTAGAACAAAGTGGTTCATGACTTAACAGCTTATTGCTAATATCTCATGAGAAGTGAGGGTACTGAAGGCTGAAAACTAAAAAAAAAAAAAAAACTAAAAAAAAACAAAAAAAAACATATATCTTGATTATTATTTATGATAGAGAAAATATGTTCATAACAACATTTATAGGTAATTAAATTTGAAATAAAATTGGTTCTGTACAACTGTTTGATCCGGGTGATAATAACGAAGATATTTCAAGTTTTCAAAATGTGTATAGTAGTTTCCAAGTACATTATTGATGTTTAGATAGTCTGTAAGTTTTGTTATAAAAAGTTGGTTCTTTGTGTAAATAACTATCTCTGTCTTGTCTGATATTTGGCTTTTGTTGGTAGGTTTTCATATTGCATACTTGCTATTTTTGTATTAACATGTTCAACTAGAATTATTCACTTCTCTATTCAAATAGCTCCTCAATTCCTTTATAATGCAGAGTAGACACATGATAGTAGTTGATGGTGTAATGAAGGCTCCCAATCATAATTAATGCATGTCATGGGACTCAAACATGGGTTGCTTCAGAAATTAAATGCTTGAAATTAATTTATGCTTTCATAAATAATTTTCAATAAAAATAAAGAAACAATTCATTTAAAATGAAAACTTTAAGGAAAAATGGTATAATTTTGTTTTAGCCACTGAATTTCGATTGTTGATCAGTAATGCTCCACCTGGGGCTGAAAGCCCTGCTGTTGGAGGATGTGCAGACCTACAATTAACAAGGACACCTCGAAAAGGTCCAAGACGAAGAACAGTCGCACTCAGAGCACCTACACCAGAACTTAAAGCAGTATGGCAAAACCTAATACAGAGGCAAATGTAAGTAAAATTTACTTCAGTTTTTTAATGGACATTTAACTTTGAATAAAATATCTATATTTCTTTAAAAATATAATTATGAGATATGTAGTCATCTTTTATTAAAACAATGTATGAAAAGTAGTTCGATAAAAAATGTTTGAAATAAAAGATGAATTAAATGTTTTACCAGTTGTTGAATAGAGGGGATATTTTAAATGCAATTAGTACAGAGTTATTTTTAAAGCAATATTGAATAACCAAGTAAATAAATATTTTGTTTTGGGGAATTTTCGGGTATTGGCTTAATAAAAACAGCAAAGGTAACTAGCTGGTGGTAACATTTGTTAATAAGAACATCTCAATTCTACTACATGATAGACTTCATTAGTCCAGTGTAAGAAATGAAACAGAACTAATGATGAGAAAAAACAGACACTATAGCCAGAAATTGTTGAATGGCTTCAATTAGGTTTTTCCAGCATTTGCTCAATAGAGATAATCTGTAATTGATCTTCCTGGGTAAAATCCTCTTTGGCATTGTTACAGTGTGTCTATAATTTCACATTTAAATTTATTATCATTTTTATATACAGGGATCAGATACTCTTTTCCCAATCTGCTGACACTTTTTTATCCTGATAATAGCATCTGCTGCATAACATAATTCATTAATTTTGATGGAATATCCATTTGAACTGGTATATATATATATATATATATATATATATATATATATATATATATATATATATATATATATATATGTGTGTGTGTGTGTGTGTGTGTGTGTGTGTGTGTGTGTGTGTGTGTGTGTGAGTGTGTGCACATTAGCAAAACACTGATGATGTTATCTCATTTTCTCATCTCCTATCCTTTATTTTTTTTGGTAGTTAGAACCAGAGTCATTAAGTAAACCAGATTTGAAATGAAAGCTGGAAATCAAATGTTTTGTGGTCTTGATCTCGCGTTGTAGGCCTAGAGTGGCGGGTTCGATTCCCACCCTGGGCATTAGAAATTTATTTAATGACAGACTCATTAAGTAAATTCCTTAGTTCCTCCCAGGCTAGAAAAGGGTGGTAATCTGTAGATAGCCTGTCCCAATTAGCCATAGTAGCATAAAGTGGACGTAAATAAAAAAATGATAACAAGATGTTTTGTGATATAGTAGCTTGGAGTAAAAACTGCATGAAAAGGAGTCTCCCAAAATTAAAATAAAATATCTGATGTAGACACCACATGAATTCCTTGCACTCAATTCAAATTATATAATCAAAATTTATGGTTGAATTTCATTTGAAAGTGATCTACAGTATCTCAGTTCCAATGCATTGGATCAAGAAACATTATAGACCACAATTTTCAGATCATTTTATGATACACACAAAAGTTTATATACAAATTGTATGTATTTATAATATATATGGAGACATTTTTAATTTTAATAATCATCTAAACCTCCCCCCTCTTAGTCAATTTCGATCAAAAGTGGAGGTGCACATCTAGACATTACAAAAATCATAAATATGAAATTTTAACATTCTAAGACTAAACATTTTTTGCTTATCTGAGATACACACCCAAGTTCAAGCATGGTCAATATAATGTATAGACGCCACCAAAATCTAATCAAAATGAGTTCAAGAAGGGTCAAAGTAGATCATTCTCTTGAAATCTGAAACCAAAAATTGTCGTAATTACAATTCTTCCTTTACTTCGTATAAGAAATAAAAAGCTTATTAAGACCATTGTTAAACGGACCCGAAGATAAATGTTTTGAACAACTATTGTTCATCATTTTTTTATTAATAATTGATTATATACATCTTTTTTTAATCTGACACATAATACTGGGGATATTTATAGTTTTATTATTATGTTACCCTTCTCTAAACCCCCACTCCCCAAGTCTGATTTCTATCATTATGGAATTAGATCTTTAATTATACATTAAACAGTTAAAAATCCATGAAGATGATGGTATAATAAGACAAGAATGCTCATTGATTATGTGAAATGACATATTTGGCTAAAGAAGTTAGCTATAGCATGTAAAAATTCAGTCAAGTTTATACAGTCATGAGCCATGAGCTACATTGAATAAAAAATAAAAACAATTTCTCACACTTTGTTCTACAACATTATATATTTCCCCCAATACGTTTGAAGTATAAGCTTCTTCTTAATGTGTCCCTAGTACCACACTTTTTGCCTGTAACAAATTTAAACCTTCTCATTGAAAGCAGTTAATCATTTCAAATAAAGACAGGTCCAATCCCTTGAAAGATATGCTGAATATTGGGGCAGATCAGTTCATGCCCCATCAGGGGAACTGATACAATGATGCAGATATTGGTCCACCTTATAGAGATTAAACTGATTAAATGAATTTAAAATGCTACAAAGCAAATGGATATTCCATCAGAATTATACACGAGATGCAATTATCAAGTAGAAGGTTTATCAGTTGATTTATGATATATGGATATAAAAGTGCTAGCAGATTGGGAGAAGAGTATCTTATGCCTGTGTAAAAATTACAATAAATTTAAATGGGAAATTATAGTTTCTTCACACAGCCTATAACATACTTCCAGTGGCCTGTCGGAGAGGGAGGGGGGGGGTGAGAGGACTCTGGGAGATTTTCAAAGAGGATTTGCCCAGGAAGATCAACTACAGATCATCTTTATTGAACAAATGCTGGAAAAACCCTTTGATTATTATGTTTATCTCCATCGCATCTTCATAGATTTCAATAAGGATATGACAATGTGGACTGGCTAAAGTTACTGTGAGGTTTACAGTCATTATGATTACATGGCAAGTTCATCAGAATAACTAGATGACACCAGAAGTGGCTTGGTATGTGGTCAAAATTGGAGTTGGCATCACTGATGGGTTTGAGGTTATTAGTGGTTCAAGACACAACAATTAATTAGGAGCTCATTATCAACTGTACTGCTTAACCTCTCATTTAGTAATATCATCTGAAAAATAAGAACAAAACAGGTGAATGTCACAAGACAAGACATATGCTGATGATATAACAAACTCAGCTGAAATACTGCACTGTGGAAGAGTTTGCAATAGCTGTGCAAGATTTAGGGCTTCGAATGAGTTTATTGGTCCTGTTGAATTTAAGAGTTCATGTTCGCTACTTGTAGTAAGTTTAAATACTTGTGAGGGACAGTTGTGGACAGTAATAGAATGATTTAGAACCTACAATGATCATCGGAACCAGATGATTCTATTTTACTACAGAAAGCTCTCTGCTTGAAGAGTCTCTCAGGAGGAGGAAAGGGCAAATAAATGAAAGTCATCTTATATATGGCAGTGAAGCATAGATACTCACCAAGAAAATTAGGAGAGCCTCGCTGAGCTGGGAGAGAAGAGCCTTGGAAAATAAATTTGGAGCAGTAAGTGTAGTACAATTGGTGGATGAAGACCAATGCCAAACTGATAGACTTGAATGGTGAGTCTGATATCATCTGAGAACTTAAGACCTATTGTGCTGGTTAGGGCATGTCGAAAGAATGTACCTCTACAAATTGCCCAGGAAAATACAATATCATACAACAGGTGAAGAAAGAAAGATCAGGGCCATGAAGAGGTGTCTGGGTGACCAGAGGGACTGACTTGCAGAGACTAGGGATCTGAAATTGGAGATCCCTATCTCCAAATATACTGCTGCTGTATAAGATGGTGGTAGAGGTGCAGGCCTTATAAGGACTATGGTACACATGAATAATAAGTTTTCTGTTGTCACAGAAATATCTCTTCTATAACTAATACTCTGTCAATTGTTTTAATTTGTAAATTAAAAAAAAGTGAATACAGTTTGTTCTGATTAGATTATTTAATTTAAAATTTGAGAGGAAGTAACTTGAAAACTCTCCATATAGTTTTTAGAATGAAAATATTCAGTTTTTAGTAAAGCACTTATGCTGTGCTATATAAAATATCTCATTTAATTTCATATATATATATATATATATATATATATATAGATATAGATATATGGCATTTCAGTTTAATATCAGTGAGTATCTGGAGACAAAAATTAATCAACTTCTAACAAAAACAAATTTCCTTAATTCTGTGTATAATGTAACTTCACATAATTATCATTTTACAGAATATATGTAAATACTGCTAGAGGAGGGACACCAGCAAGTAGCCCAATGGATTCTCCTGACCCTTTGACTGCAGACTCAATGGAGTCCATCTCTATTAAGCGACAGGTATTCATCGAACTTCCCCCTCCTCCTTCCTGAGAATTACTTTTGCATCTCAATAGATGCTGTAGTCCCACAAGGTTTTAAAACTTTCCACACGAATAACTTATTGTCCTTGCACTAAAAATATTAGATTTGCTTTCACGTAATGCCTAAACGAGTGCTTTTACTTTGAAAACAACTCACTTTAATTATACAATATATATTTAGTTCTATGTATTCACCTACAACGCTTACATTTTTATATCTTATACTCCTATCTAGTTAAATTGTATGAATAGTAGTACCAACTGTATTAAAAGGAGTACTTTTATACAAGTACATTTATATATATTACAGGGTATGGCAGCATAACTTTTTTTTTTCAAGGAAGAAAGAAAAGAAAAAAGAGATATGCTGTCGAACCCTGTATATATATATATAATAAAACCTGGTGCTTTAATTTGATATATTTAAAAATGTTCTCACAATAGCAAGATCCAAAAAATATATATTCTAATGAAACTTAAAAACCTTAGGAGTTTCTGATAAGATTTTGCATAAAAATTACATAAAAAGGAATATTTCAATTTCACATTAACTATCTCAAAAACTGAAGGCAAACATTCAAAATCTGTTATCATTTTCCGATAAGGACATTTGTATTGAAACTTTATAATAAGAAACTGAAATGATGACAAAATTAACTTAATGGATATACTTAATTAAGCGTTTAAGGTAGAAACTTCAAGTTTTATAACATAAAGTTTTAATATAAAATGTTAAATAAAATTATAATTTTTATATTAACATTCACCAAGATCATTTTGTAACTAATAAATATAATATAGTAGTTTTAATACATAAGAATGTCATTGTAATTCTGAGTAAGGATTTTTTGAACAGCTGCCAAATTATTTAACTTCATTTTCCAAAAATATAATTTTTCAGAATTATTTCATATTTAGGAATAACTCATTTACTTTTAAAATATTTTGAATACATATTTACATATCTTTATCAATTTGTTTCTTTTTAAATATTAGTCATTTTTTTAAAAAGAGCAAATTTCTGTCAATTATTTATTGACAAATTCATAAGAAGAACATGTTGGGCATTCTTAAATGGAACCATCAGATTATATTTTAATATATTCTATTTATCAAAATATTTTAATGCTGTCTGAATATCATTACACTGACAACACTAAGAATATCTTGAAGGTTAATTAAATTTGCATGGGAGGCAATATTTGGAGAAATAAAATCTTTCTTCTATGTTACTTTTCCCCAGAATTTTACAAAACATTTACTAAATTAGTTAATATAAATGTATTTAAACATTTATTAAACATAGAAGTGCATAAACATTTATTTCTCTATTACTAAATAAAAACCATTTAGTATAGTTAATTTGGAAGTCATACCTGGTAGGAAATATTTTTATAGAGAGCTTTGTATAAAAATCAAATTAAAAAACGAGCTAAAAAAAAAGTCTTTCTGGATATTTATTAATTAATTGAATGTAGGCTCAATGAAATAAATATCATTTCACTTTTATCATGCTCATAGGATTGTATAATAATATTTTTATAAATTAGATTTATCTGTAAATATGTATAAACATATATTCATTAGATTTGTTATATTTAAAAGCCTAATAGGTGTATATTTAAAGAGGCATATGTAAAATAGCACATTGTTGTTCTATATTTGCATTGATTTTCATGATATAATACAACATAAACTTGTGGATATAACTCCTTATTGCCATAATTGGCCAAATGCTTTTCTATATAGTAATAATAGATTCCTATATTTTTTCTTCTTGTAACTCAATCACTATGTTTAGTGGTTGTCTAATTCAACAGGCATTGATTAGGAGTTTGCTTCATAGTTCATTTGTCCATGGTATTTTCGATATCATTATACTACTGATATAAGAAATTGTGATTTTTGATAGAATATATAAAAAACAAAAATATTTTTTTGCAGAACTTTATTTTACATTAAGATTGATATATATTATATTAAATACTCAATATAGTACTTTATTAATGATGAATTCAATTTTTATCTGATTTGGTGAGTAATATTTGTGGTACTCCATCATAAGTGCAAGTAGTTGGTAACATTAATATTACTGTGTTGTTGAAGTGTGGATACTTTTTTTAACACACTAAATGATATATCCTTTTAGTAATAAATTAATTGTAAATGTTGTTCTATATTCTCATTTATTTTAGTGATATACTACAACATAAACTTGTGTATATACCTGCTTAATGCCAAAATAGGCCAAATGCCTTTCTATATAGTAATAAATTCTTCTTCTTGTAACTCAATCACTATGTTTAGTGGTCACCTAATTCATATCAGGCATTGATTAGGGGTTTCTTCATAGCCCTTCCCCATGGTATTTTCGATATCATTATACTAATGAAATAAAAAATTGTGATTTTTGATAGAATATATTTAAACAAAAATATTTTTTGCAGAACTTTATTTTACATTAAGATATATATATATATATATATATATATATATATATATATATATATATATATATATAAATAATACTAAATACCCATTATGGTACTTTATTAATGATGAATTCAATTTTTATCTGATTTGGTGAGTAATATTTGTGGATCTCCATCTTAAGTGCAAGTATTTGCTAATGGTAATATTACTGGGTTGTTGAAGTGTGAAGACTTTTTTTTTAACCCACTAAATGATGTATATCGTTTTTGTAATAAATTAATTGTATATACTCTTTAATTGTATATCTTTTTAATTGATTATAAGCTTATGCTTCTTATATATACTGTGTTTTTATAGCCGATGCTACTACTATGTTATCAAGTAAGACTGCATATACCAGGCCATGCTACAAACCTGGCATTGCTTAAAACCTTAACAAATCTTAGTGACTCTCAATTCACCTTAATATTAATCACTTCTTTGAGAGTTTTGTATGAGGTTTCCACATTTGTTCTATTGTTAACAAAAGAAGAAAAAAAGTGCAATTGAGAAGGTTAAAAGTACACTATTTGATATCAGGCTTTCCATTGTACAAATGGAAAGCCATGTATGCGATAAAGACCCTAAGTGCAGAATTCTTTTAAATTTTTTTAATCAGCTCCATCTCTATCAAAATCTTCTTTTTATGTTGCTGTAATTATTTTTTGATCTTTCTGCATCAATATTTCTTTTGGTGATTTGAGATATTTAAAATACAAACATAAGCTAACTATTTGCAGTTTTATAGACATGGACTTTATTCACAACCCCCCCCCCCCCTCCCCGCCCCTAAAAAAAAGTGTGTAGTCAGAATTAGATCTATTTCAATCCATAAAATACAGAGCTTTTTGGCATTATCAAATAAAGAACTAATACATCATAATCTCTCTAATATTAACTAAAACTAATATTAACTATACAGACACCTAAGATTTTAATCTGTTCTGCTTTGTATTTAATTGTCCGAACATTAGCGCATCACTTTGTCAGCTATTCATGGTTTTAAATATAGCAAGAAAAAAGAGAATTCACTTTTTCATCGAGTAGAATCATAAATTAATCTATTGAGAGAATAGTGATTAAGAAGATTTTCCTAAACATTCTGAATATTAAAAAATCAAATGGTTTATTAAAGTTTCAAAAAAGAAAATAAATAAAATTTTAGAGATTCCTAAGACACTTTTGAAAACATTTATAAATTATTTTTTAAATTAAATAATTTGTTAAGGTAATGCAAATAGCAATAAGCATATGAACATAAGTTATTAAGTTAACGAAAACACAAAATAAATCTGAAACAATATATTAATAATATAAATGAAAAATATATAACTAAATATATATCTTATTTTTCATGTTTTGAGCTATTTTAATTAATATAATCAGTATTATGAATACATTTTTGCAAATAAATGCTCCATTTAATTTATAATTGTATTAATTTTTGTTAATATGTGGCCAATGTCTAGGATAGTACCATGTAATAATAATTTATTATTGAATACATATACCATTATTGTGTATTTTAAACATATTTTTGTTTCTGCCATAAGAATTAAATTATTTCAAATTAAAGTGTTCATTTATAAAAATGGTACCATAAAGAGGAAAGGTAAATATAAAGGGGAAAGCAAACACATCTACATCTCCACCAAAGAGAAACAAACTGTTGGTTGAAAATGGAAAAATAATATCTGCTTCTCTGTGGGTTGTCTTGTTGAACATAAAAGACTTTGAAGAATATGAACCCAATCCATCCACACTCAAGAATCATTACTCAAGGTATGCTTCAAAATATTCATGTATTTTAAATGGAGCACGAACTAATGTATTAGTCAGAAAGTCTTTAAGATGAAAGGCTTCCTAGCTACATATGCAGAAAAGATTGATTGCATGACAAAAGTGTCATTTTGGTTTAAAGTTTTTTGCATGACAAAACTAATATTAAATCCATCATTCTTCATTCATTTTTTTTCTTTGCTTCTTTTGCATAATTTGGTTCCTATTAGAACTTTCTTTTCTATATGAGTGTAATTTGGCTTAGTTTTTATTAGTACTTCATTTTGTATGTATTAATCTAATTGTAATGAGTTAGAGTTATGAAGGGCCTTCCAAAGTCTTAATATGATTCTCCAAAAAGCATAATTGTATCTTCTAAAATAATATTACTGATAAATTATGTAAATTATTTTACCTGCAGTTAATTTAGGTTAGTTAATTTTTTTACATATAAAAGTTTGTATTGATTTGGAACAATTTGAAAATGTGTATTTGAGTAAACACCTACAAAATATTAAATATATATAAAACAAATTTGCAATTAGCATGAAATTAAGAATTGTTAGAATCACTGACGACAAAAAGGAGACTTCTAGGTTTTACGATATTAGAGCATTAAATAAAAGAAGGATCTCAAAAGACACCATAATTTGATCTAATGGTAGGGGCTCCGTTGTTCAGTAAAAAATGTGATATTGCTGAATAGTATATGGCAGTAGAAGATCCATAAGAACCAGATCACTGGCAGTAGCATTCATTGATGTATGCAAATCTATCAACAAACTGCATTCTAGAGCAGTGTGTGTAGAGCTAAGGTGGTACAATCAATTGAATACCCTATATTATTTGGAACAAAAAAAAAAAATCCTCAAAGTAAAACAAGAAATAAAAAAGGGACTGACCTATAACTAAGTATAAATAGTTTTATCTTAAGCCACAGAACATGGACAATGGTATTCTAGGTACATTCCTGGCATGAGTTTACATGGATTAATAAATGAAACATTTCAATTTTGTAACAAGAATGAATAAAATCTAAAACAAAAACACCTAACCATCCCTACAACTCCAAAGGAATTGACATAATTCAGAAATGGCGAAGCAAGCCACTGGTGACTCCAGTGGATTATGGAAGAAGGAAAAGAAACGAGAAATTTCTCTGTTAGTGGAACCTCTTACCCAGAGTGTATATGTGCGTACGTGTGTGTGCATGCGTGCGTGTGTGCATGCATATAAATAATTGATTGCACCTTATTTCATATCTATCAATTATCGGTGAGCTTTTCTTCTCCAAACCAGCTTTCTACTCCAGCAGGCTTCTCGCCACACATCATTATGCTAATTTTTGGTAGCTCTACGGCTACGTTCTTCAGACTATTCATCATCACTATTGTCGATCCAAATGGGTTGCAGTTCAAGGTCTAAATGGGGTGAACATTTGATGAAGTTTCATTAATTGCATCATGGGTATAAACTGAATAGCTGATTTTCCTAAGGCAAAATAACCATAAAAATTAAAGAAAAAAAAAACGGAAAATATTGATAACATTATCAAAGTTTAATATTTTGAACAGTTTGAGAAAATTATATTTATATCATATTTGAATAAACATAGCATTAAAAATAATACAGCATATACAGGCAACACCTGGCAACTGGTCTTTTTTACAGGTAAACCTGATCTTTACGTGACTGAACAAGGGGATAAGAGGGTCATAAAGACATGCATTGTTTTCCTATTGCCTTCTGCATCAGACCATTCAGCAATATAGGCATCATGAGGAAAATTCCATTCACAACAGTAAAAGCATGAGTGGGGAAAAATCGATTCAAGCCCAGAGTTGTTAGATAGCCATTCCTCCGTAACCTGTAGCCTGCATAAGCTGACTAATGTTAGACATTAGCCAGTATAAGAATGCAGACTACTACTTTAATCTACCCAGTCTTGCCCCACTGACATGTTGTAAGTGACAATTCAGCCAAGGAGGGGATGTATTAATATATGCATTATTAAAAATAATACACATATTGAAACATAAAAAATTTGTCTTACAAGTGCTATGCAAACTAAACAAATTTCCTTTATATATATATATATATATATATATATATATATATACTAGAGGCACTAATTTATTTTTAACTAATTATGTAGTAATTATTTGTAAAAGAAATACATTTTCCCATCTGCATAGCTTCATGTAAAAAACAGTGTGGTATCTACCAGGGAATAATCATCAAGAATACTTTTGCGTTATTACGCTTCAATTTTTTTTTTTTCCTTTTTTAAGAATTCATTCCTCTTTCCATAGACTTGTTTCAAAAATAATTTTCTTGGCTACAAATTTTCAATGGTTTATGTAGAGAGTGATCAAGTCGCCATATAACCAATGAAGACCTAGAATGAGTTGTCTCCAGTAGACTGACAGGCCACATTATATGCATTAAATGGGGAGGGGGAGTCATCATTTCACCCAGCATCAGCCTGCCTGTGAACAGGATCTAAGAGGGTACTAATCATTAGTCATCATTTTAATGTATTGATGTAATTAGCTGATTAGTAATGTATGTCTCCATGTCAATCTCTCAATAAGTGGAAAATATTTCATGTGTTTTTTCATCTGTTGGCATTTCACCTTCAACAAAAGTTTACAGAATGAAAATCAGTTGGATTTACTATACTAATAAAATTGGTTTTGATACATAATGGTCATGATGAATGCTTTTCTACTTTTACCCCTCTCTAAACCTCCAAACCCCTGGAGATTCTTCATTGAGATTCTGGATTCTCATTGACAAAATTATGATTAAATATATATATTTGAAAACATAAACACACAAATATATATATATATATATATATATATATATATATATATATATATATATATACTTATACACATAAAGCCAATCACTAAGCTATTCAATCATACAGATTGAAAACAAGGTTGAGCCAAAATGTAAGTAAATCCTGTTTCATTTTTTAAAGAACTCATTATTATATTGTTATCTAGTGGGAAAGAAAGAAGTTGTGGGGTCATTAGGGAGGTTGCGCACTACATGTTATTTAGCTGTGTGGTAATTAGGCTTTGAGGTAAGGCTTCTGATAGTTTCCCAAGTACCCTCTCAGTATCTAGAGGCAATCGAATAGTCACTAGAATAAAGAAGCAGTGATCATGCCGCAATATGACATGGTATGCTCTTACCACAGCTGTGTGGTACTCCCTGGCCCTTTATGGGCAGTTGAACTAAAGATATATATACTAGCTCAGATACCCGGCTTCGCCCGGGAATTCATTTGAGGCTGAATGGTGATGGTGTTTTTTTTTGGCAAGGTTTTACACTGCACAATATTTGGACATTTACCCATCCCAGTGTTTAGGGTTTATCCCGTCGTTGCTGTGGATTTGTTAATAATAAAATTAATTTTTTTATGTAAGACTTCACTATCCTCCATATTGTCATATTTCCCATCTCCTGTGCATTATGCATAGATTTGAATTATTAAGGACAAAATATTAACATAGATTTGAATTAATTTTTCCAAGTGAGGTATCTGGTAGTTCATATTGGAAAGAATTGTTGAGCATATCAATATTTCTATGCAAAATACTTTCTTCATAAATTGTTCCTGAAAAAATGTATAAAACAAACATTACTCTAAATAACAAAGTAAACAACTTTTGTTATGTGCACGTTTGTCAAAAAACAAATAGACAATGAAATATCGTGAATTTTTATTTCAGGCCTCCTTTATAACCCCCACTACCGTTCGAGCCTAAAAAATTTAATATAGCTTATAATCATGGAAGAGTAAATGCTAATTGACATACTGAGTTTTGTTCAACCGATAGTGCCCAATAAAATTGTTGGCTTCCGCTAAAGTTTTAGTGTATATCTCGTTTATACTTTCTTATAAGACAAAAGTGAATATAGCTAAAGTTACTTTAAATAAAAAAATAAACTACTTTTTTCATGTGCATATTTGCTGAAAAACGAATAGAAAACGAATACCGCTATTTTTAAATTCAGGCCTCCCTTACAACCCCAACTCCTGCCCATTCCTAGAAAAGTTGGTATGGCTTATTATAATGAAGGCGTTAGTGCTAATACACATACCAAGTTTTATTTACTTCGGTTGAGTCTTTTGTGCCTAATAAAATTGTTCACTTCCGCTATAGTTTTTAGCGTATATCTCGTTTATAATTCAGTATACAAAAAAAGTGTAAATAACAAAAGTTACTCTTAATAACAAAATAAACAACTTTTATTACATTCATATTTGCGGAAAAACCAATAGGAAACGAAATATCGCTATTTTTAATTTCAGGTTTTTTTATAACCCCCACTCCTGTTCGTCTAAGAGATTAATAATATAGGCTAAAGTCTAAGTTGGGTTAGTAGTAATATACATACCAAGTTTCATAAAATTCGATTCAGCCGTTTATGCGTGAAAAGGTAACAAACAAACAAACATACAGGAAAGAAACAAATTGCAGATATGGTGTCTATGGCATGTGAAACGAAAAGCTATCGTGAAATTTCGAGAAAAAAATCAATGTACAGAAAGAGGTTACAATTTTATATATATATATATATATATATATATATATATATATATATATATATATATATAAAAATATATACATATATATATATATATATATATATATATATATATATATATATATATATATTAATATACTAAAGATCAAGTTTATTAATATTAAAATCAGACCAGGGGAAGAGGATAGGGATTTGGAGAGGGAGGGAAAAAAAAACATAATTCAAAATAACTTCATTATAAAGAGTCAGATTGAAAAATTGAATAGAGCCAAACTTGCTGCAAATTTAATTTTCTGTGAATATTTTTTTTTCTCTTCGTCAAGCATTAAGGAAGATATTTGCATTTTTAAGTTTCAGAATTTTGTAAGCCCCCACTCTCACACATCTCATGTTAACACACTGTTGAATCATGAAAAACCCTATTCGTAGATAAAATATCAAATATGGTTTTCATTGAATCTTGAATACACGCAAAATATATTGTTTGGCATCATTAAATAAGATTTTACCATTCATACTCATTAATGCCTTAAATCAGACAATGGAGGGGAAGTTTGGGAGGGGGGGGGGAGAAAATCTAATTATCTCAGTTGTTATGAGTCAGGTAAAGAAAGAAGTTAGAATCAATCTTCTTAAACATTTAATGGTCTACAATAGCTGTTTTATTCAATTTTTTTGTATTTCGACTACTAAACTAGTTATTTGTACAGTTTTGTTTTCAGCCTTCAGTAAACCCCAACATTTAGTTTGAGTAACTAAGTCACTGAGCATCCCATGTCCAGCTTAAATTTTAATTCTTGCTTACATTCTTCTTAACTCAGAAGAAACAGAGAATAGATGGTGAGATGAAATCAATAGTATGTCATTCTATGCGGGAAATCTGCTTGATTTACGCAGCCCCTGAATGAAGTAGAAGACTTTTAATTAATGTCAATAGATGCAATTAATTAGCATGCTGTGTGTAACAGCAACTCAATTCAATTGACCAGTTCACATTTTAAGCTTTACTTTGCCCCCCCCCCCCACATGTTCTAGAATAATAATTAATTTCCCTAAAGGGAGATTCATGAATACATCAATTTACTTGTATACCATCATGATCTAAAGGCTGCACTTTATAGTTACAACCATTGGATTTTCTCAGAATTTCATCCTTTCATATTACTATACCCACCGGAATGCACATGATGTTTAATGTCTTCAAAGGACTTACTGGACACTCCTCTTTCCCTATGCCCAATAACCTTACCTTCAATTGTATTTATGGTGAAATCATTGTGCCATGTCATATGGCCAAGAAATTTAACTTTTTTTTTTGGCCTTGAAAACACTTTCATTACTATCACTTAGATTTTTTTTCAGCCCAACTAGTTCTGGATCTTTTGAGCCAAATGCACTTTTCGTTACTTTCAATATTTTATATTACCTTTTGTGAAGAGTCCAATTTTTGCTCCTGTAAAGTAGTACTCTCTAAACAAAAGAAAAACCTTTTTTTTTTTTTTGGTATACATATTTAAGTCCCTTAAAATCATTCTTTTACTTTAGAAATCTAGCTTAGAAAATATTATTCTTCCTCTTCAACTTCATCTCTAGTGTCATTGTCTTCATTGATGATGTTTACTAGGTAACAAAACTACATTCACTTTTTGAAGTTATTTATATTTTCTATGCTTTGTTTCTTCTCTACTACCAAAACTTTCATTTTATGTGCATTTATCTTGAGTTCAACCTGATCAAGGGTGCCCTTTAGGACTTACAGAATTTATTAATTTCTACTTTGGAGTTTAATCTGTATATCTTTCATTATTGCCTCTTCAGAGAACATATTGAGCAGATAAGGCAACTGTATCTTTAATCTTTTAGTAGATTTCCCTTAAGGGAATTCAGCAGTTGAGGTTGTACTCATGAAGCGATTTTCAAAAATTTCTCCAAATCTTCATCAATCCAACCTAATTGATGACGAAAATGAGGTCTGTTCAAAACTGTTTGTACACACACACACACACACACACGTGTCTCCCAAAAATTGTGAGTGTTAAGAGGCTTATATATATATATATATATATATCACAACTTTTGTTTGATCGTTACAAAACTCTATATTTAAAACTAAAGATCAAGGGGTGTTAATGAAAAATTCAAAATATCTCTGTTACACCGAGTTGGGTCAAAAATGTACCCCAATCTTATAGCAAATTTAATTATTATATGATTGTAGTAGTTACAGTGATTGTAGATCTATGATTGAAGTTTTTTTTTTTTTCTTTTAATTTCAACTATTAAAAGTGTTTTTCATAGATTATTGTTTTCAGCCTTGAGTAAACCCCACTTCTACTCACCTCAAGTTAACAATAAATTAATATATTATGGATGGTCTTATTCAAGGTTTAAATACCAAATATTTTTTTCAGTGGATCTTTACTATGTGAGATACATGCAAATATAATATGTGTGAATATTTAACTGTTAAATGTAGCTCTAAAGATCACAATTGTTAATGACTGTAATCAAACCAGAAAGCGGAGGAGGGGGGGGGTGTTTAGAGAGGGAATAATTGAAAATTTAAAATAACTCTGTTATCATGAGTTGGATCGAAAAATGATCAATGTTGTTCCAAATTTCATTTTTTACAAGTACTGTTTTACACATTGTTGGTTAATAAATAAAGCAAGATTCGAGAGATAAAATAAGATTTAATACTCAAACATAATCTCAGTGCCAGCTCCTATTGTTTCTAATTTCTGGGATAGTGACAAAATCTCATTTAAGTAATCTTCCATGCTACTAAAATGGTTTAAGTCAATACAAAAAAGTTTTCTAAGAAGAGATAGCCTTCTTGATAGGCCCTTGTCTTCATAAGTATTTTCTAGCTTCTCCCAGATTTCGTTAGCCGTCTTGCAACATTTTACAATAGGGTAAAGGGATTCATCAATCAACAAACAAATTTTGGCTCTAGCTTTAGAATCCTTCTTCGTATCTTCATCTTCTCCGGTGATATAACCCCACAAGTCCTCGGCAGTTAAATACATCTCCATCCCGAACTTCCAGGAGTTGTAATTTTCCCTTCCGAGTAACTTTTTAATGCTAGGTGACCAACTAGAGCTGTTTTCCATGTTTTTCTTCGAATCCATAGCAAAAATAACCGATTGCAGTTAACACGCGTCCGGCCCGATTCACACTACTTACTTCGATTTACGCACAAATTTAAAAACACGAACTTTTAATGTCTCTCGAATATCGTGTCTGGGCCCATAACCATTGTTGGTTAATAAATAAAGAAAGATTCGAGAGATAAAATAAGATTTAATACTCAAACATAATCTCAGTGCACCCTCAACTCATGACTCAGTCTAACTCAGGAAGTACAATATGGCGGGGAACATACACGTTGCCTACGCCTTATATATTATTTAGTAAATTAGAATTAGAATACACATGATATCTCTAACTTGTATTTTAAGCGGCTATTTATATATTTTTGTATTCAGCCTTCAGTAAACCCTAATTCTACATATCTGATTTTCACTTTGAGTAACAGAGTCACTAAACATCTCAAGATCAGCTTATATTTTAATTCCTGTTTACATAGCCTTCTTTCAACTGGAGAACTAGATATTAAATATTGAAATGAGACCAATGTCATTCCAGCATGTGAAAATCTGGTTAGTTTACATAGCTAGTATGATAGACTTTTTTGTTATCTTCTGGGTTTGTCAATGGACATATGAAAGCATTTTCTGATTTAATTTTAATGGCCATATTTTATTTTCCTCAAGAGGAATTTGCTTTAAAACAAAATACAGTGTGCCAGGTATAAATTATATAATAGATCAAAATTATCTCCTGTTGCAGTCAGTGATTCAGTCAGCTAAAAACTGAACATAGTTTTTAAGTTCTCCTTTTATTAAAAAATGAAACCATATGTTGTTATGTACATCTACAAGAAATATTTATAATACGTTAAAATTTAAATTAATCAAAAATATAGCTGTATATGTATGTGTCAACTCAGATATAAATTGAGAAGGAAGGGTTTGAATAAAACCAAATAACAATGATTTTGTAGAAATATTAAATTGACTAAGCAAATTTATTTTTAAGCTTAATGTACAAAATTGGACAAATTACTGTGAAATTTACACGAACAGTAGAAATAACCAATACTAAAACTAAGCTAATAACCTAAAAAGGAATATACAGGTTTAGAGAAAATATTTTTAATTATTCAGTTTGTCTGCAAAATTTCAATTATACAATTTATTATAACCAATATACACTAACAATATTCCTTATTACATTTTCTTTGTTGTTTGGTTTTAAGCATTAATGGGGTTAAGATCTTAGAGTAGACAAATTTTGATAGAAAATAGGAGAAATGGACAAAAATACACTTTATACTCATCCGAAGGCTTAATATATTTTCTAAATCAATTTAGTCAATTGTTTAAATCCTCAGTCAAAGTTTCTTCAGCAATTTCATACTGAAAATTTATTTCCAAAAAAGTTATTTTTCACTATTTGGTTAACAAATTAGTAGTAGTCTGGATGACTATTCCAATACCCATAAGTGAAGAATAGTTATTACATGACAAAAGTTTCGTTCAGTAACTTAAACTCTGTAAGACGGAATGTATTGCTGAATAATAGAAGTTGTCCAAAATATTCTGGCTTTATAATCAGACTAAATTCGTTCAATAATAGCAGTGAGAATTTCATCAAATCAATGTCTACATTTTATTTGAAACAAATTGACTACTACTTAACAGGCAACCAATTCCTTTCAGATAGTCTCAAAATTCTAATGACATTAATTCATAGTAATGGCTCAGGTTAGTCAAATATATTAAGACACTAATCTTAATGTTTTTGAAAACTTTAAATGTGGGTTCTCCATCTCCATTAACTTCTGTCATATAAAGTGGACACAAATTAAAATAAATGATCCATACTACCAATTAGTATTATATCTTCATTTTCTTCAAACTACCTTATCTATTATTTCTCAAAATGTTTGGCTTGCAAGGACCTATAAGGTTTTCTCAGTTGATAGTGAGCTAAGTCCAGACATTTGAAGAAGCTTCATATGAACTTAGTAAAAGCATAAAATTTAGAGGACAAGATCATGTGTTAAACCATTATTTGCATCACAGTGCGAGAGAATGCTTACATTTTAAAATGTTGTATCTGGATCACAATAGGGATATCTCTTCCAAGGTATCATGACAAAACAGCTTTCTCACCAATGGTACCAACTTACTAAATTTTCTTTTCATCATAGATTCAATAGATATACTAAAATAAATGTATACACATTTCATAGAATATAGTAGTTTAATAGAAATTAGGAATCACTTAGTTAATAATGTAATATGTAGCGTTAAGTTAGAAACTTTTTGCTTAATGAATATTGTACTACTTTATTATTGATTCTAATTAGATGGCCCCCTAATCATTTGTAAAAAATTAAAGAATGATTAATTTATAATAAATTTTGACAATTAATGTCAGGTCTTTAACAGGACAAATTGAATTATTTTCATCTTCTCCATTTGTTGGGTGATGAAAGAATATTGTATGTAATACACAAAATTAAGGCCGGTACCACACTATCCGCACACATGCATGTACCACTGAAATTAGGAGTTTACAGATATTTTAAATAGTGAAATGAATCTTTAAGGGAAGTTGATTTCTTGTAGAGCTCAGTGCTGTCAACAATAAGTGGCTTACGGGTGGGGATAGTAAACTTGTCAGCAATGGCTGTGTGTCTTTGCATTTAGGTATTTAATTGACATTAATTGTCAGTCTCATTGTTGCTCAATGGATGATTGAAGGAAGTTTTGAAGAGTCTTGTCTTGTACAACCTCAATAGCTGATTTACCTTCAGAAAAATGTAATATAATAGCCTTTGTTTTCTGAATTTTCTTAAGAAATTAAATGTTTTAGTGAAAAAATATGAAAATGTTTTTACAAAATACATTCATGAGGAATCCAGAAATGCGTGTTTCAAGCAAAATATCAGCACATATCTCTAACATTTGAAGGATTGAATTCCTATTTTTGAAACATTTAATTAGAAGTTACTTGTAAATAGTCACTCCAAGTCTTACCATTTGAAAATGGAAAGGATATATATATATTAATAAAAAATATATATATTAGCATATTCTCTTCTCTGGGGTCATCTAATTATAACAAAATGCAAGTAATTCATTATTAAAAGTTGATAGATTTTTAATTGTTTATAATTATAACAAAATGTTTGTATTGCAAAATGTGATTATAGTTAGATAGTTAGTTGTGAGAAAATTATTTTTCATTAACTAGAAAATTTAATATTAGTTTTTAATGTGGCATGGGGATATTTACAATGTGAAATATTTTTCTAGCTTATTTTTCTACTTTGTGTTCTTTATTTTTTGTAATAATTTGTTTATAAGTAATTTAAGTAAATATTTGGAAAATATTATACAAGTAATTGAATTCAAAATTTTCTTCATAATATTTAAATTTTGTAGAAGATTTTGAATTGTTGTAAGTGCTGTGTAAATTTAACACACTTATTAATAATCTAACATTTTAAAATACTATGTTTAATTAAATAGTCATCACAATTTTCAAAAGTACTTTAAGAATATAGGCAACTCGAAGAAAGAAAAACCCAAAAGGCAGAGGGCAAATGAACGAAATAGGTTTTCTGTATGGGGGGATAACATCATGTGACATTCTTTCCCCTATTTCTACAGTACTAAAAACTTTCTGTAAACAAGACTTGAGTTTTATGCTGAGCATCAGATGTCCTTGAAATGGGAAGTTCTGAAACAAGACTAGTATTTAACAGAAGCATACACATGACACAACTTCCGACCCATCTCAAAAAATTCCAATTATTGGCAGCAAAGAAACTTTGAACTTTGCCTATCACTAGGCACTTAAAGATTTGCATTCTACATATATTTATCCCCAAAACACCCTTTGATCTCCCATTTTATACACCTCTACCAACAAAAAACATATAGAAACTCCCTGAATAGTCACCACATATTTCCAAATAGGCATACTTAGACTTCCTTCTAGCGTAGGTGATATAAAGATAAAAAACTAAAAATTATTTTATTATAAATTACAAAGCCACAAAATATTTTGGCATAAATAAAAATATAAAATAAATCCCCAACCACATTCATCAAATCAAATATTTGCATTTCATTCTAAAATTAGATACTCCACACATTTTTTACATATTGCATTTTTTAGTTTTATCATTTTCGAAATTTGCTGTATTCTATTGGGGAGGGGGGGGGGGGGCTAGTGATCTAGTTGTCGAAGCACTGATTTCTGTAATGGAGGAGCCAGGTTTAAACTCTGGGATTACGCCAGTAGTTTACAAATATTTTGCTGTGCTTTTATATATAATACAACTTGGGTGAATATAGTTCAAGATATATAAAACAAATGCAAAATGTATATGATTTTTTTACTTATAATCAGTGGTTACTCCAAAACTGTGCAACAAAATTTAACATCTTTTCAAGTACTTGTTAATAGCTCCAAAATCATCCAGCTTGAACATGAGGAGAAATAAGGACCATTTGAGCATAAATAATTTTTTTTTTTATTGCAACAAAATACTAAAAAAGAAATTAAGACATTTATCAACATTAAGCTTGAAAATGGATCCCATATCATCCTAATTTATTAATTATATTATTTAAAAAAATAAAATTTAAGACTAAATAGTTGAGTGGTTATATCTGATAGAATACTTTTTAGAAGGGCATTCCTCTCTTTTTTATGCATGCACTTATTAATGGGATTTAAATAACATATAAATTTAAAACAAAATCCAAGAGAAGAGAGGCACTTTTCTGAAACATAAACTCTTTAATATAAGTTAATTAATGCAAATGACTCAAATGCATTAAATTATTAATATTAATTGCTGATGGGGAAGAAAGATGCCAACCTGTGCCAACAAGAATTCTTTTATTAAGTTTGAAAAGATTTTGGGAATTACTATTACATGTGAAACTCTTTATCATCTTAATAAGTGGTAGGCAGTGCAAAAGGATTGAAAAGGAAGCATGGAGGTTAAGGCTTCAATAAGCTATTGACCAATTAGCATCACTCCTATAATCTGTGGACTGGAGCAGCCTATATCCACTCACAACTTAATGTCTGATTGAGGCATGTGAAGATCATGGAAAGCAAGACCCCCAAAGGAATCTGAAACATTCTATTTATAGCTCCAGCACAGAATTGACTTAAACTTATCCTGTAGTCTGCACTTATCATCCCTACCATTCAAAAAAAAGAAATTACTTAACTTTGTCAAATACTTATTAGTATTATAAAAATTAATCTTTACCATTAATGTTTAACTAACAAAAAAAGTTTTAAGGGGGACAAGACAGGATGCCAGCAGCAGAAGTTGCCTTCCTGTTTGCAGACAAGCAAGATTGTAAGTTATGCAAAACTTTAATTGTAGATTAACTTATTAATTACAATTCTTTTTAAATAATTAAGAAAACCCAATTATTTTAAAAAAAATACATTATAAGAGGAGTTAATGACAGAGATATCTTGAATCTCTCTTCTTCAGTATGTAATTTAACATTTTCCAAATTGGCTATAAATATTCTGGTCTAAAAAATATTCTTTCCTCAAAAGCATTTCCAGATTTAATATTCTAACATAGTTATATATTTTAAAATCATGCTTTTCCTCACAATATTCTACTAAATATATAGTTCTTTGCTTGAATAAATTTAATTTTTTTGTTTTAATGCAATTCTACCTGAGTAATTCAAAGCTTTATCACAATAAATGTTCCTATATAAGTTGCAGTGGCTGCATATATATTGGTATTATAAACTCTCTCAATTTTTTAATCTTTATTAATCCTTTATGCATTTTATACAAATGACTTATAATACAAACAACTTCTGTGCTTTCCCTTGTACCTTCCCCCACAGTTCATGCCTCCCTAAAATATAATAACAAGAACACTGTATATAAATAACTTAAATAGAGAAGTGGTTTATCATATGGAATGTCAGTCATAAATAATTAATGGCAAATTTTTACTTATCTGTTTCGTACCCATTAGTTCAAGCCAATGGTCAATACTAATAACAAGTGGTAATTAAGCAATATAAAGGCTTATGTTCATTTTCAGAAAGTTCTCATTATGAGAAAACAATATTTCTTTAAAATTATTTGTATATTATTTTCTCATTAAATAAAATCCTTAGTCCCACTATGGTTAGATGAGAGTTTAGATTAGCAGTAGTTACATGAAGTCTAGGTAAAATAACATATTTTATTTTGTGGTTTACAGTGAGAAAATTTAGCATTAAAATATTTATTTTCAAGATGCACATAAACAGTTCTTGAAATACATTTTACCAAGTTAAATATCCTAATGGGGGAAAAATGAATTTAATATTATTACTTTTGTTTTATTTCTTTTTACAGATATGGGGATTCTAATTATAATATTTAAATTTGTTAAAATTTTGTAGTTACTATGCCAGGATTAATGCCGACTGATATTTTATGTATTTGTTTCCCAACTTACCTTCTGTAACTTCCTATTAGCCAATCATGTTCTTGAACTATTTAGTTCCATGTGCATTAACTATTTTAATTGATGGAGATAGATGATGCCTGTCACTCCATCATATTCTAAAATGAAATTGCCATTGAATCACACTTACTTTATTAAATTTGAATTTATGTGCTGTTTCTCCACCAAACCATATTAGATTGGCTTTCACCAAAAATTTATTCAGAGGGCTGTACTGAAAATTCCCTTCTTCTAGTATAAGTTCAGTGTTTTGTGAATAGAAGGTCTCCTAATCAGGTAGACTTATCATTAGCACACATCGCAAAATGTATAATGGACTCACGATAAATTTATGTTGGCTATTATTTTATCTGACGTATAGAATTATTGTTTAAGTATTAAAAATAATATTGTTGAGTGGTGATGGTCTACTGGTAAGTACATGGTTTTTATGCTAGAGGTTCCAAGTTGAACCCCCAAGATCTAAATCTAAACTAAATTTTATTTATCTTTGCATTTTGGGACTGAAGTTGGAGTTCTATTTATTCCACCAGTACTCAATCAGCATTAGGAGGCAATTGATTAGCAACTGAAATAAAAGGAGCACCTAATCTTTGGGCTATATTAGCACCATAAAGTGTCAAACTGACCACTTCACCTTCCACTATTTATGGCCTTGTAATTTCATGGATTGTAGAAGTGTGGTGTGTTTGTGTGTGTGTGAGAGAGCGTGAGTGTGCGAGCGAGTGAGCGTGCATGTGTGTATAGTTTTTGTCTATAGAATGAACCAATAGAACTCATGAACTTGCATATACAGTACTACATATTTATTCATTTACTCAGGTAGAACCTAAACCAGTCACAGTGATTGATTTGATCGAGCATCGCTGCAGGCAACTTGGAAAATCTGGAATGAGCAAAGGATCTGCATTACATCTTTCACTATGGATGAGAGGACAACTTGGAGAAGGATCACCAGAAGCACTGTCAGAGCCTGAAGTTTGGACTCCAGAAACTATGAGAAAGAGGGTGTCTGAAATAGGTAGTTCACATCCAAGAGGGAGGAGCTTGTCAAGGTGTGAGGAGATAGATCTCTCTGACCATAGCACTTCAGACAGTCAGGTATTCAAGAAATTTCTTCCTAGAAATAATTTTTAGTAGAATTTGTCTTTTCAATAGGCCATTTACCTAACTGTGCTACCCTACAATAATTACAAAAATTGTTCTCTCTTCTACCTGCCAATAGCTAAGCAACACATAGCATCACACCTTTTCAATTTTCCATAAAACTGTTGCTTTCCTAGGGCCAATGTTAAATTTATCCCCCCGAATTTAAAAAGAAAATCGGTCAAACCTTAGAGTTTTATTTATATACATACACACAAAAAGTCAATCCTAAATATACCTAATGGTAGATGAATTACAAGCATAAACTGAAAGACTGAAGCAAAAGAGATGCCTTATATACAATAGTAGATACACAGATGAGTGAAGGACTATTATCTACAAATTCTTAGTATGCTAAATAAGAACCATAAGTGAGTTTTTTTATGTAAAACTAAAAAATGCAAACAATGTATTTTATGATATGAAAATGCATAACATTATATATATATATATATATATATATATTTATTTATTTATTATTTTCAGAAAACTGTGAGATCTTTCTCTGCAAATTCAGAGAAATTAATGGCAGTATGTCGGAAGTGTCACAAAACATGCCTTTTGAACAACAATAGCAACGGTTTAAGCAACAATGAGTCAAAAAGAATGGATATAAATGCTAATTGTCCAAAAAGTGAGGCTTTCTCAGATGACTGGGGAGAGTCAAGTACAACAGTTCTCAGCCCTACTGACCCTTTTGTTCCAGTTCCACATATCTCTGTTCAACCAGCCACACCTCTAAATAACAATTTCTCTTGGGCTACAGCAGAACTTAATAGTACTTCATTTGTAAGTATACATTTTTTTAAATTTGCAGAATTCTGGAGGTGGGTGATTTTGAATGCTTTTCATTTCTTCAGGAATAAAGAGGATTCTTCCTGTAATGAAGTATTCATTGAAGAGGACTCTTCTTCATTCCTGGATTTTTTAAATATACTACTTCTAAAGTTATTATTTTTTTTTAATAACTTATGAGAAATTTGAACATATATGCTCATTACTACCCACCCATTCACGAGTACTTTTTGTGATGTCACTTTGTCATAATTCTTAGTTCTTAATAAAGATAATTCAAGGTAAATACATGCAAATAATAATTTATCAATTTAAAATATATTGTATTTTATTTAATATATTCTGATTTGATCCTTAAAGCATATTTATTACTAAAATGTTTTTATTAATATTGTATATAAAATTATCATAGAGCCAATTCAAGTGGATTTGGATTTTTTCTGTCTCTCATGACAGGTGTAAGGCAATTCAGAAGTTGTCAAAATGTGCTCAAGTTGCTCTGTACCATATCCCTCCTACCCAGTGGAATTATAGTTTCACTGCTCTTACCATGTTCTGCATTGTACTCTCTTCCATAAAAATGGTTTAATGCAATGGTTAGAAATGTAGCTTCAAATTCAAAAGTTATTTTAAGAGGCTTTGTAGGAAAAAACTGGTTGCAGGCATAGGCAAATGACGATCTTCGGCAATTTTCTCAGGGTATTAGACCTTACCGGAATTAACACTTAAACAATTTTGATTTCTAACACTCTAGGTAGGTAATGCTTAATAGAATAGTGTGGTCACAGTTTCTCATATGAATAATATATGTATGAAACATGTGTGTTCCATTCAATTTTGTATTTTTTTTTTCTTATTTCTGTGTTTTCCCCTCAGCCAAGCATTAATTATCACAAATGCCAGTTTCCCCTTAAATTTATTTTAATCTTTATTTAATTCACAAAACTATAAAATTACTTGATCGTAGATTTTGAGAATTGTGAACTTAAGCAAATTGTAAATATGTCAGTGTAAACAGAATTGAGAACTTAAATCAGAACTAGGGGGAGTCTAGTAAGTGTATACATCTGACAGCACTTTGTGATGACTAACAACTATGACTCTTTTGGATCTTGTCCTCAGGCAAGCTGACCGCTGGTGAACTAACCATTGCCCCTCCCCCCAGTAAAATTTGGCCTGTCAATCTATCAGAGACCACTCATTCCTCGTCCTCCTAGGTTAACTTAGTGTTGTACGTCAAGTTGATCAATCACTATATATAACAGTAACCATGAATTCCCCTCAGAGTGGCTAAAGATCTCTAAGGTCTACAATTGTAACCGAAAAAGAAATAAACAAACACAAATATTCCTCTTTTAAATTTCATTCATGTCTTTAATAATAATAATATCTTCAAGTTATTTGCTGATTGATAAATGGCAGTATGTCAGCATCTTCAAGTGTTCTTTTTGCACCACGTGATGATAAATTTATATTTAATCCCTTAATCAACTTTATTGTGTTAAAATATTCTGTTCAAGCCACTCTATATTAATTAAGAATTTTTATGCTAAGTGAAAACTTTTCTTTCCCCGAAAATAAATTATGTTTATTCTATTATACCAAAAAGCTTAGTACAATAACAATAATTAATTTCAGGATTGTGAAGGAGAAGGAGGGGAAAGCGATGGAGAAGTACCATATCGTTCTCTCTCTCCAACTGGATTAAAGAGATATGGAACCGTTAGCAGTCTAGAAAAACTAGATGGAGATGATTCAGACCAAGAAGCAGAGGAAATACCTCAAGGTCATCAATAATGAACTTATATTAAGTTTTTTATTTATATTATAAACTCTTCATCATAAAGCATTTGTGATCATAAACTTAGGTCTAAAAGTGAAAAAATATTGTTATCTATATTTTATTTACTGTCATTTTTGCTGCTTTTAATAAAAGAAGACAAATAAAAACAGTGATAAATCAAGTAATATTTTTGTCTAAGTGCTTTTTCTTTTTAAGCAACAAGCCAAGGTTACTTTTGTCAAAGAATGGAAAAAAAAGAGAGGAGATACCACTGTAAGATTTCTAAATTAAAAATAATAAAAAACAATACAAAAAACTTAGTTATGTAAAATTAGTTTTAATGAAATTCCAGAACCTCAAATGTAGTCATTAGTTAATGCAAAATTAAAGTTATATTGATTTGGATGCTTGTAGTACAAATAAGTTTTGTTTATAAATTAATTAGTAAATAATGTATGGAATTCTGACAATTTTTGTTTAGAAAAGGAAGCTTTTTAGTTAAAAGTATTTTTTGCCACAACTGTAATAATAAAAATAGTATCACAGTAAAAGTAGAAGTAAAAGGATTATAGTATAAGATAATATTAATTGTATTAAAAGAAGACATTCTTTCCAAGAATACATAAAAACAAAAGAATTCAGAATTAAAATTTGTTCAAAGAATAATTTGATTGAATTGGTGTCAGATAATCCAGGAGCAGCATAACTTACCAAATTCCCCTCTTCCAGAAATTACATGTACATGCTAAAACATAACAAGTATAGTTTTCTTCAATTATAAACACTCTGTAGCACAATAATCATTTGAATGAATCTTAGTCGACGATGTTTCAGATTTAAGACAAAACTGACATTTTTTAAATTTTATTGCCTGATAATTAAATTAAAAGAAAATAAAGGATAACACAGGTCCCATTAGCCAGATGTGCAACAGGGTGTTATCGCATGTACTGGATGGTGGGAAAAGGCTTGTGAGGTGACAGAAATTTAGTTTGTTTTGCACCACAAACAAGATGGGGATAGAAGGGAGTAAAAAAAAGAATAAAAAAAAAGAACAGGTGATATAAAATGAAAGGAAAACAACCAAAGCAAAATTAAGGAATACAGAAATATGGCATGCATCCCCATTACATTATGGAAGGTTCTAGACAAGGTAGCAATACTGGAACAGTCCAAATCCACTATGTGACTTATGAAAACTTAAGTAATATCCATTGACAAAAGAGCATTTCATCTTTTAGTTTTTTAAATGTAACCTTATAAAGTATATTTCACATTTTAATTATGTGCAAACCATATATAAACATATAACTTAATCTAAAATTGTCTTAATTATATAACTAATGATTTAATAATACCTATAGACATTAATAATTATAAACCATAAATATAATTATTATTATTATTCATAAATTAACACAATATCTATTTTAATGATTAATAATTATTTAAAAAATCAATTAATCATATAAAATAATTATTATCCACACTTCTAAAATGTAACATGATTTTATTGAAAAATATATACGAATTTGAGCTCCATTTTTGTCATTTACTAGAATGAGTGGTAGACTTGGAAGAAAGCTTTGAAAAATAGTATCATGCGCTGATTTACCTTAAGTTAAATCTGTTAAAACTAAATCTGGTTTCATCAACATTATGACAAATATATTATCTTAAAAAGGTGACCAGACAAGAAAGCTTTCATGAACACATTACTAGAGACAGAGATAGCGCTTGCACACAAAAAAAATATTAAATGCAATACTTGCCGCTTATTTCAGTTCCAATGGAAACCAATCAAAACAACAGAAAAAAAAACCTGTTATGCAATGGATCACAGTGATAAAAGTAGATGACAGGAGAACAATGTGAACATGCCCAATGCGAGAACTAACAAAACTCAAAAGGTATTACAGAGGATGCTTGCAGAAATAGATGACCAATGGAGGAAAGCCCAATTAGGTAACTAGGGTAGCTTGAAGTAGTAATAATAGTAAAGTAAAATACGATTCGATTCGTACAATATCAAAGGTTATTTGGAGGTTCTAATAAGTTGACTCCCCTCCTGATGTTATGGGGTAATTTATCTTTTGTGAAGGTAGATCATAATGTTTCTGAATATAATAAAAGTAGTTTATGTCCTTTAATTGGTATTCAGGAAATGCTTATAAATTTTTGCTTTCAGATACTATCTATAAATTAAAAGAAATGTAAAATGTGTGTCTACATTTTAGACTGTTCCCCACAATATGAAACTGTCGGACAATCAATCAGAGGTTGGACTGTAAGAGCTGGTACATATGTAGTTGAAAAAATGGCATTTTTAGAAAGGATAGGAGAAGATTCAAGAGGAGTTTCATTTATTGAAAGGTATTACAATTATTTGTGTTGTCAATCTCAATAAATTCACTTTGGTTTTCTGCTTTACCTGTCTAAGAATTTCCTTTGCTAATTTACAAAAATTTTCAAACCTCTTCATCAGGCTGTAATATTTTCTTAATTAATGTTATTTTTAATAACATTCACCCAAGGATCAAGTTATGAAAAAATACCCAAAACTCCTGACAATAAAATATAAACAATTCTAAATAGACAAAATAATTAGTGCTTAATAATGATGGTAGAGGAAGAAAATACTATGAATTTGGCATAAAACCAAAGCTAACTTTGTGAAAAAGATATTAAAATTGTAAATTACTCCTATGATAATTTTAATAATATTGATCAGATTTAAGACAGATGTTCTGAATATAACGTATTCTAAATATCTGTTGTAAATTGAATTAACATGTTTTTCTTTATTTTTGGATACCAGCAGTCCCACAATCTAGTTTTTACATTTTTTAATCAAATCCCAATAGTAACATTGAACTATACCAAAAAAAAAAATCTGGAGTTTCAATCTAGCTTTGTGTTTGAGAGATATCCACCATATTTTAAATGTCACAATGATACAGAATAAATTCAATGAAGAAAAGACTTTTGATGTGATAGCGGCTTATATTGTAATATATAACAATAAAGTTAGACTTTTATTCATACAAATCAAGTGGAATTTCACTTCTGCTAGTGGCAGTGCTATTTAATGTCTTTACTGAATAGGGAATAAAAGAGTTTTACTTATAAAATATAAGTTACATGACACTGAAAACCACCTCAAGAGCGTGAGTACCATGTCATAATAAACAATAAGGAAACAAATTATTTTTTAACAGTTTAATGACCCTAAAGAGGTTTCCTTTTCAGACCTGTTGAAATATTTGCAAAGAGACAGCTAATATTTTTAATTTATGTGACTAAAACTAAAACATACTAGAAGAACGAGATAAACGAATTATTGTCATTATGTACTCGTATAAAATACTGATGTGGGTACAATATCACTTCCTTGTAATATAGTTCAATTAAATAAACAAAATGATGCACTTCATTTAAAATGATTTTATGTGGATGGGTTGCAATTAAGAACAAAAAATGTCAGAACTAGATTTATAGATCTTTTTATGATCAAAAGAAACAGGTTCTATGTAATTTTTATTTTTCTTCATTATAAAGAGATATCATCTATTATCTCTAATAGTTGGGGAGATTTGCAGTTTTTTGCCCTTCTCTAACCCCCCCCCCCCCGATTGAAAGGGGAGATGCAAAACTAGATGTTATAACTGTCCTCAATATGAAATTTCAAAATTCTGAGACAAGTTACTTTTTAATTATGCTAGGTACATATGTACGTCATGCTAAAGCTGCTAGTCAAAATTTGTTCAGGGAGAGTCAAAACAGATAATTCTGTTGAAATCTGAAAATTTGTTAATTTCATACAAGGAATTAAAAACCGCATTGAATTAAAACTGGAAGCAGTAGAGTAATAGAATTTTTCTAAACAGTCTACAATACCTATTAAGAGAAATTTCTTTTACTTTTTCCATGAACTATTTTCCCCTTCATTTATTCTATGCATCAGTTTTTGTTTTGCAAGAGCAAATAGTTTAACATAAACATCACCAAATGCTGAGATAATTTTACCTGTGACCAATTCATTGTCAACGTACGCCAAGTGCAGTGTGATTCTATTGTACACATAACCACCAGGATTAATTTTTATTTTTCGAACTGCTACTTCTAAATTAAACTTAAATTAGGTGTAATGGGCCTCATTTTCTTCAATAAGTGATAATCTTAAAGTTTAAAACGTGTAAAAATTAATATACTTTCACAAATGACTACAGGCTCATGTGGAGAAGCTCTGTACCTCTATTATCTGTTGTTCTTTGCCAAAGTTATCAGTTGCTATCCGAATTACTCATTTTGTCCTTTTCTGAACCCATTTTGACTAATTTCGGTGTCTCAGTACAGATTTCTCATAAATCAAATGCAACTAGCCTTAGAATATTGAAATTTCATATTTGAGACTGACGTATCGTCGAGTTTTGCTTCTCCCTTTAGGTAAAATCAACTAAAGAGGAAGGTAGGGGTTTTGAGTGAATAAAAAGTTGATGCAATGGAATAGAGCTTTTATGTATAACTTTCATGAAAATTTTTAATTGAAGTTCAATAAAATGTTTTGTTTATTTAATTTAATAGTTGTACATGGAAGTCTTATGGTCTAATTTTTTTCATAGCTATACTAATTGCTTCACACTTTATGCTAGTATTTTACATATTCATTATCACATGATAAACTTCTTTCCTAACGCCATTTATTGGATACTTTAGCAAATCAAGACAGAACTTTATCAGGCTTCTGCATTTTGTTATTTTTTGGTGACAAGATAATTTTCTTGGCTTCAATCTATATCTAGAGATGCAACATTCTCCACGCCCATAGTATATATTTTGCTTAATATTTAGTTCTTAAGTCTTACTCTTTTCAGAATATACACAGTAGGTATTTTGTGTTTTTCCTTTAGTATTTTCAGTTGGATCCGGTTCTTTTCCTTAATTCTATCCTCCACACTGTATCCACAAATGCTGTTATTTGTATCCTAAAAGTGAAACTGATGATTTTTCTTCATCAACTCAATTCCTTTAAAAAACAGTGCTGATTAAAAATATAGCCTTTGAAAAAAACCTGTATGGATATTAATTCATAAAGTTTATGAATATTGCAAATGTTTTCATTTATAAATCAAAGTACCTCTAGTTAAATGAGCGATTTCTTCTTTTTCAGATATTTAAGAACAAGCCCTGAAGCAAAACATTCTGAAGAGCTCATAGCAACATCGACCTCACTTGCTGGAGAAGAAGAATGCGAAACATCAGGAGCAACATCAGGAGAAGAAATTTGGGGCACTCCAACAAGTGGAGACTCTGGTGTAACATCTCCAAATAATGAAGTAAGCAAGGACACTGACACTTTTATACTGAAATCCAACAAATTCGAGTTTCTGAGTATAGCCAATTCTACTACTAATAATATTATCATAAAATAAAACCTTAAGTCTTAGAAATAGTTGTTAACCTGTAGATAACTCATCTGAATTAACCAAGGAGCACCATAAAGTCCATGTAAATAAATAAAATTTAACATATAATGTTTCCTAACTATTCAGAATTTGCACAAAGAATGTTAAATGAATCTCAATACTTACTTCATTAAATATTCAAGGGAATCTACAAATATAAGTAACCGATATTAAATTAAATTTAAAAGGGTACCACAACAATTTAAAAAAAAAATAAGAATGAATTATTGACTATTTTTAATTAAATTATTCTTCTGAATGATTAATGAAGTTGGTTTATTTTCTTAATTAAGGATCCTCTGAGCAACTTAACAATAAGTAAAACTACCTATGCACTTCTAAATCACCCTGAATTTACTTATTTGCGTCATCTCCTAGATAGGATCAAAGGAAATTAGAAGAAATCTTTCGATAATCTGTTAAAATTCTTTTTAAAAAAAAACACTTTTCAAAGAAAACTTTTGGTTTAAATTTATAACATAAAAACAGAAGAATATCAAAAATGTCATCAAAACTGTTATTATCATAATACTCAAATTTATGTAGAATGTATATGCTGGCATCCATTTTATAATTCATATATAAAACAAAAAAATATAAATGTTGTCAATCAACATATTATAGACAAAGCAATGTAATAATTAAGTAAATGTTAATCCACTAAATTAAAGAAATATTGAAAATCTAAATTTCATTTTATCTTCATTATAGGACAGCATGCAGCATTATGATTCATCACTGCTTGGGACTGCTTTTGATGATGCAAGAGAACAACTGATGATGGATAAACTCCTTAGTGGGGTATGTACTTCTATACATACATGGAAAACATTAATACAACAATTTTATATATAAAAAATTAATAAATGCTCACCAATTCTATAACAAGTTAGCTTTCAACCATTTTCTAGCTCTTCAGTCGAAAGATTACATATTTAGGATAACCCAATCATATTTAAAGAGTAATATCTATATAATAGTCATACTTTGCCTACTATATTGATGTAGGCTTAATGTTAGCATTATAATTGTACACTTAGAATTCTATATGGTTGAAACTGAAGAATGGAGACAATATTGTTTGTAGGGATTAAATTCGCTTCAACATGAGATGAAAAAGTCCATCATGCAGAGGCTGCGTAAAGGGAAATCTGCTAATAAAATGCAGGTTTCTTCTGCCTAGGGTTCTGATGTATCAAAAACCTATTTACAAAAAAGGGTTTGGAAAAGAACTGCAAAAGTGGTTAACACACAATATTAACAATAGAAAAAGGGAGGTTTTCTAGTGTTAAATATCCTGAAATGGAATACCAAAATTATCCCCTTCGATGAAAGTGTTGTACCAAGTTTTGAAAATAAAGCATTTTTGAGGGGTTTAAATGTTTAATTCCACATTCTTGTACATACATACTACACAATTTTTTTTCTGAAGTAATACGGCTGCGTTAGGTCAGATTTACTAATAGAGAGTCAACATTAATAATGCTATAATTTAAAAAAAAATAATTACATGAAAAGGGCAGTCCTAGAAGAATAATTTACAAGAATTTAATAGCACTATCTATAATAAAACTTATATGAAAACATATTATTAAAAAAATTGTTAATTCTCACCCTTCTATCCCCCATTAGTTTTATTGATCACTAATAAGTTATGAATAAAAATACCCATTTCCACAAGAAAATACATTACTATACATAAAATTACAAAATGAAGTGTTGGACAAGTTTTTAGTAGAGCCACAAATATTCATATTGCTTGTGGCCATATTTGGCCACCAACTTAAAAATAATAGTAATAAAAATGAAAATAAATGAAGAAAAACGAGTTTTTGTGTGGAAATAAAGTGAGTACAAGCAGTGACCTATAATAAATCCTTTTAGCTCATTTAAAAGAAGATTTAAAGTTTTTAAGTAAGGCAGTAAAAAAAGATCTTCAGGTCTCACCAAACCTCTTTCTTTTCAAAGCATACCTTTCGCTCTCTTCAAGATTAAAGGGATTTTTTTTATTGATTTAATAGAAAAGGTCGTACATAAAGTTTCAAGATTTAAGCTACCTCAATCATTTACAAGATGCAAACGAGAGTCATAGGTAATGTAAATGGAGGAATTTGACTCAGCTGCTTCACACAAACACTTTTTTCACTCAGTGGCAATAGATTATACTTTCAAAGGCATAGAAAGTTGGGGGACTTATCCTCCCCAAAATTAAATTAAATTTAGATAATATAGTTTTAATTTACTGCTTACACTAGAAACTAGAATTAGTAGTAGATTCAACGAATACCATTTAAATTTGGACCACGTAATCTTCTTCCCACATTACAGGTAAGTGTGATGGGAAGTCTTGTTCCACTGTGCCCAGTTTCAAGAGGTTTTCCTCAGCGAAGAAGACTAGAGCCTCTTCCAGAAGATGAAGAAGAATCCACAGATTCAAGTTCTAGTGAAGAAGCTACAAAATCATACTCAACTGACCAGGTAAATAAGATAATTCAATCGAATTTTACCAATAAAAAACAGAATATGAGTAGACACACAGAAGCAATTTAATATTCTAAACCCATGAAATAATCAATTTGAAGGAATGTCATTAGCAAATCTTTCTTTATTTGATATGTTAGTACTGTAGATCACATGGTGAGATCTAAGCCCCCGGGATACCTTTACATTTTTATGCTCTCAGATGACAAAGACACATTCATTCAAATTTGTATGTATATATATATATATATATATATATATATATACGTACAGAGGAGTGTGTGAATCTGAGTGAGCAAGTGTGTGCACATGTGAATTGATAATACCCACAGCTGTAAATTATACATATTACTCAGGAGAATTTAATGGGACAGGAGCTGAACTGAAAATTCTTGAAAGATGAAGCTCAAAATGAACATTTTGCATTAATACTTATATGAGAAGAAATATGAGAGTTATGTGTTCACCAATGCTAAATAAAGGAAAATTAAGGAATTCACTCAAGGAAAAATAAAGTAAAGCATATGGGAGCATTAATGAAACATATTACTACTTTAAATCCAAATCAAATTTTTATCTTGCAAAACAGTTTTGAAAGACTTATGTCTCAATATATATATATAAGGGGAGTAACTGAAGGCTGAGACCAAATTTACAAATGAATTGCTTGATATTCAATATATTGGAACAACGTAAAGAACAACAATTTTAGGAAATGAAAGGATTAACAATAATGTTTATATAATATAATGGCTTCACATTGAACATATTTGCATGTATAATATAGTAAACGTCCTTTGAAAACAAAATTTGTTATTTAAGCTTGGAGTGAGACGTTTTGTGGTATATCAGCTCATTGCTAATATGAAGTGAGTAGAAGTGGGAGTGAACATAAGGCTGCAAACTAAAAAAGTACAAATCCCTTGGTTAATATTTATGTTGGAGAAGAACCACAATTATGTGAAATTATAAGAATAATTATATATTTTTTGATCCAACTCTAAATAATGGAGATATATCTATTTTGGAATTTTTTATACCTCTAAAACACTCTTCTTCTGGGCTGATTTCAGTAGGTAATAACTACATCTTTGGTTTTACATAGAACTCTAAAGATCTAGTTTGGTAACAATCCATAAAAAATTATGAACCCTAATATATAATATACACACACAAGGTGATTGATTACATGCTCACTCCCCCTAGCCCCTACATTTTTTGTAATATCATACATTGTGCTACATTCCATTCACCTCATTAGAGTTCAAAAAATGTTTGAAAAAATACAAACAAGAATCAAACCACTTTAATGAACTGTTGAAAAAGTAATACTTGATAGATAGTTCAAAAATGTTATGGGACAATTTGGAAATAATATACCGAGAAGAATGGTTAATCTCTGTAAAATTACAATATAAGTGCTATATTTACTCTGAAATATTAATAATGCCAGAAATGCCATAAATAATACTAACACTAACATGTATTTACTTAGACTAATGAGTTCAATGAAAACAATAGTCATCTCAGTAGGTGTTTCTAGACAAAGGAGAAAGAAACAAACAGCTTGAAATGACCTTAACCATATGAACATGGCAATGTTTTACAGAAATGTCATTTGTGAAGTCTTACCGTTTTTGGGAGAACCAGTCACCTTCACTATTTAGCAATTTCTCTTTGTCACATAAAAACAACAATAAGGATTGCAGCAGAATCCATAACAAAAGAAAAAATAACTTAGATCTTGAAATGTTCTCAACCTAATTGAAGATGACAATGTTTTACCGAAATGTGGGAGAACCAGCTGCTCACTTTTATTACTTAGTAGTCATCTATTTTAGTGAATTTTCTAAATCCCTAATATGGATATATTTCATATGGAAGCACCTAATCCAGGAACATGGTACCATTTTATTCTGTTGCTGTAGGGGTAGAGACTAGGAGGACGAAAACTATTTTCTATCAATAATTTGGAGCATGAGGTTCAGGGGGAGCAACGTATTGTGAAATGAAATCCTTGGCTTGATCAACAATATTATAAAGCTATCATGGACAAGAGTGAAGCTCAACTGAAAATGCTCTAAAAAAACAAAAAAAAAAAACAGTACGAACAGTGAATAATCGGGAAAGATGAGAAGAGCTCCACTATAATATTTGTGATAAGAAAAAGAGCTCATAATCCTAGAAGTCTTAGGTTATACAGCAGTATTTTCGAGCATGGTAGATAATTGTGATAAGAAAAAGAGCTCATGATCCTAGAAGTCTAAGGTTATACAGTAGTATTTTCGAGTACGACAAATAATAAATTTTACTATGACTACAAATTTCTTAGGCAGGGATTTATTCAGAGGATCTCTTGTTTCTAATACAGTGTTTCAGATCAAGGGTAGGCAGGCTCTGTACTTTTTGGATATTCAAATTCAAGGGTAAGTCACGAATCCTCCCTCTAAATTATTCAATTTAATAGTAATGACCCCTCACCTCATGAGCATACTCCCTTCAGCATATAGCATATAGTGTCTGTGGATATTCGTTGTAGCTTAAAAGGAAGTTTGAAGGATAATGGAAGGGTGTCCCCAGAGAGTTGGAATGCGTTTCCCCATTATCCTTACAGCCTTTCTGTAGGCATATGCCATTGTAGACAGGTGAAAGTTCTTAGGGGCATTGCAGTTAGTCTGAATACCCAGACTTTTATAACTAACAAGAGCAATCTCTGATGTGACTAGGATTTGGGGTTATGACTAACTTGAAAGAACAAAACAAATTATCATTTATTCATATTATCTTTCGAAGCTCACAGTCACATTATGTTCACTAATGATTAGTTGATCTTGTAATGGTAAGAAAAAAATCATTTTCCCTTGAAAGCTGTAGCCCAATTCCTAATAATTTTGGCCATGTTCCAATGTCACTTTCTTTCTTATGGTGGAAAATTTCCTATCATTTTCCCTTTTTAGTGATTACTGATCAAACATTTACATATTTAATCTAGTCATGCTAACAACTTTCAAGAACAGTTCTCCCTCCTTTTGGTTTTCATCAGTTTTGTCATTTACAAAGTCATAAATCAGTGCACTACTTGTTTCAAGCCTCAACCAAAGTATGCATACCTCTTGTTGGAAAGAAAGAATCAAATCACTTCTATTTTTCAAACAGGTGTTGCTTTTTGTAACCCTTCTAGGCTGATATGTTTCTCATTTGCTAATTAAGACCTTTTCAGGTTCATATGATTGACCTCTAGACAAGCACATTCATTTGCCTGTTGAAAGTACTTTATTTTATTTGATCATTCTTTAATCCTGTTTTGAAGGTATTTTAGAGTTGAGTGCTCATCTACAAAGGTAACTTATTTTGCTTTAATTGTGATAAACATTTTCTCATATTTAAATAAGGCTTTCATTCATAATATCGTGATTCTACTTTCAATGCCTACTCTTATTCTGTTTATGTTTTTTCATAAACATCATAAATGTGTACTGGCCAGATGTTATAGTCTACAAATTGTCTCTATAAATGTGAACTATTCGGGATAGATAATGTTTTAGATAGTTCTCATTCAAATAAAACTGTGTTGGTTGAACTTAATCTTAATATCTTTCATTTTCCATTTGTTCCTTCAGAACTGTTTCTTCATTCCCAGTGTATTCCAAGCAATTCTTCCATTGAGAAACACTTCTAAGATCAATCTATTATTCTCCAGTGCCAGTTTTGGAAGAAGTAGTTTAAGAACTCCATACTAATGTCCATCAATCCTATTTTCAATAATTTTCTTTACCTATTTTATTCTTGCTCAGCTGCCTTTATTTTTACAGCTAGGAAGATTGGCCTCTCCCCCTTTGTTCTGTGCTTATTTTTTTTAACCATTGAGAGTCTATCAAAGTGGTGCTTTTATTTCCCTATCAAAAAAGATAAAAGATGAAGTATGGCAGATTAGATCACAAAAATGTAAACATTTCTAGCCCCATAACCTTTATGTAAAAGACTAGTGACATTTTAAAAGAACGCTATGGATGTTTCTTTGAAATTGAATTTATAAAAGGTAAGTAAAATTATATGAAAATAGTAGACAAAAATGAAAAATGAGTACTGAATATAGTCAATTTTGACAATAGGTATTAGTGCCCGAAGTGCCAGTACATTGCAGTTTTCCATTTTTTTTTTTTTTTTTTTTTTTAATTTTATTTGTCCATGACAGATGAAAGGCAGGGTATTCAAACAAAATCTCACAACGAAGCTGTTTCTTCCTTCAATAGATGTATTGAATGGACATCAAGAAACATCAGCACATCAGATATTGATGCTACGTCAGTCAAGTATTTAAGACACAGAAAAATGTTATGACACTGGGCAGAATATTAATTACACAAAGTTTCAATCCCGTAGAATACATTGGTTTTTGATTGTTTTTCTTCTAACTTACCCTTTAAATATGTGACTTGATTGTAAAACTCAAAATATGAGAAGGCTTTATATTAGGTTAAGAAATAATTTTCTTGATTTTTTATTTTTTGTGTATGCTGTTGGTATACTATTATATTTGAAAACCATTTGTTACTTAAATTTAATAATGATGTGCTTGTAAACAACATATTGGGTTAATACTTGTCGTGCTCAATAAAAGTCCGTTATTAATTTATAAACTTGAGAAATTAACTGATAATAATGGTAAAAAAAACAAACAATAAATTGAGAACAGAAGAGAAGGAAGGAAAAATTAACGATATTCACAACTGGTTTTGGATTCTCAATTTTCAATTCTTCCTACAAAACTTTTAGAGTATCTTGTTGTAAAGTTATTAACCCATTTTATGTTATTGGCGTTGTAATAAAAGTGATTGATATGCTGGAAGGGTAATAAATCTGACAGCTGTGCAGCCAAGGTGAAATCTGCTTCAAATACTCCTCATCACAGATTCTTTAACAGACTTAAACTGCGGCGAAGCCATTCTGCTGACTCTAAATCATCCCGGTCAAGCAAAATGTAAGTAAAATTTATTACACATTTATAATTCAACAAAAAAATCTAATAGTGGATTTAATTATATATTTTTTAATTTCAAAAGCATGGAATTTCTGAGAGGGAGTAAAAGTGAAGAGCATACTAGTAGTAGCCGAGGAAGCAGACTTTCACGATTATTCAGCCGAGATTCTCAAGATGACATCCCTACTACCTTGCCACCTGAATTCATTTCAAAAAAGGAGCATGTAAGGAGTATAATTAAATAAATCAATATCAGTTAAAACAATATATTTTAAGTTTAGAACAATTTGTGTCAAATATCTATAGATAACTTTAAAGAATACATTCTACTATTGAAACATTTATTAAGAGCTGTACAAAAACAAAATGAGTAGAAAGAGATCTCCCTTATTTTCCGTTTTTTCAAATTTTTTGAAAAATTATTTTGGCTCAACAGCCCATGAAGCACTAAGGACTTGCTACCCAACATTGGTATGTTGATCAAATGGTGAGCTTGTGATGTTTCCTGCTATATTGTATTGGGATTACAAACCAAAAATCAATACTTCTTTATTCAAGTGCTTAATCAATTGACTCACAATACCAGGTGGCCACTAGAGGAAAGGAAAGAAGCTCACCATTAAAACACAGTAATCACAGCTAAATAAAATCTGGTATGAAGTGTATGGCAATGAACAAAGCATACCTAGAATGGGTACATTATCCACTATACCAACACTGCCCCCACATTTATTGTAAAGTGTACATTGTACAATTTACAATAAATGTGGGAGCAGTCAACATGGTTGAGGTCATAGTTATGTGCAGCATGGGTGGTGTGTGCACGTGTGTGTGTGTGTGTGCAAGGATGTGTGTGGTTTATATTGCAGGTGTATGAGCAGTAGAACTGGGGTATGGACCAAGGTTGAGAGAAAATTTTAAACTTAATCAGTTATTTTTAATATCTCCCAGCAAAGTTTATTTGGAACTATTTACTGGGTATTTCATTATTTACAAAGTAATTTACATTAAAAATAACTCGCATGGTTTTCTCTATATTCTTTACATAATAAAGACATATTATATATTATTTATTTCATATACAGGATAGAAATTTTGATCGCCGGTTCTGGAAGCAACTTCGAAAGAGAAGGTTGAGTGGTGGTGGTTCTTCTCCAAAGCCACACTTGCCAAATACATAGCAGTGGCTCAGGCAAAAACTCTCTGCAAGAAGTCGTGCTTTAAACAGTTGGAAAATAAGAGGATCACGTTTCTTCAGCAGTTGAAAAGTCTGAATAATACCAATTCTTTCTTAACTGATAAGAATAAAAAATCAGTATAAAGAATAACTATTTGTTTCCTAAGGAGACGTTTGACTAACAAATTAAAAAGTGAGTCTAAACCTTTGGATTTTAGCATATTGTTAAATTGTAAAGGAGTCATTTTTTTGTTTCTTTAATATCAACAATACTTTTTTATATGTGATATTGAAGGGGAATTTATTATGTGTAATTTTTTGATTTATTGCACATTAAAACCATGACATTTCTGGAGAAATAAGCATGTAAAATAAAGCTTTTACTTCATCGTATAATTTTCCTTCTTTCTGGAAAAAAAAAATGAAAGAACAATAGGCACTATAACTTTGTGATACTTAATATAAATGTAAATAAAGATTTGAAATTAATTATTTTAGAATCTATGTATTATTTTTTTCGTATACTTTGTTTAATATTAAATGTTTTATGATAATTTACATTGTACATAATGTATAGACATTGTTTATTCATGGGAAGCTCAATAGTTTACTTAAGGATAAAAAAAAAATTAGGTACACAATATTAAAGCTAGAAGAAGATTGTCTTTTATGCTTTAAAGGTGTCTATACCTGAATGTTATGAAAGATATTAATGAAAGACAATCTTCTTGGAATTTACTTATTTTTTTACTATGCCTCTATTATTTTTTTCAGCTACCACATCCATATTATATATATTCCATGTTAAAAAGTGTACTAATTTTGTATATGTTTCTTAGTCATTTTAATTTCATTAAGAAGTTTCACCAATAAGTTAGGAATCGGCCTAATACCAGACTAAAAGTAATCAAAGCTTAAAGTATGTCAGCATGATTGTTGTATTAATTTCTTGTAGATGCAAATTAAGGTGAGCAAGCAAAATGAAAATTTGAGAGGTAAATACCATATTAAATTATTACAAATAATAACATTAAAATAATTGTTTATTTGTTTCATACAATCCACTGAATACAAATAAAGTATTCTACCTTAATTGCACAATATTTTCTAACCAAACTTCTGGTAAATCATTTGGAGTCAATAGAATAACTTAATTAGGCTCTATATTTTTGTAGTAATATTTAGAAATCACCCATGATAAAAAAAAAAATAATTAGGTCTAACTTTTGTTACATGTCCCTAAAGCCTAGTTTTTAAGAATTATTGGTTCTTTTTAGCCTATGGGACAATAGTGTCTGTCTGTTGCTAAATAATGAAATAAAAATACATATAGCCGTTTAGTAATGAAGATTATATAGATAAGAAGTTGAGTAAAGATGAATTGAGTATTATTTTGGTATTTATTTATTATTTTAGGGTATATGACAAATTCTGTCATTTATTCAAATTAATCCAAGCAAAGAAAAGGAAAAAAAAAAAACAGTTATTAACTTTATAACATAGCAATACACCTTTGGCACTGTCTTAGACCTCTCATTGTGTGTTTAGTTCAAAATTTAAACAAGGTTTTGAAATTGCTCCAAATCGTCTAGTCACCAGTGGGCCCACCTCTCTTTTTTCTACCATAACTAAGAAAGTTGCTTGATCAGCTATTTCCCCCTTTTCTACTCTGTATAAATCTCATTGGATTAAATGAAATATCACAAAGTCATATCCTGCTCGTTACAACCACCACCAATTGCAGTGTATCATTTGCTTTTTTAAAATTGAGGAAAATTGCAAATGATTTGGCCTTATTCGAAATTTGGGATAAGCCTATTAATTGTAAAAAGGAAAAATAATGCGATAGTACTTAAGCACTTCTTTAGTCCTTATTGCACCCCCCCCCCCACAATCTCAAAAACATGTATCAATTATTTATATTTGGTATTAATTTGTTTCTATGAAATATATGCTGAAAAAAAATCAATAAATATCAGCAAAATTATATAAAGCTAATTAAAATAAAGTGATCTAATAGATTAATTTATGATTTTAAGATATTAAAAATGGAAAGAAATATGCTGAAATCAGATCTCAAAAAAATAAATTAATTCACTAATAACATTTAAAAGAATTATGAATAGTACAATTATACAAAAAACATAAACAGAGTGCTATATATGTTAATTCAATGTCGATCAAATTCACAATTCAACATAGAATGACAGACACTACATATGTCCCATAACTGATTTATAAATTGTTGATTTAGCATATACTCAATATGAGAGATTCATGAATAAGAAATTTTAAAAAATTTAATTAAGGTTGACATGAGATTTTTTAATGTACAATTGGATGGGATAAACTCCTCAATCTACTTATTCATAATGAAGGAAGGAATTATCAATGATAAAAAAATAAATTATTTACTACCCTTGAGCAAAAAAGCGCTAAAAATAAACAAATCTTCAAATTTTAAAAAAATTATGTAAACCAAATTTAAAAATTTGGAATTGTATTTTGATAATGACAATAAAGTCAGTTTTATATATTGATACAAGTAAATGATCTCACAATCACAATTAAGCAGATTTTAAAAATTAAGTATGCTGGAATAAATGAAAATTTTGTCTAATATTTTAAGTTTCATTTTGTTTTCATAATAGTATTTGCTTTAATAAAAATGTTAAAAGAAAAATTAATTCTTAAACTGAACTCTTAAGATTGAGAGTCATTAGTTTATAAATGAATATTAATTTTCATCTGTATGGAGTCAGTCTAATGTTTGGATTTGTATTGTGATATACAAAGTATACATTCCACTTCAAATGAATATCAAAGAGGGCAATGACAAAGCACAGTTTAAACTGCGCCATTGCACTTTTCTAACACTTCTTCACAGACTCATAAATTGAAATGTTGAAGATGAAATACTGTTCTTAAAATGAAGAATGCTCATCTCAAACTGCTTAACATAAGACTGGAACATTACATTATTTTTTGTGACTAATATACAATCGCTATAACTTAATCAAGGGTAAAGTTTTTTCTCCTATATAAATATAGTTCCTTTATAGTTAATTCTCTTTAAATTTAATTATTAAAACATGAATGAAGGTTAAAATACATAAGAATGCAGTATTGTAGATTTTATACCCATACGTGCACTATATTAGCTCAGGAATATTTTTTTAAGTATTCACAATTTTCTGTAGATGTGTCATTGAGATTTAACCTCCAAGCTTGTAGTAATAGCATTCACTGAGTTGAATTAATACTGTCGCTCTGTTGAAGGAGTGAATTGGAAATGTATAAATGTTGTTGGCTATATTGATATTAAATATGGTTAATGAGCAATATATATATTTGTCAGTTGTAACTGTGTTCCCTGATACCAATTTACTCCTGAATGGCTAAAAATATTTTGCCAAGGGGACGATGAGTAAATTTTTGATGGAGTAGAAATCTTGGAAAAAATAATATTCTAAGTCTGTTTTTTCAATGCATAAGTCCATAATGTGCCAGATAAAGAAATTTAAGCTTTTATAAATTAATTACATTTTTTCCATGTTGTTATTCTTATGGAGACTGAATGATATACATTAAGAATTAGTTTTAGCTTTAGGGTTCTTTATAGTATAACATAATTTGGCTGAATATTTAATTTTGCTAGAATTACAATTGTCTAAGTATTCTGAGTAAGACAAATTTCTGATTTTATTGTTTCTACAACTTATTTTTTCTGTCTACATCTCCTAACTGTCACGCACATTTACACACAAAATAAAACATAGGCAAAAAGTTACTGAAGAACTATGTAAGTATTGTTCATTTATGGAAAGCCAATTAAAATTAAAAAAAAGAAGATTCAAAACCAGTGTCACCATTCAACTTAAATAAAAATAATAAAAATAAATAAGAAAAGATGCAATAATGAAGATCAAAAATATTACTATTATAAAGTCATAATAGTGTCATGATGTAATCTTATCCATCCAAACAATGTTATTTGGTCCATTCTCATTTTCGTAACCTTTTTTGAATAATTCAAAAGATAAAATGCACTACTGTTTGTGCCAGTACCTCTAGTAGGGCTACCTAAGGCCTCTAGAGCCAATCATTGAGCTAACTCAAAACTAATCTTAGAGGTTTAATATCACTAAAAATTATTAAAGGCTAAAATTATTATTTGTTAATATTCATATACTTCTTTCTAGTTAAACCAATGCTCAAAATATATTTTAAGTTATTTATAAATTCAAACTGCATAAATTCTATTTGGAAAGAAATATAGCATAAGTTTATGATAATTTTTAATGCATTAATACAAGTACATATTAAAGCAAACAGTTAAAGAAATTATCTTGAAGGTCCAATAAAACGGCCTACTGAAATTGTAGTCCAGCTTAAAAGGAATTAAATCTTACTATTTGGTGAAATACTATCTAATATGAATTTGGAAACTAGGAATTGTTTAAACATAACAAATTATATTATTACAACAAATTTATCGGTATTTCATAAATGAATAGTACACAAAATCAAGGGAAAGGTACATTTTAAGCTGATTAAACACAGCTTACTTTTGTGAAATAAATAAATTTTCAACTTCTTTAAAAATCGTAATAGTATATAGCATTACATGTTCTCAATGAAAACTGGTTAGAAAGGAGTGAAAAAGATATTATCTTCCAATTAATAACTTAAATTTTTTCTCTAAAACTTAGACTTATCATTTGAAATATGTGTAATTTATACTCCTTAACAGTAATACTTCAATTTGAGGTTGACAGTTTTGTGTAATTATGAAATCTATGTATTTTTTTATGTATTAATAAACAAAATTTTAAAATTTATTTATTATAAATTCTATTCACAAGACCTGATAGTAATAAAAATTATTCTCAAAGAAAAGATAATAACACGTAGATTGAATATCTGTTGTGCACATAAATACAAATCAAGAAAGGAATGAAAATAATATAAGATGTATAAATACAACTTCAAATGTCTTGGGGAATATGTATATTTGTTCCATATCTTTTTATTCAATGACCGCTTAAAGATAAAGATGTAGTTGGAAGTAATCCCTTGTCCTCTTGATATTACAAAAAGTCTGTCACACTGGTGCTTCATAAACTAAGCAGATTTCCCACATGATGGAAAGACACACTGCTGATCTTATCTAACCATATATTCTCTATTTCTAATAAAAAAATTTGGTTTTACTGAAGTCTGAAAAAAGAAGAACAAATAACTCGCCTAGTACTTGAGTTACGAATAAATGTATAAAACAACAGTTATAGAGCACCAGTATTTTAACAAGATTGGTTCTGTAACATTTTTCAATCCAACTGATGATAATGGAGATATTTTGAATTAAAATTCTCTCTAAACCCCCAATTACTAGTCAGAATACAGCCATTAATGACTATGAACTTAAGTGTTGGATAAAACGTATAAGTATGGTATTGATTGAATAAACATTTTCGAGTAAGAACATCAAATCTTAAAGGATGACGTCATCACACTACATATTTGCATCTGCCTCACATAGTAAAGGTCCATTGAAAGCAATTGATAGTTCAGCTGGGAATAAGATGGTTCATGATTTAACAGCTTATTGTTCATGTAGCATTATTAGGAGAGGGGCTTTCTGAAGGCTGAATACTAAAACATGCAAATATCTCTGTTAATATACAAGATAGAAAAAAAAATGTATGTATATAACAACATTTATACACACATTAAATGTGCAATAGGATTGGTACTATACTATTTTTAGATCCAAATTATATTAACAGTAATATTTCAAATTTTCTAAATTCCCCCCCCCCTAAACCCCCTAAAATGTATGTTAGACATTTGAGGAAATGTTTCGAAAATTGCATCATGACCTCAATAGCTGATTTCCCTTACGGGAAATCTACTGAAATGCTACTAGTGGACTTAGGTTTATTTTATCATAATAATTGATTATTGGAAACATGAATCAGTTGTTATTCAATAAAATTGGTTGCAACATCATGAACTCTTGAAATGCCTATGGAAATGGTTTCCAACAATGCAATACTTCTCTGAATAATTCTGGAGTTCACTCTATGTATGAGACCATTTTATGATAATTGGATGAATCAAACGTTGGTTCTCACTCACAAAGTAATTTGATATAGATACCTTGATGTCCACTTATCTACACTCAAAAATTATTCTTATAGTCCATCTATGTATATCATTAAAACAACTTTTCAAGAATATCTGAAACTTGTGTTATCCTGAATTGGGGGTATAAGATACATCCATTACCACCTCTTTAGCTTTTCAAAGAATTGACTCTGATTCCTATTCAAAAAAGAAATTGAATATGAGCTCCATAATCCTAGACTAATGCTTTATCTGGAATAATTAACGCTGACATCATTTAGACTTCCATCATTTTTATTTTTACATAAATACCTTTATTGTAAACCAAACTTCAAATTTAAGCAATTCATTAGATATTTAGTTTACTAAGTTTGAAAACAAAAACAGTTTGTCATGTAGGTACTGTGTAAACTAAGCAATTTTCAACATACTGGAATGTCAAGCTGATGACACCATCTGACATTCTATTGAATCGTTTAGAGCATATAATGTTCATTGTGTCACACATGTATCCAGTTGAGAGTAAAGGACTAATGAAAAACATATGTGATATTTAAGCTAATAAGAAAAAATGTTGGGATATATTGGTGTCTTTTTAATATGAACATAGTAAGTTTGAGTGGTTTACTTAAGGCTGAAAAATACAAATACCCCAGTTACTTTTGAGTTAGAGAAAAATAGAAATACAATTTTAGGATAAACATTCTGAACAAGATAGGTTATATATCATTTTTCAATGTGACTCATATTTAATTTTAAATTAAATGCTTCTTGAACAGATCTCAACAAATAACTTGAACAGACCTCATTATTTGTTGTCATCTTCTGGGTATAACTGACAGACACTTCAAGAAATTTTTCAAAAATCATAAGAAAACTGCTAAAATACAAATAACCTTAATATTTGAAATGGAAAAAAGCATATAAAACAAGTGAACACAATACACATACTTATGGAATATTCCAGTTTAAACATACTTTACTTCCAGCAACATTCTCATATGAACAATGGCCTCAGGAGTTGGTCACTAGTGGCATATCACAAATCTGAAGATGGTGGATGAAGCTGCAGAAAGCACCCTCAGCTTTCATAATTATATTACCTGTGGGGCATTTTTTTTTTTAAAACCCCTGAAGAAGAATTTATTTAACCCTCTGTTAGTTGCGGCGTCCTGACAGGTGCATCTTTGAGGTGTGGTTCCAATAGGTTCCGATTTAGTGGACCCAACGACTTCCGCCTCCAGCAATCCTTCTAGCTTCCCTTCCTCATCAAAACAGTATAGGTTTGACCTTCGAAGTTTGTACACAGTGCGTTCCTTGTGCTAAAATCACCCCACAGGTGCACCGTGACCAAAATTGAAACTATTTCAATTTAATCTATTTATCTTAAATATATTTATCATATGACATTTGTAGTGCCTTGACTGTTTTTGAATAGTTAAAAATACCTACAAAATAGGGAATTCACTTTTGAGGTGACTGCGACTAACAATGCATTTTTAAAACATTTATCAGAAAAAATGGACCAGGAAATACGTATTTTTTGACTTGAGTAATCAAAATGACATTGCTAGACTCCACCACACATTACTGGATCCTTTCGAAGAAGACAATAACATACAGAGCGACACAGTTTGGAATTTGAAGACGGCTTGGAAGAACGGGGTATAGACTCAGAGACTGAACAAAGTGACGTGGAATCGAAAAGTGATGGAAAGGATGAGCAGTCATATGAAAAATATGTTGCATTGAGAAGAGTGAACAGAAAGACCGTTTTGAGTGGAGGAAAACCCCTTGTCCTTTGCATGAAATAGGAAAACAAAATTTATTGACACACCTTCCGGGAGTGAAAGGGGCAGCAAAGGAGGCTACTAATCAACTTGACTGCTGGTACTGTCTCTTTGATGAGACGATTATTAGTAGTATTGTGCACTGCACAAACGAATTTATAAAAATCGTTGTGCCAGAATTTTCTAGACAGAGGGACGCCAAAGAGACGGACTTGACAGAAATAAAAGCCTATATAGGCCTTCTTTACTTAGCTGGCAGATACAGAGGAGCGAGAATAAATTTAGAAGACTATGTAAAACATCTTGGGCAAGAAACTCACCTGAGTAGAACTAGATGGTACTAAAAGATTTGACATGAAACGTTTTAATTTGCTTTTCTATCTTAAATGTTTTCTTGTATTTGTTATTCCTGCAGAAATCAAATGATTAAGTAGTACTAAACTATTCTTATTGTACTTTTTTAATATATTTTTTCTAGTAGCTAAGTAAGTAGTACCTAAAGAATTCATTGTTTAAATAACATCCTAAAATCCCACCCTGGATAGAAAAGGGTGGTAACCTGTAGATAACCCGTCCCAATTAGCCTGAGTTGCAAAAAGTGGACGTTAATAAATAATAATAATAATTCATTGTTCATAAATTGCTTCATGTTACCTGAAATGAATTAATATTTTTGATAGTTGTAAGAAATATACATGTGTTACTTTGCTAACGTTTAAAATAAAATAGGTTTCATATTTGTTCAGATAAGTATTTATATTTGATTAACTCTATTTTTGCCCTAAGAAGCAGTTTTACCAACATATTTCTCCATCGTCACCTCACAGGTAACCCGCGCCTAGAGTCGTTTGGAAATGACCCACGTCTAACAGAGGGTTAAATCAGAAATAGTATGAACAGTTGAAGTTTTTAGTAACATTCTTTGCAAAGTGAATTTTCACCATAAAAGGAACTAAGTACTATTTGCCAATGTTTATGAGTATCCATATTTTTAATTCAAGAAAACTACCTTCTTGACTTATTTGAGGAGCATGCAGTGGATTTGCAGTCAGTCACCTGTCATTATTCTTGCCAGATCTCTAAAATGATATTTTGCATGACTTCCAAAACTTCCTGGCTATGATACTTAAATCTGGAGCCAACTTATCAAGCCCTAGAGCCTTTTTATTTTTTAGATGTTGAATTATGGCATCAACTAGCATTATGTTCATGCATCTTTGCCATTAGAGGGTTCTACATCCACAGTTCTGAGGTTAAAGTCTGGGTGAAATATTCCCTCAATCTTTCTGGACCTTGAGATTTATTTTATCTTTAAAGAAACATAAGTTAGCCCTAAACAATTGTTTCTAGTTATTATTCCAAAATAAAGCAGGATCGTTACATGAAGTAACTATTTTTTTGTTTTTATAAAACTCACTATATACCATTTGGGGTCTCTAAAATATATAGTTATAAGGTTGGCCTTATAATTCGGTTTCCTCGGTGAATGAAAAGGAAAAATATCTACAATTCTAATGATGAACAAATATGATAAGAAGCTAAAAGTAAGAAATATATTAAAATTGCTGAATAAAATAAAATATATTTATTTTTCTCAATTTCTCAGTGTCAACTTTGGTGGATAATAATAAATGAAAAATACTCATACAACTTAAGATCAAATTTTACATAAATATTAAAGAAACATTTTTATATTATTTGATAATAATAATAATTAATATAATAACACTTTATTGCAGGTCAAAAAACAATTTAATTCACACTTTAGGAAATAGATTGAAGTATTGTAGTTAATACATTTTGCTTCACTAAATTCTACATTATAATCACAAATGTCTATCAATTCAGATATGTTAGTCAAAGCCTTTAATAAGCATCTCACAATGATGTCACAATACCATTTAGGTAAGGGTAGGCATTTATACTCTAAAATATTCCAGAGAACTTAGGCTACAATACAGGACCTTTGGAGTACTTCCTGACTTATTATGAGCAGTTAATGTATAGAAATTAAGAATTTTGTATCTTCTTAATAACAACAATATTACCTAACAATAAATATACAAATAAAACCATCATCGCAACAATTTTTTATTATAATGAAATTGAAATAGGTAACTTTGTAGTAATTGGAAATATTGATAACTAAATCATAATCACAAAAAAGAAAATGAAAAATAAAAAAAACTCAAAAACAATGCAAAGTTATTACTCATATTATTAACCATATCTTCACAGGTATCTGCTAATTGCATAAACATGTGAATTTATTTTACTTTGGCACACTTATCAGCATCAATACACTAGATCAAAATGTCAAACTCAGAGGCAATTTGACATTGCTGGTATTCAATGTATTAATAAAAATAAATTACCTTTAATCACTGGGGATACGCCCGATATTGGTGAACCGGTCCCATAACTTCCTTAATTGATGTGGACTTAATTCAGGAGCATTACATGCTGGGGCATAGGAAGATTCAAAGGAACCACAAGCCCAATAACATAATTCTGATGATGATATCTTCACATCTTTTAAGGCAAAGCCTATCATCACATCTTCACCCAATTTAGTTCTTGGCTCCAACTCTAGTTGCTTGATAGCTTCCATTGAAAGAATATAGCCTGAGCCTGAGGGGAAGGGTGGATATACTCGTGAAATTCTGTCCCTCCATTTACCAAAAGGATTAGGTATTTGAGATCTCATACAAGTCCAGATATCCCAAGAGTTGCTAAGTTCTTTTTCCACCAAAGGCAAATCAATGAAAACATCATCATCTGTCTTCAAGACATACAACCAATTATCTAATTTCTTTGCCCTTTCAAAAAAAAATAAAAAAAAATGTTAGTAATTTCTCAAAATAAAACAATTTTACTCAGTAAAAAAAACAACTAAACATTACTAACACAATTTACTGTCTTAATATGATAACAAAGTCTATTGTGTGCAATTTTGGAGAAAAAAAGAAAGAAAAAAAACTAATACACACACACACATACACAAATTACACACACACACACGAGCACACAACACCATTTATTTATTTAATTTACCAAAGGGATTCAGTGTTCAATTTTTATCTAATGACAATTTTAATAACAAATTTTTAACTAATAAAATTCAAGTTTTGTTACCCCAATGTCCCTAACACCCAAATTTAATGAATATTATTATTGTGAAGTTAATGACTAATGGCATGTAACTATTTAAAATTTGTGTTTATTATACTAAAGTAGAATGACAAATTTTAAGTGTTACAGAAATGTAAATCAATTTATATGTTCTTGAATAAGAGTATATTCTTCTTAAATGTAGGAAAATTAAGGTAAAATTGCATAATCCTGTAATGAGCTGTAGTCCAACACACTTGGTTATACGAGGAATAGACAATCCTGTATGAGGATACACACAAATTAATATTGAAGAAAAGGAATTCAGATTGGCAACATATCCTTAATTCAAGGAATCTTGGTAAGAAAAATTAGCTGACTTCATGAATGAATATTTATAAGTGTCATATGTGCTTAAACTATGTTTAACCTATGTTTTTATAGCTTAAGGATGAAGAGGTCCCTATAGGTAATCTCAGAGTGGTAATTGATGATTCTAATATAGAGATAAAGTCAAAACACAGTTTATAATACTTAGAATAGATAAGAGCTTCATTTTGTAGTTAGGCTGACTAGTAAAGCAATATTGTTTCGGCATTTCATATTTGAGTTTGGTGGCTTTAAAATGTAGTAATGAAATTAGAGTGAAAAAAAATAATGAGCATTGCAGAACTACCTTCCAGACTTTTTTAATCATCTAGATGATTATTCTCTTACCAGAGACAGCTAAATTACATAATGTTTGCAATAATTTTTTTTCTTGTACTTGAGCTAGAAAAAAACAACGGCTTTTTTAAAATCTAAAATCCAAGAATTTTTATTGTAATATGGATTATCACTAATAATGGGTCCCATAATTTGCATGAATTATTTAAGTGTTCTTAATGCTTTGTTAACTAGGAGCATGAATGACATTTGTCGAACACAAGAGACATGTTCAAGATTACTATTTCCATGTCAAGCTTTTATTAATTAAATAACATGGATAATGATTAAAATAAATATAACAATAATATTAAAAATGATGGATCCATGTTCAAAAATAACATACCAATCAAAAAATACAGCTGTTTTAAAGGAAAGATTGTCATATACATCAACAAATCCTCCAAGAAATAGGATATCACCATACAATGTCTGCTCATCTTCCAACTGTTGCTTTATGAGGTTTGAAGACATTGTCCATTTCTGAAATCGAGACGTCCTCTGAACCAACAATTCCTCCAGACCACTTATACCTGAAAATATAAATTTTTAAAGAGCTTTTCACAAATAATAGTTGTTTTCCAAAGTAAATTAATTGTGATCTACATTAAAATTATTTTTATCCAATGCTTATGCACATTCAATTATTACTGTCCTTGAAGCCTCCCTGGTTCTTAACCCTGCATGAATGAGTACAGGTTCTTAACCCATTCTTTCTATCAATCGATTTTATCAGTAAAATGTGAAGCAGTCCACTCCAACTTTTATAAAACCTCTTCAAAATATATGAAAATGTATTCAGACATATTTATAAAGTGCATATAATATATTTGTATTCACATATAGGAATCGTGAGGACATTTCTCAAGTGGCCAATAGGAATTTATTTTGCGATATATTCATTAAATAAAATTCTTAGTCACACTATGCTTGGGAAATATAGCTAACCTGTAGTTAACTCTTCCCAATTAGTCATAACAGCATAAAAAGAAAAATATATTTCAATCTCTATTCCATTTTGTGTGTATAAATTACTTCAAAACACATATATTATAGATAAAAAAAAAGTACAAAACAGGTTTGAATTATGTGATGAACTCTAAAAAACTAAGCCAAAAAGTTTATCAGAAGCAAAATCCTGCCTTTACGAGGGAATACAACCATCACAGCACACAATACCTTAAAATGTGATGTGATATTCAGTTTTCAGTACCTGGACACTACCTTAAACCCCTTTTTGACAGATCTAAGAGGTAAGTAAACAGACCTGGACTAAAATGTAAACTACATAATAATGTAAACAACCTAATACGGGGAACATACGCATAAAACCTACTGACTAACAGACAACTAACTCAGTACAACTTTTGACGAGTAACTCAATCATCAGCCAGTGACGACGGTCTTCACCGACAGGTATGACAACAGTATAATTTATACTGGCGGATCCAACCCTTTATTTGATTTGTCAATATTGGTTTTGAAGGCATTAGGCAAAATCTCTCAGCATTTTCAGGTATATAATAATTGTTAGTTTAATTAAAACACTTCTGGCCATTGGAATTCTTCTAACAACAATACTGTGACTTACAATGAAGAATATACTGAATTTCAATTTGAGTACTCATTTTACATATATATACATACAGACATTTTGTACTGAGGGTGTTGGAAGGAAATTATCTGAAGTGGATTTCCCCCCTTAATATGCCGTATGAATGAGACTTGCTTGCCCACTGGATAGATAAATCTAGGTAATTTAATTATCAATCCGAATCTACCTCTAGAGTAAATTTAATGTATGCATAAAAGCTGTTGAAGTACTCATGCAACCCAGGAAAATCTTGTTCAGTGCTAACAAAAGAGATAAAACAGTTATCTGCATACCCCTTCAGAAAATGTATTGAGTTTTACCAATACATTTTCTGAAAGGGCTCCTAATCAACCATAATGTATACTCTTTCCAGAAAACCCATAAATATATCAGGAAGGGGGGTTTTACTTTTAATTATTATATGTACATAGCTAGTTAATACCTGTATTAATAGAAGCTTTATATGACATCAGGAAGCTATTTTTATTTCAACCCACCACTCATGGGTAAAAGCAAACAAGTTTGTCAATACTTAGCCCACCACCACTATTTACTTCATGTGAACAATAAGTTAATGACTACAGTTTCTGTAAATTTTTCAGGACAATTGTGTTGTGATAATAAAAAAGTTCAGGAATTATTAGTAGGGGTACTAACATCCATTCTCTATTTTTTATCTTTACAAATCTAATTTAATTAAATCCTTATATTCCCATAGTAACGGTTGTCATTTAAACCAATTAACAACATGGAGAGTGGAGATATACTAGCTCAAAACAAAAGTGTACACACATATTCACACACAGTGGAATTTGTTTTAATTTTAAAAAATATATATAATTATTTTTTAAATAAATTCATTTATACAATTATAGAGAGACCTTTAAAGATGATTATAATGCAAATAACTGGAATTTATTTTTAAAAAGTTACTTTTTAATGATTGACATTTTTCTACTCAAAATATTTGTATCACAAATTATCCACAATGTGAGATAACATTGTAAATTTCAAAAAATATCTCAAATGCCAATGCTGGCTGTCTCTGTTTACCACAACAGTCAGATGACTTAGTTTATACAATACAGATGAAGAACATATTAATTTTCTAGCAACAGTTCAATTACCATCCATACCTTGTAATGTATAGTTCATTCCAACTACTGAAGATTTGAAATCACCTAATTCATACACAGAATAAAGTCCTGAGTCATTAAGAGTTTCAAAGAAATGCACTGGAGCAACATACTGTAGTACTTTACTGTGGCAACCTGTTTGGACGTTTATACCAATCAATTTTACTTCTCCTTCAAATCCTTTTTCCAGAACAATAGGTGTAACAGACTTCCAAATAAATCCTAAACAAATATAAAGTTAGAATAAGAGTTTTCAAAAATTACATATTCTTTTTCATAACATAATTTAACTATAAACTGGAGATTGTTTTCTCATAGTTTATTATACTTTCCCAATGGTTCTATTTGGTTAACTTATTAAGCTAGCCACTATTACTTTCCAAAATTTGATTTCCAGGAACTGGAGGTCATCCTTTTTAATAACATTCAGCTTAGCTCAGTGATAATTCTTATACTAGCATTTGCTAAGGTATCCGGTGTTGCTCTAGAAATCATTAGAGGCTAAATAATGATGGCATTTTTTTGGCAAGGCTATACGGAGCACAATATTAGTAGATTTCCCTTAAGGGAAATCAGCTACTGATGTCGTACACGTGATGTAATTTTTAAAAAATATCATCGAATGTCCATCAATCCTACCTAGTAGGTGACGAAAATAAGGTCCATTCAAAAGAGAGAATCACGTTATTGTACAAAGTTATATACAGTTTGTGGGGCTACTCAATTACATTGAGATGCTAAAGCACACAGCAACTGAAATCAATCCCTAGGACAATGCCACTACTAAGAAAAACAATACATATTGTATCTAGTCAGCTAAATTACTAAAATATTTTAACACAGCCAACAACCTAAAAGGTGCACATACTCTGTCTGCTACCACTCTAGTGATCCCAATTTTTGTCTTATTGTTACCAAACTCGATATATAAGCGTTCCATGCCAAATTAAAGATCAAGTTCGTTAACGATTGAAATTGGGCGGGTGGAGAGGGGGTAATTTTGAAAATTTAAAATATCTCCATATTATAAGTCAGATCAAAAAATGTTATAGAACCAATCTTACTGTAAATTTAATTAACTATAATTATTTTTATATGCATATATTCTCTATCTTGAATATTCACTGAGATATTTGGATTTTTTAGTTTTCAGCCTTCAGTAAACCTCCTACTTTGTCATCGCACAATAAGAATAAGCCTATATACCATGAACCCACTTATTTAAAGCCGAAATACCAAATATTGTGTTAAAAAATCTTTTCTAAGAAATATATGCAAATACATTATGACCCCCCCCCATCTTTTGTTCTTGGATTATAAAATTACAGTGATTGGTATAATATTATTCAGGTTCATTATAAATTTCAGTACTAAATATAGTAAACAGTTTTCAATAAAATTAATATATTATATTCAGATATATTTCATTAATTGTTTTTCTCTCTAGTCAAGAATATTTCCATCTAATCTGAGAGGTTGGCTGACCTGTTTGTTTACAATTCAGACACTTTCCGTTGTGGAGGTTATTAAAATGTAAACTGACTGAAAAATTTCTCGATATCTTTTGAATTTGTTTACTTAATATTCAGGGTGGTATAAAGTGTATAACAAGTATGTAGATTTATCTATTATAAAACCATGCGGGAAATCTGCGTAGTTTACACAGCCCCAGCATGACAGACTTTTTTTTACATTTCCCATCTCAATATTTGGGGTTCTAGCTGAATATTTTATAACTAAAGCGAAGTTATAAAAACTGTTGGTCTTAAAAAAAAAATGAGTTCTGATCAATCCCTATCCATAGTTCAAAATACCGCAGACAACAAATATCATAATCATGGATAGCATTCATCATTACCACGTACTATTACTGAGGTAATTTTGCTCAGGAAATATTTAGACTGAATAATATTCATTGAAAGGCTATAACAAGTCCTATCTATTTATATTTCCTGCCTGTGTATTTACTTTTATTAAATTTTACACCTTTCTGAGAACATGGAGAATCAATGTAATATTGTTGAGTTTGGAAGACTAAACATAAACCCTTAATTACTGGAATTTGGCCATACTGATCTGGGCGTATTTGTCTACTAGATTTTCACCTTTTACTTCTTTTTCATTGTCTACTGCCACCACTGTTATCTTCTAGTTTTGTATAATTCAAATGTCAGTGAACATTACATCTTCATAAAAGGAGTTTACCTGTTTTTTTTTATAAATTGGCACAATGCCAGTGTTTGTGAGCCACAAGTGAAAGTATTTTAACCCAATGGCAGTGTTTAGTTCTAATTTTTTTAAAAATTCCCAAAACTTTAAGTGTACTAACATTTTACTCCCAACTAAATAACAAGTGTATACTACTCATGAGGAAACATTATTGGAATTTGAGGGGCAGGAACTTTGTATTCAAGTATACCATTAGCCAAGTCACTTTAATGCTGGAATTTGACATTTATTTTTGGCTAATAAATCATATTGTCTGAACAGCCTGTATTTAGCTTTACAACAAGAGTATAATGTCTTATGTTTAAAAAAAAAATCTAAGGCTGTTATCTTAGTGTCTACTATGGGGTTTTGGTAGAGATATTGATGAAACTTCGGGTAATAAAAATAAACCAGCAGTATTGGCTTTTTATAATTTGACAAAAGGCAAAAGGGTGGACACCAATGACCAAATTTGTGTGCAATGTTGGACAATGCACTAACAGATGATCTTGGGGTATATTTTTTGAATAAATAAATCTAACTGCAATAAATATGAACGATGTTTATAAAAATATATAAACATCACTAGATTCTGGAGAGAAGGTGCTCAGAAGAAAATTTGTGAAAGATGTAGGTCGTCTCATCTACTTTTAAGAAATAACCTCATCTGCAGGTCAGAAATTCCTTCTCTACCTACGTCACTCAAACAAAAAATAAACACTTACTTAGAAGACTCGGGTGTGTTCGTTTTACAGCCAGAAAATGCAGATAAAACAGGAGGAAGGGGAATGAAGAAAAGAAAGGAAATAGGACATTATTTACAAGATTGCAAGAATTAGGTTTTCGCTTTTTTCTTTATTCAATAAATGTTACACAATTTAAATTTGGTTTGTTTTAACAAATAAACAAATAATTAAAAGAAAACCACTTCATACTAAATCACTCTTCATTATTGAAAACAATGTGGACAATATAAATAATAATCATTGATAGTATTTGTCATAATTTAATATCATCTCCCTCTCCTACCAACAGCCATCCTGAGACACAGTGAATATAATCTGAGCTGGCCTAAAGCCAAAAGCTCTATAACCTTCCCACAACTTCCCTTCTTGCACTTGTGCTAATTCAGAGTTGTTATGTTTCAATAATTGTAACATGAGTTATTCTAAAAATTAAAGTCTGTTAATTCACGTTTCTAGGAAAAATAAATAACTCTGATAAATGTTACGCAACCATGACAATTTAGAACAAGAAAGTGAGGTGGGGGGGGGTGAGATTTATAATCTTTTCACAAACACAAATCATACTTAGAAGAATCATATAAGTTTAAAATTATGATTTATCATAATATGTCATTATCAAATAAAGTTTAATGAGTACTTATCAATTAGTTTATACATAGGTAACACCATTTAACAACTTAGTTTAAAGTAACATTTTGCAGGAAAAAGAACAGGAAACTAATTACTACTAATCTATTTCGTTTGAAAAATACTAATAATAATAACGTTATAACTTCTATTCTCTAATGAATCATTATTTATATTTAATTTCATAAAAATATTAAATTTGTAATTATAAAAAAATGCATGTGATATGATTATTTACACGGGATATGATGATTAAATAAACGACCTTGTGTGTGTACGTATGTATATACATATAAACTAAGTTGAAATTAAATTGCAATTTGGCAAGACTTGTGTGCTTTAATGTTTCTTTAAGTCAAGGCATCATATAGGCTATCCTGAGCAAAAGACTTCAAACCTTCACCATTCAATTTAGCCAAGTAAAGAGCTGCAGCGATGCCATACAACAGAGGATGACACAAAAGTTATTTTTGTTCTTGATTAGAATTGTTTGTTCATCTGGCCTATTCTTAATTAGTATGTCTTGTTAATCTTTAATTATTTTTATAATAAGAGAGCCTTTCAAACAACAATTGTTAACTCAGTTATTGTATCACTTTCTAACCAATATATGGGCTACTCTGTTAATATGAATTCATAAAAATTTGTAATTCATGTACTTTTGCAGCATTATTGGAAACAAAGATTTACCTGGAGTGGCTGTTACTCAACAAATATTTGAAGTGTGATTTGGGTATTTCTACACTGGCAACACGACCCTTGAAGATGAATAACATTTTGGGCACCCATCTGAGTAGAACATTGAAGGGCAATTTAAAAAATTCTGTCAACCAGTACCCGCCCGCTGCCTTGGGCCTTCTAGGGAAGCAATATGCAGTCGATCATAAATCCCTTGGAAGAAATTCAAGGGGTTGCAGATATGTATCCCATGATTTGACAGCCACCAAAACCCAATGTCGAGGAGAAATACACAAAAAACTGCTCACCAGTCCTAAAGAAACTCATTTTTTGAAAAGAATAGTCACTTGTAATAAGAGATTGATTTTCTACCACAGCCCTGATATACACAATGAGTGTTTAATAATAGGCCAGTTACTGAATCCAGTTGTAAGGTGTGATAGATTTGCACATAAAGTTATGTTGTGTTTCATGGTTTACTTAGTTTCTTCCTGTTGGCCATGCTATAAATACAGAATAAAAGTACTTTATTCTCAACAACTGGATCGGGTGTATGAAGAGGTTCAAAAATATCTTGCCCAGGTCAATCAGAAGAGATTCTTCTACAAGATAATGCTCATCTTCCATCCACGTGAATAACTGAATAAAATTGAAGAACTTGATGGTCTAAATTTCAAGGATTTAGACCTGCGAACAGCTCTGACCTCTGTATATAATTTTAGGATTCAGCTTTAAGCAATTATTTTTCAAATAGAATTTTATTTTATTGAACAAATACTGATTACAACATGACCAGCTATAAATTCATAAAACAGATGTGAATAAATAATAATTACAGTTAATTTGTAATAATTGTAATGGGTCATGCAGAATAAATAAACAGCATCCTTACAGGAAAGGATGCAAGATTGTAAGATGGAGAAATAAATAAATGAATGTCCGTGCACACACACACTACACGTATATGTTACCACTTCAGCAGTAGTAAGTTTTGTTTGATTGTTACCAAACTCGATATTTCAATGTTGTAACTGTAAAAATAAGCAAGTTGTTTGTATATTTTCTGTTTTCAGGTTTAGTAATCCCCCCCCCCCCCCGCCTTCTGCTCATTTGATATTCATGTCTTTTGAGGAAGACAAAGGCATAGCAGTAAATGTCCTATGGACCCACTTCATTGGTGTATTTTTATGATTTCAGATATTTCCTGTACATGGAAATAACAAGAGTGTAGCCTTTAGAAATACAATAGTTTGTAATGCATTTTTAGAGGCACTAATATCTTCAACGTGTACATTTATTTTGTTCAAAATTTCTGCCCCTACCAAAGTATATACTATACATGGATAAGAATAAAACATTACAAAAAAATAATTATTACATTGGAAGGTCTTCCCTTCCTTGTGGATAAGTCAAATGATATTTACTACCATTCCTGAATGGCAGGCTCACATTTTAATTTTAGATTTCCCCTAAGGGAAATTTCTTCAAATGTCCATCGATCCTACCTAATAGATGATGAAAATGAGGTCTGTACAAAATTGTATGTGTGTATACACACACACACACACACACACACACACACACACACACACACACACGCACACATATATATTTGGTATTTGTCTATTAACGCTCTAGCAGTCGCAGTTTTTTGTTTGTTCATTACTATACTCCATATTTAATACTTTTATGTAAAAATAAAGATCAAGTTGGTCAATACCTAAAACACGACCAGTGGGAGTGGGGGTTTAGAGGGGGGAGGGAATTTTGAAAATTCTTAATATCTTTGTTATTATGGGTTGGATCAAAACATTTTATACAGACAATCTTATTGCAAATATAATGTTCTATAAATGTTGTTATATACATTTATTCACTATCAAGATTATCAACAGAGATATTTGCATTTTTTAGATTTTGGCCTTCAGTAAACCTCCACTCCTACTCATGTCATATAAACAATAAGTTGTATATAATATTATGAAGCACTTTATTTGAAGGCTAAATACCAAATATTGGTCTGATTGACCTTTTAAGTTTTGAGATAAATGGAAATGTGTGACGCACGTGGGAAATCTGCTTAGTTAAAGCAGCCTGATGTACTTTATATTCCTCTCTTAGAAAATATTGTGTGTAAACAGGACTTGAAATTTAATTTGAGCACCAGATATTGAGTGATATAACAGCTTAATTGAATAAGGAAAGAATAGGGATTAACTCCCCTACTGGGGTAAGTAATATGAGTAGGTATAAGCCTCACAAGCATGCAAGCATACACACACACACACAATACACACACACACACAAATAAACCTCCATTGGATTTTGATATTTCAGGAAAATGTATTCAAACAAATTTTACATTAGACCCCTTCTCCAAAAAACCCTACTTCTGTTCCAATTTTGGCTATCCTTTAAAGTTAGATTTACACAAAAAGTTTAAGTATTAAGTTTATTAATGGTCAAACAAAAATAAAAATTTTGAGTTGCTAGGAGCTGACGGCATCTAAGAGAAATCTAGACAAACTAAACTAAATTGAAACTATTGTAGAATTCATTACATGAAGAGAGACCTGGTATCACCACATTCAACTGTCTGCCACGTATCATGACTAACCCCTGCCAATTCTAAATTACAAATAAAGTCAAATTAAAACACATTTAATTGTAATTGAAAAATTGTTTAAATTTCTTATTACAGTATTTATTTGAATCAATTTATTAAAAATTATAATATACTAGTCATGGTCATGACCATAATCTATTTTTCCCATATATCATCACAACAATGTTGAATAGCCAATTTTCTAGATTAGGTTCGACCACCTTTATCGTAATATTTAGAGATAATCTTGAATATGAAGGACAGATGATCCTGGCATTTTTGGGTTAATGTCATACTTCACTTCATTTCTACTAATTTACAATTCCATCTCCATGTTATAAATGGAGCTAACTGACATTTTAATTATTTTGCAGATATTAAATGACCAAGCTAGTTGTAAGTTAAAATGAGAAGACTGGCACAGATATGGTGACAGACCAAAACACCGGCATAAAATGCGAAATAACTGAATACTCCAGAGAATGGAAACAAACCAAAGAAGTACGAAAAAAGATTCAAGATCTCGGAATAAAATACTTTTTGTAATGAGTGAATATTATCAGAAAAGAATAAAGTAACAGTAAATAAATTTAATGTTAGCTTTTTTAGTATGATGAAATGTCTGTGAATATATCAGAATGCATATAAACCTCTAATTAGACTTTCCGACCAAATATACTTGTCATAACAATATAATAGCCTAGAAAACATACTGAAATTGAGATTCTTTTTTAAAGAACCAATTCATGCAAATATCCTACTACTAGACTAGATACACTCATAATCAAGAGACAAAAATTAAATATAAGAAAAACTTTGTTCTTAAACTTAATATTATGGCGTAAGGAGCAAGATTTTAAGAAAAATAATTCTAAAGGAGCATAAAACACATTAAAAATGAACAATTTATAGATTTAAAAACCAAGACACAAGAACATGCAAAAACTGAAGATGCCTTAAATGTAAGAGAGGGTCTAAAGCAAAACTAATACCAGAAAATGGTCCATTGATGAATGTAGCTGAAGCTATTTTCTCACCACTTTTGCTATTGTAAAGAACAACACGAGCTTTTTCAGAAATGCTACCAGAAAATATAGTGTAATCAATGCCTAATCTTTTAAGTACTATGTCAGTTTTCACAATAAATGTAAATCCAACTTCACACGACTCGGTAGCAATGGCTTCGCCAGCAGTTGAGTATTCTTGTAAGGCTACAAACATCAAAACATGTTTTTCTGAGATTTGGAAAAATGAGAAAAAAAATAATGGGTCAAGCATTATTCTCACCTTTTGGAACATTTATTAACCACAAATCACAATCATAAGGAGTTATCCTATCTTGAAGAGGATATGGACAAATTTCTTCACCAATCAAAAACTTAATCTCAATAGACTTATTTTTTGACAATTTTCCCCAAGTTTCTCTGATGGCTTTGCGTGCACGAAAATTTGATTGGGCTGATAAAATACCAACTAATAACTTAATTTTTTCGTTACCATTTGCATCTATAAGAAATTAAGGATAATAAAAAAAAAATTAGTAACTCATATAAAAGATAAAAATGCAATAGGTATATTCTACAAAGTAATCACCAAATACATCAGTTGAAGTAATTTTATTAGAAGACAAAATGTAATCCCAATTTACAATAACAGAGATAATCAAAATAAGTATAGCAACATAATGACATATCATTATACAATTTTCTAATATTTATATAATATGCAATTCGTTAAATGAAAGTTTTTCAAATAGACAAAACTACAGTGCATCATAACGTTTAGAACTAAACAATCAAAAATATCACCAAAGAATAACAAAATAACCGATAATTTCAAATATTAAATACTCCCAAATGAGTCAGTCACTCCTACAGTAGAAGTAACAACGCCAAAGAAGAATATTACTGGCACACTTATAAAGAAACAATTTTATCTGAATTTCTCTAGTGTAGACTCTAGGACCTACGGACCTAGGAGTGAATTTTATCCAAGATCCACATAAATATTATTATATAAAAGCATTTCTGGAATCTTTTACTCAACAAGAAAGAAGTCACTCACGCATCTTGGATAACAATGCCTACATATCAAGACTTTGAAAGAAAAAAAAAAGTAAATTCCCAAATTGGGGGGGGGGATGATGCTTAGTTTTGCTGTTAACAAATTTGAAGTGTTTCTCCATATCAAATGCTCCCTGGTTTGTTAGGAACAGCCAAATCCAAAGGGAATTGGAAGTTGCTCCTTTTTAAGTCCACCTTCAACATCTTGTAAGAAGACATCATGCCTATCTTCCCATGTCAAGTGGATCCACCCATTATAATTTATGTACGACTGGTTCCAAGGTTGTACCAAAATATCATAATTTTACCTGGGTATTGAAACAAAATAAATTTTTCTTTTCTTTCTTTTTCTTCTATATCAACGGGGAATGTTTATTCCAAAGAATGGTGGTTCATAAGCTTGCTTAATGAGTACCTAATAGATTGTTAGAAAAAATATATTATTATTAGAATAAATCCAAATAGAAATACCCAAATAATGAACTACGTATTAAAATAAGTCATGTCGTGATCCAAAGGCTACACCTTGTAGTTGCAGCCATTGTGTTCTTTCAGAAGCTGCTCTTTTCATATAACTATACTCACTGAAATCCATAAGATGTTTGATGTCTTCAAAAAAGGATTTTTTATGCCTCCCTCTTCTCCTATGCTCAATGACCTTAACCTTCCAATATATTCGTGATGGTATCCTTGTACTTTATATGCCCAAAATGTTTCTCCCTCTTTTTTTCCCATGTCCTTGGTAAAATTTTTACTTCCACTAACTTCATTCAGAATTTCCACGTACCATTATTTTTTGAAGTCCAATTTACTCTGTCGATACAGCGAATATAACTTGCTCCACTGATTCCGGGTTTTAAGTAAATAACGCAATATATAATAGCAAAATATTAACATAAAGAAAGTGATTTGCAATCTAAAGGAAAGTGATTTGTTGGTTGGTGGCTGGCCCCACCAAGGAACCTACCTATAGATAAGATACGTCCATTTGACGAAAAGCCAATTAGGATGAAGCAAGCCTGCTACGTCACTTGGAAAACCGAAGTTGGAGCGGGGAATCTTGAAAGCGTACAATATAAGACGTTTTCAGATACAATTGTTGAAAACTAATTTATTAAAATGATACACATTTGTAAATGTTATGAAATTATTTTAGTTGAAATATTTTCCTTGAAATGAACAACGTCCAAATTAGATTATATTAAAGACTTGCTCAGATACCCGGCTTCGCCCGGGAATTCATTTGAGGCTGAATGGTGATGGTATTTTTTTGGCAAAACTTTACATTGCAGAATATTTTGACATTTACCCGTCCCAGTGTTAAGGGTCTATACCCGTCGTTGCTGTAGATATGTTAATAATAAAATGAATTTTTTATGTAAGACTTTACTGTCCTCCATATTGTCATATTTCCCGTTTCCTGAGCATTATGCATAGATTTGAATTATTAAGGAGAAAATATTAACATAGATTTGAATTAATTTTTCCAGGTGAGGTACCTGGTAGTTCATATTGGAAAGAATCTTTGAGCATATCAATATTTCTACACAAATTACTTGCTTCATACATTGTTCCCAAAAAAATGTATAAAACAAAAGTTACTCTAAATAACAAAATAAACAACTTTTCTGATATGCATGTTTGTCGAGAATCTAATAAGACGTGAAATATCGCAATTTTTCATTTTAGGCCTCCCTCATAACCCCCCCCCCGTTTGGCCCTAAAAATTTTAATATAGCTTATAATCATTGAAGAATTATTGATAATTCACTTACCGAGTTTTGTTGTTCGGTTCAATCGTTACTGCCCAACAAAATTGTTGGATCCCGCTTTAGTTTTTAATCTATATCTCGTTTATACTTTCTTATACGACAAATGTGAATATAACAAATGTTACTTTAAATAACAAAATAAACAACTTTTTTCATGTGATATTTGCAGAAAAACCAGTAGAAAACGAAATACCACTATTTTTAATTTCAGGCCTCCCTTATAACTCCCACTCCTGCCCGTCCCTATAAATGTTGGTATGGCTTATTATAATGAAGGCGTCAGTGCTAATACACATACCGAGTTTTATTTAGTTCGGTTGAGTCTTTTTCGTTTATAATTCGGTATACTAAAAAATTGTATATAACAAAAGTTACTCTAAATAACAAAAAAACAAATTTTGTTATGTGCATATTTGCCGAAAAATCAATTCGAAATGAAATATCGCTATTTTTAATTTCAGGCCTCCATTATAACCCCCACTCCTGTTCATCTCAGAGAATATTAATATAGTCTAAAGTCTAAGTTGGGTTAGTTGTAATATACATACCAAGTTTCATAAAATTCGGTTCAGCCGTTTATGCGTGAAAAGGTAACAAAGAAACAAACAGACACGAAAGAAACAAAATGCAGTTATGGTGTCTATGATATGTGAAACGAAAAGTTATCGTGAAATTTTGCGAAAAAAATCAATGTACAGACAGAGGTTACAATTTTATATATATATATATATATATATATATATATATATATATATATATATACATATATATACTAGCTCAGATACCCGGCTTCGCTCGGGAATTCACTTCAGGCTGAATGGTGATGGTATATTTTTGGCAAGGCTTTATTTTGCACAATATTTTGACATTTACCCGTCCCAGTGTTTAGGGTTAACACCCGTCGTTTCTGTGTATTTGTTAATAATAATATTAATTTTTTATGTAAGACTTCACTGTCCTGCATATTATCATATTTCCCGTTTCCTGTGCATTATGCATAGATTTGAATTATTAAGGAGAAAATATTGACATACATTTGAATTAATTTTTTAAGGTGAGGTACCTGGTAGTTCATATTAAAAAGAAGTGATGATCAAATTTCTCTAAATAACAAAATAAACAACTTTTGTCATGTGCATATTTGCCGAAACCCCAATAGGAAATCACTATTTTTAATTTCCGGCCTCCCTTATAACCCCCACTCCTCCCCGTCCCTAGAAATGTTAGTATCGTTAATTATAAGGCAGGCGTTAGTACTAATTTACATACCGAGTTTGGTTTAGTTAGGTTGAGTCTTTTGTGCCAAATAAAATTGTTGACTCCCGCTATAATATTTAGCGTATAACGCCTTTATACTTCGGTATACGACGATAGTGTATATAAAAAAGTTTCTCTAATAACAAAATAAACAACTTTTGTTATGTACATATTTCCTGAAAAAGCAATAGGAAACGAAATATTGCTATTTTTAATTTAAGGCCTCCCTTATAACTCCCACTCCTGCCCGTCCCTAGAAATGTTGGTACGGCTTATTATAATGAAGGCGTTAGTGCTAATACACATACCGAGTTTTATTTAGTTTGGTTTAGTCTTTTGAGCCAAATAAAATTTTTCGCTTCCGCTATAGGTGTTAGCGTATATCTCGTTTAGAATTCGGTATACGAAAAAAGTGTATATAACAAAAGTTACTCTAAATAACAAAATAAACAACTTTTGTTATTTTGACATTTGACTAACAAACAAATAGGAAACTATTTATCACTATTTTTATTTTCAGGCCTCCCTTATGACCTCCTGTTCGTCTCAGAGAATATTAACATAGCCTAAAGTCTAAGTTGGGTTAGTAGTAATGTACATACCAAGTTTTATAAAATTCGGTTCAGCCGTTTATACGTGAAAAGGTAACAAACAAACAAAAAGACACGAAAGAAACAAAATGCAGATATGTCGTCTATGACATGTGAAACGAAATATTATCTTGAAATTTTGAGAAAAAAATCAATGTACAGACAGAGGTTACAATTTTATATATATATATATATATATATATATATATATATATATATATATATATATATATATATATATAAATGCATAAAGGTTCCTTCAAATTGTGATATGTTCGTTTACAATTTAAAAATCATATTTTTTTCTACGTAATTAAAGCAATAAACAGAAGTACTTAAAATATAATTAGATGAAATGTTCTTGACATGAAAATAGTAAAGAGTACTGTTATCAAACAAAATAAAGTTAATAACATTGACACTAATCAAGTAATCGAAAAATATCCAGTAACTATAATGTGAGTTTGTAAATTATTTTAAACATCACTTTGGGCATTTAGGCTCAATCTAATGAGAATAATCTTTACTAATATTCTGTTTCGTAATCAAAATATCAATTTTACTATTTATATTTCGTTATTATTATTATTTATAGTTAAATACTTGTTAATTTCATTTACTTCTTTTCAATACTTTTATTTCATTTATTTATTTAAAAATTTAAATTATTTATTAACGTCCACTTTTTGCAACTAAGGCTAATTGGGACGGGTTATCTACAGGTTACCACCCTGTCCATATTTATTTTTAATATAAAAGTTGAAATTTGATTTGTTGTTATTAACACAATTCAGACGCTTTCCGTTGTTTCCTTTGGAGATTATTAACTTGTAAATTGACTGAAAGATTTATCCGTTTTTATTCATTCACTTAATATTCACGGTGTTGTTACCAGTATTTAGGTATATTTACCTATTGCAATCCTTCCAGAGGGAAATCTACTTAGTTTACGCAGCCTCTGCTTGACGGACCTTTTGAAATGGATCGGGAAGTCAGAAACTTGGCAATATCCTCATATGTCCAACGACCGTTTACTTCTTTCTTTAGCAAGCACTGAATTTGAGCTTCTTTCACTGACATTTTTCTTCTTTTTGGATTAATTTTTAACCGAAGATTATCTGACTGAAATCTATTAACTTCTTTTTTCAAAGTAATGTTTTTACGTTTTAGCAGATTCCCCTTAAGGGAAATCAGCTATTGATGTCGTACTCATGACGCGATTTTCGAAAAATTTCTTCAAATGCCCATCGATTCTCCTCCTGTATAAGCAAGAAATTTAATTTGGATTCATATTCTTCATATTCCTCCGTTAGTAATTAAAAAATCACTTTCCATCTTTTTGGGGATAAACCTGATTAATGGCACGTTTACGTATTTCAAGTTTTTACTCCTATATTGTCTGGATGTTTCACTTTTTGTGTCAGAAGTAGAGCTAGGTGATATCTGCTGCTTTATGAACGACACTGGTAAATTTCTATGGGACACAGATTCTTCTTTTAACTCCCATCTAATAGGAACATAGCCTAACAATTCTGCTTATAAGCCCGAGAATTAGGAGGATTAAATTGCGAATTTCCTCGTTTGCAAGTAACTGTCTACAGCTCCTTAGTTTCTGTTTTTTTTGGGAACCGCCATAATGAGATATAGACTTTCCTGATCTCCGAGAGTTGTTGGAACATGATGATACAGCGAATTCATTCGCATTTTCGAAAAAAAATAACTAATAATAATAGAAAATAAATTAATTTATTGAAAGACAGCAACGCTTACAAGGCAAACAAAGCTGATCTGTTTACCAAGCTTCGTCCTGCACCAATGTTTCAAAAACGTTACCATTTACCGAGTGGCATCTCCCTGGGCCCCACGAGATTACACCAATTACCAGTACCTCGATTAAACAGAAAGAACCTCCAACCTCCATTTCTTGTCGAGTAGAGTTCACAGTTGTACAAATACGTGCCCAAATTAGAACATAAGAGGGTCCCTTGGTAGTAAAAAGTATTGTGTGAACTACAAAAATAAGTGAAATTAATGGCTCTATAGCAAAACTAATGAAATTCCTTTCAATTACACGATTAAGCAACACAACTTATTTAGGGCTTCAACATATCAGTGTATCACTCAATAAGTTTTACCAATTTAAGAATCATAGATACTGATTTGTTTTCAGGACCAGAAATGTAGAAAGGAATGTAGGGGAGAAAAAAAGCGTTGTGGAAAAAACCGAAAACGGAAGGAAACTGTACAAAGTGGAAAGAATCACTATACAACATGAAATTCCTTTCAATTACGCGATTAAGCAACACAACTTATTTAGGGCTTCAACATATCAGCGTATCACTCAATAAGTTTTACCAATTTAAGAATCATAGATACTGATTTGTTTTCAGGACCAGAAATGTAGAAAGGAATGTAGGGGAGAAAAAAAGCGCTGTGGAAAAAACCGAAAACGGAAGGAAACTATACAAAGTGGAAAGAATCACTTTACAACATGCACCTCCACCATCAGCTATACAACACCAGCAGGCTCAAATAACTCTCATGAGTTCAGTGCCTCAAACACTAGGTAACACAAAGAAATTACAAAACATTTGATATTAATAATAACACGAAGAATTCATTATAAACTAGCCACGAGGAAACTATAAATAAGAGTAAAACGCAAAGCATCGCAGACAAGAGAATATTCACCGTAAGCCGCAGGGTGTGCAAGTTTCACCGTTTCCTGCCTCGAAGGCTTCCGTTGTCTCTTCAGGCTATAAGATGGAAGTTTTCTACCGATTGTTTGCATTATGAAGAAGCCGTGTGCGTTTCGAATTGGGATGTGTAGGGTAGGCACTTTCTGTAGAAATTTAGAGGACCCAGGATACGTTTGAGTTCTCAAATTTTGAAGGAAGAATAAGATTCTGCTGGCGACAACTCCCTATCACCAGAAGTCCACTGCTCGCTGGCCGTTATTATTATTAGAAAATTAAGAGTCAATGTTATGTAGTTATTTTAATTAAATTAATAGGGCACCAAATTAGTGAGTGAAAAAAAAATAGTGCTCGTTTACTGGCGACTCTGTCTACAAATTGTATAGGGTGTTCCTTAAAAAATGAATTTGTATTAATTAATTCGGTCGATAATTGTTCGATTGTCCGTGAGTACCTAAAACTTTTTTATAAGTAATTTATTAAGTCCAGTATTGAATTAAAATCGTTAGTTAGTGAGCAGTGCCGAGCATTTCCTGACAGTCGTGCCTTTACTTTAGTTAGTAGTCTCGCATGATTTTGGGGACCTAAGGTGTTATCGGCAGTACATGTGTTTTCGAAAACAGCTAAAACGGCTTTGGAAAAGTAAATTAAGTCTTCCGGGTTGCCATCATAAGCGTGAATGTGATCATAATCTTCCTTTGTGAGTGCCTAGGTTATGGTGTGTTGTTGTTCTGAGGGTGCATGTTGTCGAGTGCTTGTGCAAGTTCGTCAACCGAAATTTGGCTGTTTTGTATCAGTCTCTGTTGAAATGTGACATTTATATGTAATAGAATATGTAATTAACTGATATTAAAATTATTTATTAGAAATTAAAATTTATCTTAACAAAAACACAAAAGAGAAAGAAAAAAAAAGTTGTGAAATTCTTATAATTAAATATTAATGTGTCTGGTGAAGTACCTCAAGTCCTGTTGAAGTCCTGAAGGCCAAATATCTCGTGAGGGTGACATTCGTAATGAGTATTGAAATACTCCCATTGTGAGGTCTACATGAGAGATCTTTCGAAGCGGCGTTAGTTTTCTTCAGCTGGGCTTCTGGCTTCTACTAGCAACGGTACTAGTCCGTACGAGTCCCTGAATTTCGGGCACCAACGTAATACTTAGCTCTCAGAATCTCCAAAAAAAAGCTTTATTTGTATCACCAGTACAATGAACAATAATCACATAAAGATAAGCTGGTTTGACTACCACAGGAATGAGGAAGAGGAGAGGTATTTATACTAGTTATTGAGAACTGCTGAGGTGTCGTCTGGAGGTGTGGGAACGGAGGCTTCTGCAGCTATAACTGACGTCCACGGAGAATCTAGAATTACTGGTCAGTGTCCACCAGGAAGGAGAGTTGACATTAAGGCTAGAATGGTTGCAAAGGCAACATGCTTCTATGACCTGGAGAAAGCTCTCATGACCACTGATGGTTATTAATGCCCTTTTTCCACAGACATGTGTGACTCTCACAAAAGGGAAGCACAAGGTTTCTGCTTGTTTTGGAGATCAAGGGTGGTAATTGAATGGCATCGCCAATTACATATTTTCATGTTAAAATAATGGAAACCTTCATGCTGCCCAAAAAGATGCTATAAGATAAAATATTCAGGTGGAAGTAGGAAAAGAGGTAGGTCAGGCAACGAATGGTTGATGGCCTGGAGGAGGATTTACTGGCAGGTTGGGCATTCGTAATTCGAGAAGCCTGGCTGGGGATCCTGAGGAATAGTCAGGAGCATGGACTTTAATAAGTAAAATACAAAATCATATAGATCATAGTTATGGGTCCCAATGGCGTGTTTTAACTAAAAATATTGTGTAATAAGGTATTGCAATCGTTGCTCATTTATTTCTTCTTTAACTCTATTCGCTTTCGGACTTCCGTTAACGCCTACTCTTCCTCATACTGTTTTTACTTAAAGTAACTGAGTAACTACATATCTCGTTTCTAGCTCGAATTTCTAATTCGGGTTTCCTACAATCTTATTGAGAAAGAAATAGAGAGAAGGGTATGAAATTAGCATGTCATTCCATTACTTGGAAAATCTGCTTAGTTTACTCTGCACCTGCGTGCCGGACTGTGATTATTTAATAAAGGTTTCACTTATTTTTTTCTGGCTCTGGCAACTACAATTTTGGCTATCAAACTCAATATTTAAACGTTAATTTCAAGTTTGCTAATGCTCGAAAACCTACTAGAGGAATGGGGTATTAGTGAAGGAGTATAATGCCAAATTCCTAATATTTCCCTTATTACATGCTGGCCCAAAAAATGTTACATAATCGGCTTTATTAATACGGTTATATAGTAAAGCAAGGTAATTTGGAGATAACGTCATCTATGCTAATATGGCTCATTGGAAGACATGGGTTTGCGTGGGGTCTTGCATCTGGAAAGTTGCTTAATTTACGAAACCGACGGACGGCGATTCCATCAGAAGGCGATGGACTTTTTATAAGTTCAAAAACATTAGGTTCCCTTATGCAGTTCGACACTTGTTGGGAATACGAAACATAATGATCAGTATTTATTGAAAGCACAAGAGCTCTACTTTAAAAGTGAGCCTAGAAAATGGTGCAAATGAGAGAATGGTAGCTCCATTAAAAGATTATAGTTTAAGTTAATTCATTCTACAGTTATTCTCGGAAGCTCGTCGACAGGTGCTAATTGCTCTTACCACATCCTGACTAACAGCTTGGCCAGCGTCGCTAGGCCGACGTATTTATTTGGTCATTGCCTTTGTTCGTTTGTAGTATGGACCGGCTCTTGAAATATTTTCTTCTCTCTAGTCTTCTACTCTCTAGTGTTGCCAGTGAAGGAATTTTAAATAGAAAGAAGAGGTGGCTTATATTTCCAAAAGGCAGTTCATTACAGGTTGGTTTATTAGACGTAAAGATGCATTAAACCCATTTTCATATATTTTATTTTTACTGTTCCATATACATTTTTAATAAAGATAATGCAATTACTCAAAGCTGCTTTCTGGTAGACGGAAATGATTATTCTGCATGCATGATTGATTTTATTTTTATTCTAACATACCAGCATTGCAATTAATGCAATGCAGTAGCTTTTGGCATTAATGCAGTCCTCTTCCGCCGTGGTAGAAGGGATTAATTTGGTAGGGTTTTTTTTCCTGTGGGTGTATGGGTTACGTTTCAAACACTCTGAAGTCAGATTTCTTGAAAACTATTACACATATGAACAATGCGGATGGGACAAAAATAAAATATTTTTTTTTACTCTACTTTTATGTGGTGTAATAAATTTTTGAATTTCCTGAATTTCAAACAGATGGTTGGGACTGCATTATACGTTTTCGGCGTCTTTTTGGATTAGAGATAAACGGACCAATTTGAAATAATATATTTGATTTCATTATTTAAATTCTTTTTTTATTCCTTTAACTGTGTTTTTCTTTAAGGTAATTTATGGTCGTAACTGTATTTAAATTTTAATATTTGTTTCCTTAATAACGATAAGTTATGTTTGACTATTACAACAAGAAAAAAATAATACCTACTTTTTAGTGTAATTTCATAGTAGAAAAACGTATCTTTTGATATATACCGAAGTATAAACAAGATATTCGCTAAAAACTATAGCGTGAGTCAACAATTTTATTGGACACTAATGATTGAAAAGAACTAAAACCAACTCGGCATGTGAATTAACATTAACTCTTTCATGATTATAAACTATATCAAAATTTCTAGGGACGACCAGGAGTGGAGGTAGTAAGGGAGGCACTATCTGAAAAATCGCTGTACTTCCTTTCCTGTTGGTTTTGCGGCATACATGCACATATCGGAAGGTGTTTATTTTGAGTAGCTTTAGTCATATTCACTTTTGTCGTATAACGAAGTATACAGGAGATATACGATAACAGCTAAAGCGGATATCAACAATTTTAGTGGCACATATTAAAGTGTTTATTATTTTCATATATTGATTTGCATGTTTCAGTTGGTTTATTGTTGGTTGCTATCAACATATGGCACAAGGGATGGCATATTCGTCGTGAACATTACCGTTGGCTTGGCTTGGGAGATTCCACAGAACTTTAGGAAACTTCTGGAAAAGGAGTCCAAGCAATCTCTTGAATCTAGGCATAGAAGACAGCTTTATTCCAAGATTAAAGTATTTCTAGACAGGTAATATTACCGTAAATCACTCTGGTTAGTTATTCCAATTAACTGCATTGACTCCAGGCTAAGTATTGCCAATTTCAGCCTTTCTAAGCTGCTATAGAACCTATAACTATAATCAGGGGTATCAAATACATTTTGGAAGACCAAATACCTTGGGTCACTTTTATTCTTTTAAATTTTAGTCATCACGAAATGTTTTAATCTAAACCAGGGGTGAGCAACCTTTTTAATCAACGGGCCTATTTAATTTTTAAAATTTTTGAGTGGGCCGCACAGAAAAAAATATTTACATATATATATATATATATATATATATATATATATATATATATATATTATATTTATTTTATAACAATATATTCAGTGGAGAAAGTCGATAAAGTAAATTCAATTTTAGTAATGCTTGGCGGGCCGCACGTTGCTCATCCCTGGTCTAAATTATTGGAGAATATGATTTTTCTGGCTTCCATGCATCACATTCAAACGTGAGCCAATAGTTGAATAACATTTCCCATCTCTGATTCATACTTATCCTTTGTCATAATTGAACTTTCATGAATCCGACCGAATTATTACGTCATAAACCTGGTTTTAGTCAAAATCATAAGTAAGTGGTCATCTTGCTAACACGTGTTAAATATGTATCGTGTTTATGAAGGTTTTCTTTGCATATTATTAAATATGCTACTAGGGGAACCGACAGACGTTGTCCTGCATGCTATTTTAAGCGATTAGGATATTAAATTTAATTATATTATATTTAAAACAAAAACTACTCTAAATAACAAAATAAACTTTTATAACTATTATTTTAAAACAAAATAAAACTTTTGTTATATACACAGTTGCCGAAAAACAAATAGAAAATAAAATATCGTGAATTTTTATTTCAGGACCTCTTTCAACCCCCACTCCCGTTCGAACCTAAAAAATTTAATATAGCTTATAATTATGGAAGAATTAATGCTAATTCACATGCCGAGATTTGTTAAGCTCGGTTCAATCGTTGGTGAGCAATAAAATTGTTGGCTCCCACTTTTTACTGTATATCTCGTTTTACTTTCTTATACGACAAAAGTGAATATAACAAAAGTTACTCTAAATAACAACATAAACAACTCTCAACCTGCGCTATTTGCCGAAAAACTAATAGGAAACGAAATATGGCTATTTTTAATTTTAGGCCTCCCTTATGACTCCTGATCCATCTGCTAAACAGATTTGCGGCGCTAAACCAACAGGGGCGTCACCCAAACGCAAAAAAAAAGTCCGTCACGCAGAGGCTGCGTAAACTAAGCAGATTTCCCTCGTGAAAGTTTAGTAATAGATAAATCTACATACTGCTAACACAAAACAAACACGAGCCAACAACAAGAGAGATCTCAAACACCACCGTGAATAAATGCTAACGGAAATAAGAAATGTTTCTTCGAATTTCAATAACCTGCCGACAGGAAGCGTTAGGTTAGAAATGTAAACAAACGGGTCTGCCACTTCACACCGGAAAGAATAACAATTTCTGTAATATATCAGAATATAACATATTCATTTTATTGAGAACTATTTACTATACCTAGTACTGTAATTAATAATGAGTCAGAATAATTGTTATCCCAATCAATCAAATTTTAGTAGTCCAAAACCTTAAGACGGGGGGGGGGGGTCACCGGGACATATTTGCATGTATCTCGTATAATAAAGGTTTCTTGAATACAATTTTTGGTATTTAAACTTCGAATAATATGATTTCTTATGTAGCAGAGTATTGTTTATGTAACAAAAGTAGAAGTGGTGGTTTGCTGATGGCTGAAAACTGAAGAATGGAAATATCTCGGTTAATATTCAAGATAGAGAATAAATGTATATAAACATTTTATAGTAAATTTTATTTTCAATAAGAGTGATTCTATACAATGTTTCGATCCGACGTATAGTAACGGAGATATTTATAATTTTCGAAAATCATCCCCTCTAAACCCCCCCCCCTCCCTCCACCTGGTCCGATTTCAGCCGTTAACGAACTCGATCTTCCTTTTTACATAAAAAGATTAAATACCGAGTTTGGTGACGATTAAACAAAAATTGCGACCGCTAGAGTGTTAACAGACAAATATATATATATATATATATATATATATATATATATATATATAATTTGGAACGGACCTCATTTTCGTCATCTCCTGGGTAGGATCGATGGACATTTGAAGAAATTTTTCGAAAATCGCGTCATGAGTACGACCTCAATAGCTGATTTCCCTTAAGGGAAATCTGCTAAAATCATTCAAATCGGTCCTGCCGTTTAGGAGTTCAGTTACATACTCACGTACAGTAGAACTATCTATATATATATATATAAAATTGTAACCTCTGTCTGTACATTGATTTTTTTTGCGAAATTTCACGATAACTTTTCGTTTCACACGTCATAGACACCATAACTGCATTTTGTTTCTTTCGTGTATGTTTGTTTGTTTGTTTGTTTGTTTGTTACCTTTTCACGCATAAACGGCTGAACCGAATTTTATGAAACTTGGTATGTATATTACTACTAGCCCAACTTAGACTTTAGGCTATATTAATATTCTCTAAGACAAACAGGAGTGGGGGTTATAAGGGAGGCCTGAAATTAAAAATAGCGATATTTCGTTTCCTATTGCTTTTTCAGCAAATATGCTCATTACAAAAGTTGTTTATTTTGTAATTTAGAGTAACTTTTGTTATATGCATTTTTGCCGTATACGGAAGTATAAATGAGTTATACGCTAATAACTATAGCGGAAGTCCCCAATTTTATTTGGCACAAAAGACCCAACCGAAATAAATAAAACTCGGTATGTCTATTAGCACTAACTCTTTCATTATAATAAGCCATACCAACATTTCTAGGGACGGGCAGGAGTGGGGGTTGTAGGGAAGGCCTGAATTTAAAAATAGCGGTATTTCGTCTTCTATTCGTTTTTCGGCTAATATGAACATAACAAAAGCTGTTTATTTTGTTATTTAGAGTAACTTTTATCATATTGATTTTTGTCTTTTAACAAAGTATAAACGAGATATACACTATAAACTAAAGCGGAGGTCAACTCTTTTATTGGGAGCTAACGATTGAACCGAACTTAACAAAACTCGGTATGTCACTTAGCATTAATTCTTCCATGTTTATAAGCTATATTAAAATTTTTAGGTTAGAACGGGAGTGGGGGTTATAAGGGGCGCCAGAAATTAAAATTCGCGATATTTCATCGCCTATTTGTTTTTCGACAAACATGCACATAACAAACGTTGTTTACTTTGTTATTTAGATTAACTTTCGTTTTATACATTTCTCCAGGAACAATGTATGGAGCAAGTAATTAGCGTAAAAATATAGATATGCTCAACAATTCATTCCAATTTGAACTATGAGGTACCTCACCTGGAAAAATTAATTCAAATCTATGTTAATATTTTGTCCTTAATAACTGAAATCTATGCATAATGCACAGGAGACGGGAAATATGACAATATGGAGGACAGTGAAGTCTACATAAAAAATTAATTTTATTATTAACAAACGCCAAAAACGGGTATTAACCCAAATCACTGGGACGGGTAAATGTCAAATATTGTTCAATGTAAAGCCTTGCCAAAAAAATACCATCACCATTCAGCCTCAAATCAATTCCCGGGCGAAGCCGGGTATCTGAGCTAGTATATATATATATATATATATATATATATATATATATATATATATAAAATTGTAACCTCTGTCTGTACATTGATTTTTTTCGCGAAATTTCACGATAACTTTTCGTTTCACATGTCATAGACACCATAACTGCATTTTGTTTCGTTCGTGTCTGTTTGTTTGTTTGTTACCTTTTCACGCATAAACGGCTGAACCGAATTTTATAAAACTTGGTATGTGTATTACTACTAACCCAACTTAGACTTTAGGCTATATTAATATTCTCTGAGACGAACAGGAGTGGGGGTTATAAGGGAGACCTGAAATTAAAAATAGCGATATTTCGTTTCCTATTGGTTTTTTGGCAAATATGCATATAACAAAAGTTGTTTATTTTGTTATTTAGAGTAACTTTTGTTATATACACGTTTTTCGTATACCGAACTATAAAGGTGTTATACGCTAAAAATTATAGCGGGAGTCAACAATTTTATTTGGCACAAAGACTCAACCGAACTACACCAAACTCGGTATGCGCATTAGTACTAACACCTTCCTTATAATAAGCCATACAAACATTTCTAGGGACGGGCAGGAGTGGGGGTCATAAGGGACGCCTGAAATTAAAAATAGTGATATTCCGTTTCCTATTGGTGTTTCGGCAAATATGCACATAACAAAAGTTGTTTATTTTGTTATTTAGAGAAACTTTTGTTATATACACTATCGGCGAATACCGAATTATAAAGGCGTTATACGCTAAACATTATAGCGGGTGTCAAGAATATTATTTGGCACAAAAGAGTCCACCGAACTAAATAAAACTCGGTATGTGTTTTATCTCTGACACCTTAATTATCATAAGCCATACCAATATTTCTAGGGACGGGCAGGAGTGGGGGTTATAAGGGAGGCCTGAAATTAAAAATAGCGATATTTCTTTTTCTACTGGCTTTTCTGCAAATATGCACATGACAAAAGTTGTTTATTTTGTTATTTAAAGTAACTTTGGTTATATTCACTTTTGCTGTATAACATAAACGAGATATGCGTTAAAAACTAAAGCGGAAGCCAACAATTTTGTTGAGCACAAACGATTGAACCGAATTTAACAAAACTTGGTTTGCGAATTAGCATTAATTCATCCATGATTATAAGCTACATTAAAATGTTTAGGTTCAAACGGGAGTGGGGGTTATAAGACAGGCCTGAGATAAAAATTCGCAATTTTCATTTTCTATTTTTTTTTCGGCTAACGTGCACATAGCAAAAGTTGTTTACTTTTGTTATTTAAAGTAACTTTTGTTGTATTCACTTTTGCCGTAAATGAAGTTAACATGGCATATACGCTAAAACCGAAGCGGGAGTCATTAATTTTATTAGTGCTTATTTAAGTGTTTTTAATAAATGCATATTATGACAAAAGATGTTATGTTTTAGTCTTATATGATAGTTGCAAGTATGATTCGGATTAGTGAGCTTATAAATCTCCGTCGCCTCCTCATTTATTTATTTATTTTCCCTATAACTTTGTTATTTATTTCTAATAGAATATAAACTATAAGAGCATTTCTGGTATTTAATATATACTCGATACGAATGTTTAAAGTATTACTAGGTTGCAGGGGGGCTCTCTTCCCCTCATCCAGCTTTTTGAACATAAATGAAATTATGTTTAGGGATCTATTATTTAGTTCCATCAGGGAGATAAATTATTAAAATAATATTCTGAATCAATATTCTAAGGAAAACAACGATGATAAAGCTCCTGCGAGAGCGGAAATGGACGGGAGGTAATTGAGTTTAGTTATTTCCTGTGGAATGCTGCCACGACGGGAAGTGATTTCCACTGAGGCTTACTAATACGAATATAATCTTATGTATAAAACTATGCTAAAACTATATGTGCTTGGTTTGATTTTTGGCAGGAAATATGTTCATTATAGAAGATATTTAATTGTGATAAATGCTACCCATGATTATGGTTTGAATTATTCAAAAACCGTGAGTCAAAAAGTCGTGAGGGATAAATTAGGAACCCATTTTCATATATTCTTCAAAACTAAAATTTCTATTCTATTAACCCTGAAAGTTACACTTTAGGATTGGCTGTTTTGAAAAAACAATACATCGTGGAGGGAAGTGCAATTGTACACATTGAAGTCTTGCTATAAAAATACAATCATTAGTCAGTCAGCAATGATTTCCCGGGCATCGCCGGGTACCTTAGCTAGTATATATATATATATATATATATATATATATATATATATATATATATATAAAGATATGCTAGTAGGTCTTAGGCGTGCTCTGATACATTTGCAAAGAACCTCTGCGATTATCACCAGTAGAGAAGAATGACATCTTCCAGCCAATGGCAGTCTGTTCATTGGTTAGGAATCTTGAATGGTAGGAGCGGCAAGAGTAAGAGCCTTAAACGTTAAGAAACTAGACAATCAGAGAATAGTCGTTAAATTAAATGACAAAGAATCAGATCAGAAAACTTATAAGCTGCTCAAAATTTGCAGATTCATATACAGAAGGCAAAGTTTGTTTGTTCATGAATGGAGAAATGTTTTAAAAATTAACCATAACTATGCTCCTCTTTGAGGTGATGCCGGCATGAATGGTGAGATCAAGAGCGGTTAATATTCTTTACTCATGAAAAAGGAACCCTTGCTCGTGTATTGGGAATAATCAGTGCTACCCCATTCAGCATCTGTCGCGCAGGGGCTGCGTAAACTAAGCAGATTTCCTAACTTAAGTCTATAGGACTAACTTAAGTTGACTGCTGATATTTATAACCTCCAATACCATTTAACTATCTAGGGATCATGAATAGCCACCTTTTTAGCCTTAGCCACCACGTGCCTAATCTGAGACACCTGTTAATGGAATGAATTATCATTATTTTAAATAAATTGTATCCGACACGAATTTAATTAATCTGTACTCAGTACCGCATTGGACCAGGGACGCCCATACAGTTTTGGGTTTTGAGTATTTTCTTCCTATCTGTTCTAGTTTCAGATTTTTGTTCTTAATGTTATATTTGCTTATCGTTCATGTCGTCATTTTTTGTTGTTTATTAAGGAATGAATCTCTGAATATGCCGAAAAATAATAATTTATCCATTCACGTATTGACAATGTGTATTAATTTTATGGTTAATGCTAATGAATGTCTATAAATCCTTGGATTCCTCTAGTGACAAATTTAATATGAAAAGTATTTCTAACAAAGTATCTGCCGAATCCAGGTTACAACTAATACTGTGCCATTTGAAAGGCGTGGTTAAGTAAGAAATGGTAATGTTTATTCTGTCCACATCGTCACAACATATCCTGAATAATTATTTAGGAATACAGATTTTATTAAGGGCCCATGTCACGTATATCTTTTAATGAGTCTATGGGTCACTGCATGCTTGGGTGGTCAAGATTGGAAACGTACTGCGACAACACTAAGGTAACGTTACACCGTAAACACTCCCTACAAATAATGTTCTCTCATTGATGGAAAGCAGACTGCTAATATTAATAATAGGACCATTTGGTCACAATTTTACTTAACGTTTCATTGTGTTCCCTGAAATTTAATTTTGTGAGTACAAAACGTCCTTTTCTTGCATTCAGTATTATACTATCTTTCCCTTGGTTAACACTTAGTAAAATTTAGAATTTATAAATAGTGCAAATATTAAGAGAAATACAATTAGATGCTATCGAGGATCATCAACAGGAATTCCCTTATCCAGCAAAAAGTCTGTCTTTGATTTTGGAATTAAGATTTCCCAAGAGAATCTAGAACGTTAACAAAAAGAAAACACACGCGTACACGCGGGCGCGCACTCACACAATAATCCAAGTGAATTTATAAGGGTGGCTAAATCGAATCGAAAACTATTTCGTTGCTATTGATCAGTTTAAAACATGATCTAGGACATAATTTGTAGGTTGTTTCAATCATAAATTAAAAGGTCCTAAACCAATTTTCTTTATTTCTAGCAGGTTTGGAGAAATTTGGTATTTAGTGTTTTTTCCATTAAGCCATCTTGCTGAGGGATGAACTTAGATTATAGACAGAATACATGGGTAGTTTATGGGGAAAAGTGAAATTAACGTATTACTAACTCCCGAAACACGTACATTGCTCATAGAATGTTAACGTTGTATGAGTAATTAAGCTCCAAAAGCATATAATGTCTAATGGAGTGCATGCAGGAAATAAATACTTGGGTAACTACAACATGTTAGGCATAAAAGGGAAGCATATATTACTCTAAAAAAAATATCACTTTAAGATATTATAATTCTCATGTCGTATCCGTGGCCCAGGTTGTCCATGCGAGTTAAGGCGTGGTCTTTATTCACTTCGGAAAACCTAGGATCGACCACAATCTTGTAGACTTAAGACATTATAATTTACCTGACGGAGTCTATGATGCTTTTAAATTTTTTCTAAGTTAGACTAATTAATTTGTCAGTTGAAAACATCAATCTAGATATTAATTAATACAATGCAAATTTAACATGGAAAGAGCAGCCCTGAAAATTAAATGAGGATGTTGATACGGTTCCTAATACTTCCTGGTGTTTATCGTCATGCAAATTTGAATTTAAAAGATTTATGGAACAAATATGGTCCTCCGATATTTTCAATAACAATGTCATGTGGCAGATTCCTTATCCTATTTCATTTTCTTCGGTTTGATAACAAATCTACGCGAGAATTCTATCGTTACTGACCATCATCCAAGACAATTTGTTGGTGCCTTATACTCCATCCGAATAGGTAAGAACTGAGAAGACTTAATTCAATTTCTAGAGGACTTCCAACAAACCCAAACGTTATGGCATACAAGGTTTTGAAATGGTTGATGCTTATTTGCCTTTGGTCCTATGGAAATAGAGCGACAGAGCCTACTTAAATAAGGGAGAAACAGAAATAAAATAATCCAATTGTATATTGGTCTTAGGTACGTTTTAATATAATATTATATTTTAATATAAATAACTATCTATTACAATCACTTCTATGGCATCCTAGGTCCTTTCTTATTTCCGAATAGAAACATCTTAGGTGTACCGAAGCCCATATAATCTTTTGAACTCACAATTCAATTGAGCCGTGTGCATTTAGAACAATAAAATGTCCTATATGCAGGAATACTACAAGAGTTTTTTTTTATTTTATGATCAAATACTAATAAGCTCTCAAAATTAGATACCCTAACCCCAACTCATGTAATCTATATTCATCTCTACCAACTCATTTTGACAAAGATAAGGCAATGGGCCTCAACTTAAGCAGAAATTATAAGAGCAAGTAGTATTTATGGATTAATAAGAAACAGAAGCTTGAAGTATTACAAACTGGAATTCAATGTGCTTAAATCCAACCTAGCTTGACTGATGGGTACCCCTTGTGAAATGTCACAGGCTTTAGGGCAAAGGGACAAACAAAGTAGCTAAATAAATCAAATAAAAAACGAGATGTCATGATTTTCATGTTTTAACTGATTTAATTAAATTAATATTAGAATTTAGTTTCTTATTTCAGGCAAGGTTTCGACGGAAAGCAATGCGTACTTCGAGCCATATGTGAAGCAAAAAGACAAGAAAGAAGGAAACTTAAATTCTTACCCAGCCTCCTTCACGGAGTATTTACGTACGTATTTTTCATTATAGTATACCATTACATAATCTCTAACACTTTATATTCATTGTTAATCTTCATAATAATGCGGTTCTGAAATAATTTAGATTTATAGTGGTGTACTCTATGACTGGATTAGTTCCAGTTAGAGAGTGAGTGCATGTTCATTAGCAGTTTGATTTCTGTACACTTGTAAATCTGATTTCATTTGTACCCTTAACCAACTCAGCTTGAAGCAGAGCTTGATAAGTAAGTAATTGAAAATTAAAATGTCTCAAACATTTCTAGTCTTTCCCGGACTGTTAAGAAATATGTGTGTGTGTGTCTGTCTGTGAGTGTTTTGCGTCTAATTAAAGTACGTGGTTCCGCTCAGAAAATATTTAGGCTTAATATCAATGTGATTGATATTCATTACAAGGCTACAATATACCCAAAATATTAAAACATCATGAGACATTTAATTTATAATAATTGATAATAATCGTCATTGTTAAGAAATAATATGAATTAAAAAGAATACTTATATATATATATATATATATATATATATATATATATATATATATATATATATATATATATATTGTTGAGAGAATTACGTACATGAAAAATTACACAGAGTTAATCACATATTTAAGAAGTATGAAGTAGATGAAAGGAATGACCGTATGATGTAAGCGGCAGGACCGATCGCACGCTAGTTTCACTAAGACCAGTCTGGGACCTTTTAGCAGATTTCCCTTGAGGGAAATCAGCTATTGAGGTTGTACTCATGACGGAATATTCGAAATTTTTCTTCAAATCTCCATCGATCCTACCTAGTAGATGACGAAAATGAGGTCCGTTCAAAACTGTATATATCTATATCTATATATCTGTATATATCTATATATATATAAAATTGTAACCTCTGTCTGTACATTGATTTTTTTCTCAAAATTTCACGATAACTTTTCGTTTCACATGTCATAGACACCATAACTGCATTTTGTTTCTTTCGTGTATGTTTGTTTGTTTGTTTGTTTGTTACCTTTTCACGCATAAACGGCTGAACCGAATTTTATGAAACTTGGTATGTATATTACTACTAACCCAACTTAGACTTTAAGCTATATTAAAATTCTCTGAGACGAACAGGAGTGGGGGTTATAAGGGAGGCCTAAAAATAGCGATATTTCGTTTCCAATTGGTTTTTCGGCAAATATGTACATAACAAAAGTTATTTATTTTATTATTTAGAGTAACTTTTGTAATATACACTTTTGTCGTATACCTAAGTATAAAGGCGTTTTACGCTAAAAATGATAGCGGAAGTCAACAATTTTATTTGGCACAAAAGACTCAACCGAACTAAACCAAACTGGGTATGTGAATTAGCACTAACGTCTTCCTTATAATAAGCCATTCTAACATTTCTAAGGACGGGCAGGAGTGGGGGTTATAAGGGAGGCCTGAATTTAAAAATAGCGGCATTTTCGTTTTCTATTCGTTTTCGTTTTTCGGCAAATATGAACATAACAAAAGTTGTTTATTTTGTTATTTAGAGTAAGTTTTGTGATATTCATTTTTGTCTTTTAACAATGTATAAACGAGATATACACAATAAACTAAAGCGGGAGTCAACTATTTTATTTTTCGACGCTAACGATTGAACCGAACTTAACAAAAACTCGGTATGTCAATTACCATTAATTCTTCCATGATTATAAGCTATATTAAAAATGTTTAGGTTAGAACGGGAGTGGTGGTTATAAGGGAGGCCTGAAATAAAAATTTCGCGATATTTCATTGTCTATTTGTTTTCGACAAACATGCACATAATTAAAAGTTGTTTTACTTTGTTAATTAGATTAACTTTTTTTTTTTTTATACATTTCTCCAGGGAACGATATGTGGAGCAAGTAATTTGCGAAGAAATATTGATATGCTCAAACAATTCATTCCTATTTGAAACTATCAGGTAACCTCAGCTGGAAAAAAATTAATTCAAATCAATGTTAATATTTTGTCCATAATAGCTGAAATCTATGCATAATGCACAGGAGACGGGGAAATGTGACAATTTGAAGGACAGTGAAGACTTACATAAAAAATTAATTTTATTATTAACTAATGCCAACAACGGGTATTAACCCTAAACCACTGGGAACGGGTAAATGTCAAAATATTGTGCAAATTAAAGCCTTGCCAAAAAAAATACCATCACCATTCAGCCTCAAATCAATTCCCCAGGCGAAGCCGGGTATCTGAGCTAGTATATATATATATATATATATATATATATATATATATTATAAATATATATATATATATATCTACATATATATAAAATTGTAACCTCTGTCTGTACATTGATTTTTTTCTCAAAATTTCACGATAACTTTTCGTTTCAACATGTCATAGACACCATAACTGCATTTTGTTTCTTTCGTGTATGTTTGTTTTGTTTGTTTACCTTTTTCACGCATAAACGGCTGCTGAACCGAATTATTATGATGAAACTTGGTATGTATATTACTACTAACCCAACATAGACTTTAGGCTATATTAAAATTCTCTGAGACGAACAGGAGTGGGGGTTATAAGGGAGGCCTAAAAATATCGATATTTCGTTTCCAATTGGTTTTTCGGCAAATATGTACATAACAAAAGTGGTTTATTTTGTTATTTAGAGAAACTTTTGTCATATACACTTTTGTCGTATACCTAATCATAAAGGCGTTATACGCCAAAAAGTGATAGCAGAAGTCAACAATTTTATTTGGCACAAAAGACTCAACCGAACTAAACCAAACTGGGTATGTGAATTAGCACTAACGTCTTCCTTATAATAAGCCATTCTAACATTTCTAAGGACGGGCAGGAGCGGGGGTTATAAGGGAGGCCTGAATAAAAAATGGTGATATTTCGTTTCCTATTGGGGTTTTGGCAAATATGCACATAACAAAAGTGGTTTATTTTGTTATTTAGAGAAACTTTTGTCATATACACTTTTGTCGTATACCTAATCATAAAGGCGTTATACGCCAAAAAGTGATAGCAGAAGTCAACAATTTTATTTGGCACAAAAGACTCAACCGAACTAAACCAAACTGGGTATGTGAATTAGCACTAACGTATTCCTTATAATAAGCCATTCTAACGTTTCTAGGAACGGGCAGGAGTGGGGGTTCTAAGGGAGGCCTGAAATTAAAAATAGTGATATTTCGTTTCCTATTGGGGTTTTGGCAAATATGCACATAACAAAAGTGGTTTATTTTGTTATTTAGAGAAACTTTTGTCATATACACTTTTGTTGTATACCTAATTATAAAGGCGTTATACGCCAAAAAGTGATAGCAGAAGTCAACAATTTTATTTGGCACAAAAGACTCAACCGAACTAAACCAAACTGGGTATGTGAATTAGCACTAACGTCTTCCTTATAATAAGCCATACTAGCATTTCTAGGGACGGGCAGGAGTGGGGGTTATAAGGGAGGCCTGAAATTAAAAATAGTGATATTTCGTCTCCTATTGGGGTTTCGGCAAATATGCACATAACAAAGTGGTTTATTTTATTATTTAGTGAAATTTGCTCAACAATTCTTTGGAACTACAAGGTACCTCACCGGGAAAAACTAATTCAAATGTATGTTCATATTTTGTGCTTAATAATTCAAACCTATGCATAATGCACAGGAAACGGGAAATATGACAATATGTAGAACAGTGAAGTCTTACATAAAAAAATAATTTTATTATTAACAAATCCACAGAAACGACGGGTATTTAAACTAAACACTGGGACGGGTAAATGTCAAAATATTGTGCAAAGTAAAGCCTGCAAAAAAAAATACCATCACCATTAAGCCTCATATGAATTCCCGAGCGAAGCCGGGTATCTGAGCTAGTATTTATATAAAATTGTAACCTCTGACTGTACATTGATTTTTTTTTTCAAAATTTCACGATAACTTTTCGTTTCACATGTCATAGACACCATATCTGCATTTTGTTTCTTTGGTGTTTGTTTGTTTGTTACCTTTTCACGCATAAACAGCTGAACCGAATTTTATGAAACTCGGTATGTATATTACTACTAGCCCAACTTAGACTTTAGGCTATATTAATATTCTCTGACACGAACAGGAGTGGGGGTTATAAGGGAGGCCTGAAATTAAAAATAGCGATATTTCGTTTCCTATTGGGTTTTTGGCAAATATGCACATAACAAAAGTTGTTTAATTTGTTATTTAGAGTAACTTTTGTAATATACACTTTTGTCGTATACCTAAGTATAAATGAGTTATACGTTAAAAACTACTGAGGAAGTCAACAATTTTATTTGGCACAAAAAACTCAACCGAACTAAACCAAACTCGGTATGTGAATTAGAACTAACGCCTCCCTTATAATAATTCATAATAACATTTTTAGGGTCGGGCAGGAGTGGAGTTATAAGGGAGGCCTGGAATTAAATATAGTGATATTTCGTTTCCTATTGGGGTTTCGGCAAATATGATCATAACAAAATTTGTTTATTTTTCTAATTAAAGTTACTTTTGTTGTATTCACTTATGTCGTATAGAAAAGTATAAACGTGAAATATACTAAAATCTAAAGCGGGAGCCAACAATTTTGTTGGGCACTAACAATTGAACCGAACTTAGCAAAACTCGGTATGTCAATTAGCATTAATTCTTCCATGAGTATAAACTATATTAAAAATTTTAGGTCCAAACGGGAGTGGGGATTATAAGAGAGGCTGAAATGCGTAAGTCTAATGCGGGAGCGGAAGATGACGGGAGCCTTACCAGTTAATTGAGTTTACTTATTTCCCGTCTGGCATTACAGGAAGCGATTTCCAGTGAGATTCACTATTACAAATATAATCTTACGTGCAAAACTTTGCCTAAACTATTTGAGCTCGGGTTGGCTTTTGAAAGAGAATATGTTCATTATGATATTTAATTGTAATAAGGCCTACTCATGATTGAATTATTGAAAAATGGTGAGTCATAAAGTGTAGAAGGATAAATTAGGAACACATTTTCATTTATCCTTCAAAACTAAAATTTCTATTCTATTAATCCCCAAAAGTCACCCTTCAGGGTTTGCTATTTCGAAAAATTATTGCGTCGTGGAGGGCAGTGTAATTGTACACATTGAAGTCTTACTAACAAAATACCATCAATAGTCAGTCAACAATAATTTCTTGGGCATCGCCGGGTACCTTAGCTTGTATATATATAAAATTGTAACCTCTGTCTGTAGATTGATTTTTTTTCGGGAATTTTCACGATAACATTTCGTTTCACATGTCATAGACACCATATCTGCATTTTGTTTCGTTCGTGTCTGTTTGTTTGTTTATTTGTTTGTTTGTTACCTTTTCAAGCATAAACGGCTGAACCGAATTTTATAAAACTTGGTACGTATATTACTACTAACCCAACTTAGACTTTAGGCTATGTTAATATTCTATGAGACGAACAGGAGTGGGGGTCATAAGGGAGGCCTGAAATTAAAAATAGTGATATTTCGTTTCCTATTGGTTTTTCGTCAAATGTAAGCATAACAAAAGTTGTTTATTTTGTTATTTAGAGTAACGAGTAACTTTTGTTATATATATATTTTTGTCGTATGCCGAATTATAAACGAGATATACGCTAAAACCTATAGCGGAAGCGAAAAATTTTATTTGGCTCAAAAGACTAAACCGAACTAAATAAAACTCGGTATGTGTATTAGCACTAACGCTTTCATTATAATAAGCCATACCAACATTTCAAGGGACGGGCAGGAGTGGGGGTTGTAAGGGAGGCCTGAATTTAAAATTTGGCAAATATGAACATAACAAAAGTTGTTTATTTTGTTATTTAGAGTGACTTTTCTGATATTCATTTTGGCTTTTAATAATGTATAAACGAGATATACACTATAAACTAAAGCGGAAGTCAACTATTTTATTGGGCGCTAACGATTGAACCGAACTTAACAAAACTCGGTATGTCAATTAGCATTAATTCTTCCATGATTATAAGCTATATTAAAATGTTTAGGTTAGAACGGGAGTGGGGGTTATAAGGGAGGCCTGAAATAAAAATTCATGATATTTCATTGTCTATTTGTTTTTCGACAAACATGCACATAACAAAAGTTATTTACTTTGTTAATTAGATTATCTTTTTTTTTTTTTTTTTTATACATTTCTCCAGAAACAATGCGTGGAGCAAATAATTTGCGTAGAAATATTGATATGCTCAACAATTCATTCCTATTTGAACTATCAGGTACCTCAGATGGAAAAATTAATTCAAATCAATGTTAATATTTTGTCCTCAATAGCTGAAATCTATGCATAATGCTGTAAGTCTTGCATTAAAATTAAAAAATTAATTTTATTATTAACAAATGCCAACAACGGGTATTAACCCTAAACACCGGGACGGGTAAATGACAAAACATTGTGCAAAGTAAAGGCTTGCCAAAAAAATACCATCACCATTCAGTCTCAAATGAATTCCCGAGCGAAGCCGGGTATCTGAGCTAGTATATATATATATATATATATATATATATATATATATATATATAATTGTAACCTCTGTCTGTACATTGATTTTTTTCGTGAAATTTCACGATAACTTTTCGTTTCACATGTCATAGACACCATAACTGCATTTTGTTTCTTTCGTGTCTGTTTGTTTGTTTATTTGTTTGTTACCTTTTCACGCATAAACGGCTGAACCTAATTTTATGAAACTTGGTATGTATATTACTACTAACCCAACTTAGACTTTAGGCTATGTTAATATTCTCTGAGACGTACAGGAGTGAGGGTTATAGGGGAGGCCTGAAATTAAAAATAGCGATATTTCGTTTCCTATTGGTTTTTCGGCAAATATGGACATAACATAAGTAAATCCTTGCCAAAAAAATACCATCACCATTCAGCCTCAAATCAATTCCCGGGTGAAGCCGGGTATCTGAGCTAGTATATATATATATATATATATATATATATATATATATATATATATATATATATTTGTCTGTTACCGCTCTAGCGGTCACAATTTTTGTTTGATCGTTACCAAACTCGATATTCAGTCGTTTTATATAAAAAGAAAGATCAAGTTCGTCAACGGCTGAAATCGGAGTAGTGGGAGGGGGGGGGGGTGTTTGAAGGGGAGGATTTTCGAAAATTCGAAATATCTCTGTTACTATTCGTCGGATCGAAAAATTGTACAGGATCAATCTTATTGCAAATTAAATTTACTATAAATATTGTTTTATGCATTTATTCTCTATATTGAATATTAACCGAGATATTTGCATTTGTATTCTGCGTGTGATCGGCAGGAGTCGGGTGTGTTCGGACTTTCCGCCGAGAGCTCTGGTGGCCGTTGCCGTAACTATTCGTCCCTCCTGAATAGGTTTAGAGGTTTCATACTACTACAGTTGTTATTAGGCAGATTTCTCTATTGTAAAACTTCACGTGGGAAATCTGCTCAGTTTACGCAGCCCCTGCGTGACGGACTTTGATCTCGCAGCCCGTCTATAAAACATGGCCATCTCGACCGGATCGGAGTTTTTTCTCAGTTCTCTCCTAGTGAATAACAATGCGTTCAGCACAGCTTTAGTGAATAGTGCATTTTACTTTCAGTGCGGTACAGTGTTTTTGTGCGGTTAGATCACGCAGGTTAGTGCGGTACAAATGAGTGCAGTGCCGTATTTTTGTGAATATCAGTGCAGTGCCGAGTTTTGTGGTATTCAGTGATTAGCGTGATTGCGAGCTATTGCACTGTTTTGAAGTGAAGTTATCAGTGCATATCCTGAGTAGTAGTGAATTTATAATTTACCAAGTGTGTAGTGCTTGTTAAATAAATTGTGCAGTAATACAAACGCTAACGTTTGTGTGTTAAATTTAGCAACCAAAATAAACTCTAATAATCAACGTTTACTATTGTTGTTATAAACGTACACACACACACACACACACACACACACATATATATATATATATATATATATATATATATATATATATATATATACTAGCTCAGATACCCGGCTTCGCTCGGGAATTCATTTGAGACTGAATGGTGATGGTATATTTTTGGCAAGGCTTTACTTTGCACAATATTTTGACATTTACCCGTTGCAGTGTTTAGGGTTAATACCCGTTGTTGGCATTTGTTAATAATAAAATTATTTTTTTATGTAAGACTTCACTGTCCTGCATATTGTCATATTTCCCGTCTCCTGTACATTATGCATAGATTTGCATTATTAAGGAGAAAATATTGACATACATTTGAATTAATTTTTTCAGGTGAGGTACCTGGTAGTTCATATTGAAAAGAAGTGTTGAGCAAATTTCTCTAAATAACTAAATAAACAACTTTTGTTATGTGCATATTTGCCGAAACCCCAATAGGAAATCATTATTATTAATTTCAGGCCTCCCTTATAACCCCCACTCCTGCCCATCCCTAGAAATGTTATTATGGCTTATTATAAGGAAGGCGTTAGTGTTAATACACATACTGAGTTTTTTATTTAATTCGGTTGAGTCTTTTGTGCCAAATAAAATTGTTGTCTCCCGCTATAATTTTTAGCGTATAACGCCTTTATACTTCGGTATACGATGATAGTGTATATAAAAAAAAGTATCTCTAAATAACAAAATAAACAACTTTTGTTATGTGCATATTTGCCGAAAATGCATTAGGAAACGAAATATCACTATTATTAATTCCAGGTCTTCCTTATAACCCCCAATCCTGCCCGTCCCTAGAAATGTTAGTATAGCTTATTATAATGAAGGCGTTAGTACTAATTCACATACCGAGTTTGGTTTAATTCGGTTGAGTCTTTAGTGCCAAATAAAATTATGGACTCCCGCTATAGTTTATAGCGTATAACTCATTTATGCTTCCGTATACGGCAAAAGTGCATATAACAAAAGTTACTCTAAATAACAAAATAAACAACTTTTATTATGTGCATATTTGCTGAAAAAGCAATAGGAAACGAAATATCGCTATTTTTAATTTCAAGCCTCCCTTATAACCCCCACTCCTGCCCGTCCCTAGAAATGTTAGTATGGCTTATTATAAGGAAATCGTTAGTATTAATTCACATAGCGAATTTGGTTTAGTTCGGTTGAGTCTTTTGTGCCAAATAAAACTGTGGACTCCCGCTATAGTTTTTAGCGTATAACTCATTTATACTTCCGTATACGGCAAAAGTGCATATAACAAAAGTTACTCTAAATTACAAAATAAACAACTTTTATTATGTGCATATTTTCTGAAAAAGCAATAGGAAACGAAATATCGCTATTTTTAATTTCAGGCCTCCCTTATAACCCCCACTCCTGTTCGTCTTAGAGAATATTAATATAGCCTAAAGTCTAAGTTGGGCTAGTAGTAATATACATACCAAGTTTCATAAAATTCGGTTCAGCCGTTTATGCGTGAAAAGGTAACAAACAAACAGATAAACAAACAAACAAACACACACGAAAGAACCAAATGCAGTTATGGTGTCTATGACATGTGAAACGAAAAGTTATCGTGAAAATTCGCGAAAAAAATCAATGTACAGACAGAGGTTACAATTTTATATATATATATATATATATATATATATATATATATATACTAGCTAAGGTACCCGGCTTCGCTCGGGAAATCATTTAAGGCTGAATGATGATAGAATTTTTTTGGGCAAGGCTTCAATGTTTACAACTACACTTCCGTCGGCGCGCATTGTTTTGTGTGAGGCAGGCGACTTATAAATGAGAAATTTTTTATTTGAAGAATAAATAAAATTGTGTTCCTAATCTATCCCTTGCCATTTTTTAACTCACTTTTTTGAATACTTCAAACCATAATCATGGATAGTATTTATTACAATTAAATATCGTCTATAATGAAACTTATTTCCTGTCAAAAACCAATCCGAGCACATATAGCATAGCTTAGCACGTAAGGTTATATTCATAATAGTAGATCTCAGTGGTAATCACTTCCCGTAATGCCCAGCATTTCACAGGAAATTAGTAAACTCAATTTACTCTATTAGCCTTCATCTATTTCCGCTCTCGCATTAGAGCTATCAACACTCTTCTCCATAAATTATTTATTCAAAATATTATTGTAATCATTTATCTACCTGATGGCATTAAATAATAGTGTTACCCTAAAAATAATTTCAATTATATTCAAAAAGCTAGTCGAGGGGAAGAGATAGTAGTCCTCCCTGCAACCTAAGTAATACTTTAAACAATCATATCGAGTTTAAGAGCATTTTGTCTTTTGTCATAATGACAACGTTTAATTGTTATGATAGTACATATTTGTTTCAATAACATGAAGATATCGGAAATAAGATAGTATATAACCAAAATCAAAGAGTTTGATTCCCTACTACTTCCCCTATCACTCCTTGAGGAAATTCAGCTCGATTTTTTTTTTAATTATACATTATACTAATTAAATAATGGAAATGCTCTTATAGTTTAAATTTCTATTGGAAATAAATAATAAAGTTATTTTTTAGGAAAAATAAATAAATGAGGCGAAGGGGGAGGGGGATTTATAATCTCACTAATCCGAATCATGCTTAGTACTAAATAATCGAAATAGATAAGGCTAAAACATAACATCATTTGTCATAATATGCCTATATTAAAAACACTTAAGTGTTATAAACTTATTTAAATAAGTACTAATAAAATCGTCGACTCCCGCTATAGATTTAGCTTATATCCCGTATTTACTTCATTTTACGACATAAGTGAATGAAACAAAAGTTGCTCTAAATAACAAAGTAAACAACTTTTTTTATGTGCACCTTTGCCAAAAAACAAATAGAAAATGAAATATCGTGAATTTTTACTTCAGGCCTCCCCTATAACTCCCACTCCCGTTCGAACCTAAAAATTTTAATATAGCTTATAATCATGGGAGAATTAATGCTAATTGACGTACCGAGTTTTGTTAAGTTCGGTTCAATCGTTAGCGCCCAATAAAATAGATGACTCCCGCTTTAGTTTATAGTATATATCTCGTTTATACTTCGTTAAAAGTCAAAAATGAATATCACAAAAGTTACTCTAAATAACAAAATAAACAACTTTTGTTAGGTTCATATTTGCGGAAAAACGAGTAGAAAACAAAATACCGCTATTTTAAATTCAGGCCTCCCTTACAACCCCCACTCCTGCCCGTCCCTAGAAATGTTAGTATGACTTATTATAATGAAAGCGTTAGTGCTAATACACATACCGAGTTTTATTCATTTCGGTTGGGTCTTTCGTCTCAAATAAAATTGTTCACATTCGTTATAGGTTTTTGCGTATATCTCGTTTATAATTCGGTATACGAAAAAAGTGTATATAACAAAAGTTACTCTAAATAACAAAATAAACAACTTTTGTTACGTTTATATTTGCCGAAAAGCCAATAGGAATCGAAATATCGCTATTTTTAATTTCAGGCTTCTCTTATAACCCCCACTCCTGTTCGTCTCAGACAATATTAATATAGCCTAAAGTCTAAGTTGGGTTAGTAGTAATATGCATACCAAGTTTCATAAAATTCGGTTCAGCCGTTTATGCGTGAAAAGGTAACAAACAAACAAACAAACATACACGAAAGAAACAAAATGCAGTTATGGTGTCTATGACATGTGAAACGAAATGTTATCGTGAAATTTCGCGAAAAAAATCAATGTACAGACAGAGGTTACAATTTTATATATATATATATATATATATATATATATATATATATATATATATATATATATATATATATATATATATATACAATTTTGAACGGACCTCATTTTCCTAGTTGGGATTGATGGAGATTTGAGGAAATGTTTGAAAATCGTTTGTGTACCTCAACAGCTCATTTCCCCAAGGGAAATCTGCTAAAATGTAAATAATAATAAAAACATTATATATTGTTAAACAAAACTGGTTCACTAATGAAATCCACTTCAGTTATTGAAAACAATACAGCAGTAGAAATCATAATCAATGATAATCGTCAATTATTTTGTACCGTTCAATCTTCGGGCCAAGTTACGGGAAGATCTATAGGTTTGTAAGTGTTATTATTTTTTCTATAATTATGCACGCTCCGAAATCAACAATATCGGAGATCCAACATATATTGACATATTGAAGAAAGCAGTAGTCAAATTTTCCTCGCAATATTTGTGATTATTACAAATAGTGTATTTTTAATAAATATAATAAATAGTTTGGTGTGTGTGTGCTTGAGAGAGTGTTAAGAAGAAGAAAGTAAAGAAAATATGTTGTGCAATCAGATTTATGGAGGCATTTTTTTGGACATTCCTGATCCAGAAGGAGTGTGTAAGGAAGCCATTTATTTGATCTCCATGTTCAACGCAAATGAACATACCACATGCAATTTTATAATTACTAATTAAATATTTTTATAAAATTAAATATAAAAACTGATACGTTAGAAAATAGAAGTAATATACTAATTTAAAAACATTAATAGCTACATTGTTACAAGTTTATATATATATATATATATATATATATATATATATATATATATATATATATATATAAATTACATTTTCAAAGTCCTTAAATGAAGATTGTCATGCTAAGATGATCTGCGTTCTTTAGACCACTCATTCTTTGGTGACACCTCACCATACAATGGCCTTCGAAACGGCCTCCGATTTATTTGTGAAACGGTCATCTGAACCAACAATACTCCAACATTTAGAAGGTCTAGTGGTTTCTAAGATCATACACTTAGAATGTCCCTGAATAAAATTGGCGGTTGTAAAAGTTTTCAATGTTCAAATAGAATATCATGAAACAGTTGATGTGTATAAAGATTAAAATTTGCCTACATTTTTTTTCATATTTCGTAGAAACGTCTTTGTTTTCCTGCCAAAACCGATACAGTCGGTTTCAAAGTTGCAAAATGTCTAATGTAATATTTTTTGACTTAGTTCTGCTGGATAAAATAACTTAATACTTTCGTTTTTAAAATTTCAAAATACTTATCATTTATCGGTTGAAGAAAATGGGTAACCTAAACTCTATGCAAATAATGATCCACTGAATTCTGGATATAATTGGATCCTAATTTCAATTTTGTTCTATTAATGAACAACTGCAATATTCGCCTAGCCTATAAAGTTGAGTAAACACAATTTAAACATGGTAGGTTCACACTCGTTTGTGATGGCAATAGCCTATTTGTGTTTATAGAGTGGTGCTTTTCACAACTTAGGTACATATTTATATCTTATAATTATTTTTAAATTTATTTTGTTTATTTTATAAAAAAAAAAAATATTCGAAAACCTACGTATAAGTTTATGTTAAGGTTAAGTCTATATGTTACATCTATGCCAAGAAATTTGAGAATTACCAATGACGCACTGAAGAAGTATTTGAAATTGTTTTAAATGTATTCAAAATGACAGGATTATATTGAAAATATAAATAAACAAATAGAAACACATATAAGTAGTAGTGTTATTATATACCGCTAATCGTGTCCAAAATATTGAAACTTCTACATAAAAAAAAAGCACCCACGAAACAGACGAATTTCCGTAAGTGTTTATCCAAGCCACCACTCTACTTCGTTCGTATCTGGTTGGCCGTGGTATAGTGTATATGAGTGTTATTTTACCTATAATGATCACCATCAGCTCTGAAAAGGACATGGAAGTGGATGGACAGATATAGACATTGCCTTTTACAACTTGCAAAGTATTGTGAGAGTTGTCTTACATCCCATCCCACCCCTATGGATTGACCTTGAACCCCAGTTAATCATTCATCTTTTCTTTTTTCAGACTTCCTCATCTTGAAGAGGATAATGACGATTACGAAGAACATGTGCTCTTTAAATCTGCCGAGGACGCTGGAGATTGTGAAAAACATTTTCCATGTTCCATAGAACTTTTTCATTTTAAGTAAAACTGCTCTGCTAGTCAAATTCGACGGCGTCAGTTCGAAAAAATACCCGTTAACCCCTATCCATTTTTTGGGGTCTGAAAGATAAAAAATGGAGAATGTTCTTCCCGGGAATATGCAGAGCATACAGTAGTTAATTGCTAAATTTGATCTCCAAGGAGTTGGAGGACACAACACAAAAACAAAAATTCCATGCCCCCCTCTCTTTCTCTCTCTCCGAGTACAACTTGTTTCAAATGTCAATGAATAATATAATATTTTGTTAAAATAAAATGATATGTCGTTATGTGTAAATATTTATGTAATTATGTAAATTTCACATTACTAGAAATAAATTTTGAATGTATAAAGTGTTTTGAATTATTCCCAATCAACTGATCCAGGGGCGAGGGAAGGTTTGTGTTATGGAAATGAGGTGGAGTTTGAACTGAAGAGAAGGAGTCAGAACCAGGGTTAGAAGAAATATCATTTATTGACAACGTAAAAGAAGGGGACTGAGAAAGGCCTGACAGAAAAAGTAATTACATATATCAGGGAATTTTGAATGAGAAGTGGGTCAAAAGGTGGGAGAAAAAGACGTAAGAATTTTTTGAGAGGGCTTCGATGTGGTAATAGAACTTTTTTTATATACCGATCTATCATTAAATAATATTATAAACTAACAGAGTTTGTTTAAGCCCATAAAGTTGTATCAATGTACATTTTTGAATAGTTTTTACAAGTTATTGAAGGCAAATTAGTGTGTGTTTCAGTCATGATGATGTTGGGGTCATGTTTTTAACTGGCAACCCGATATGGCTATACGGAGCACAATATTAGCAGATTTTCCTTAAGGGAGATCAGCTATGAGATTGTCTCATGTCTCAATTTTTGAAAAATGTCCTCGAATATCTATGGATCGAATTTTTCTCAAATGCCCATCGATTCTACCAAGGAGATGGCAAAAATGTGGTCCTTCAAAATATGGTATCCATTCTGAATGTTAACTCTCCTTCACTGATTGCTGCAGATCCGATACTGTTATTGCTTTTGGCTCCCTCACTACACTAAATAGAAATTAAATTTTCCTATGCCAAAAAATGACAAAATAATTTTAGCAAAATATTAGAAGGATATACCAAAAATCTCGGTTGGAATACCAAAAAGACCTTCACTTTCATTAAATTTGATTTAGCTATCTCATTATTTTGATATCTACAGGAAGTAGTTGTACTACTATTGTTTAATCTACTGGTATTCAACAACGGTACCTGTAACTTGAGGTGCTGCTAGGAGGAGTTGTGAAATTACATTTATAGTTCTAAAACAACTCAAAGAACACATGGGCAGGTTATACCTATATTATATAGGTATTATATATAAAAGACTTCGTTCCCTACACTATTGAGGGTAGTCGGAGTTAGGTAATACTGGTGTTATTCCAATTTTAAATATGGATTTCCAGAAAAGTGTTATAGCAGGCAAGGGAATAGCTGCTGATGATAAAGGTAATTTGCAATTCTTTAAAAAGCGCGTATTTTACTTTGGCAGAATACTCGGGTGACAACGTTGTTCATGATCAAATAGAAGAATTAATAATTCTAAAAGCAAATACGACAATGGAAAGTGCCTAATCAGCCAATCCTAAAGGGTAACTTTTGGGGACTAATAGAATAGAAATTTTAGTTTTGAAGAATAAATGAAAATGTTTTCCAAATCTATCCCTCTCCACTTTTTGACTCACCGTCTTTTAATAATTCTAACCATAATCATGGATAGCATTTACTACAATTAAATATCATCTATAATGAACATATTTCCTCTCAAGAACCAATCCAAGCACATATAGTTTAAGCATAGTTTTGTACATAAGATTATATTCGTAATAGTAAATCTCAAGGGAAATCACTTCCAGTAATGCCAGACATTTCACAGGAAGTAAGTAAACTCATTTAACTGGTTTGACCTTCCGTGAACTTCCGCTCCCGCAATGAAGGTTATCAAGATTGTTTTCCTTAAATTATTATTATTAAAAAAAATAAATTATTTATTCAAAATATTATTTTAATAATTTATCTTCATAGTGAAATAAAGTAATAGTGGTACTCTTAAATTAATTTCATTTATATTCAATGAGCAAGGTGGGAGGAAGAAATAGTAGCCCTCCCTGAAACCTAAGTAATATTTTTAGAAATCATATCGAGTTTAAACTCATATTTTCTTTAGTTATAATGATATTACCATTAACGTTTCATTGTTATGGTTGTACATATTTGTTTCAATAACATCAAGATATCGGAAATAAGATAATATATTACCAGAACCAAAGAGTTTGAACTTAGAACTCATCATATAAGACTAAAACATAAAATCATTTGTCATAATATGAAAATGTTAAAAACACTTAAATAAGAACTAATAAAATTAACGACTTCCGCTATAGTTTTAGCGTATATCCCTTGTTTATTTCAAGTGAATGCAGCAAAAGTTACTTTAAAAAACAAAATGAACACCTTCGAAAATATGTGCTTGTTCGCCGAAAACCCAATAGGAAACGAAGTACGGCGATTTTTCATATAAAGCCTCCCTTACAACCCCCACTACAAATCATCCCTAACAATTTTTATATAGCTTATAATCATAGAAGAGTTAATGCTAATTCACATAACAATTTTTTTTAGTCCGGATTAGTTATTAGAGACCAATAAAATTGTTGACACCCGCCAACTAGTAATAGTAACACCCGCTAAATAGTTATTAGTGTATACCACATTTATAGTTCAGTATGCGACAAAAGTGTATATAATAAAAGTTACTTTAAATAACAAAATAAAGAACTTGGCCAAGACTAATGGAAATATTACAATTTTTCATTTCAGGCTTCCCTTATAACCCCCACTCCCCTTCGTACCTAGAAATTTTAGTATAGCGTATAATCAGGGAGGTTTTAATACTAAATTACATACAGAGTTTAGTTTAGTTCGGTTCAGTCTTTTATGAACTTTAAAGTTGTTGGCTCCCGCTTTAGTTTTAGTGTATATCTCGTTTATACTTTGTTATACGACAAAAGTGAATATAACAAAAGTTACTCTAAATAACAAAATAAGAGAGATAGATAGATAGATAGATTTTATTGGCTAATATATACATATTTTAGCCTGAGTCTGGCCCATTTAGTGTTAGTAATCTTACTAGTAATATACAAAAAGATAAAGAAATATACATATTTATATATATAAGAACTACTGACAATTAACCTACTATATACAATAAAATAACACATTTTGCATTTTTTTTTTTTATTAAATGTTTTCAGGTTCTTAAACTTCTAAAATTCTTTATAATTTAATCTGATTAGTACTATTCAACATATACGTATTTACTTTTGTTTATTTGTTTACTGTGACGCGTTAATTGACTTCGTTGGACATTTCGAAATTATAGTGTTTAACCCTCCGGAGGTAAGGTTGGGTCGGATGCAACCCATGTGTTCAGTTTAGTTCATGTCTGCGCATGCGCGTTGCAGTGATCCACCTCAAGTGTCAGGTACCCTAAGGGCCAGTTGTCGGCTAGACGCCAGAGAGTTCAGACACGTTTAGGTAAGTGAGCAAATTGACTTATTCCCGATACCGCATGCCTGCCTAGTACCAAGGGTCGAATCCGACCCAACCTTACCTCTTATGATATAGAACTTACCTCAAAAACATATTACATTCGGCTTTGTTTTTTTTTTCTAGATCGGTAATATGAGTCGTAATCAACTTTTCACAACTCCAGAAGAAGCTCTTAGGGAACTGAGACGTCAACAAGAGGAGTCAGATTCTGAAAACCAAGAATTCGAAGAAAATGTTTCAGAGCCAGATGATGACTTACTTCAGCCTGAGAATCGAACAGAAGAGTTATTTGATGCACAAGATCACATTGATAATGAGATCCCAACAGAGGGAGTTTCTTTAGAGAATGTGAACTTTTTACTTGGAAGAGATAATGAAACAATCTGGGCTGACAATCCTGTCATTTCAAAGTTTTGCAGGACGCCTAACACCAACATTATCACTCATCTCCCTGGTCCAAAGAGTGAAGCTAGAGGTATAATTGATGAACATAAACTTTTTTCTTTTTTTATAAATGACGAGATTTTGAACGAAATTGTGGTTAGAACAAATTTTGAAATAGAAAGAGTAAAACCAAATTACTCTTCAAAACAGTGGTTTGTTTCCCCAACTTCATTAGTTGAAATAAAAGCTTTAATTGGTTTGTTACTTTTTAGTGCCATTTTGAAAGACAGTAATTTGAATACCCTTGACATGTTTTCCAAAATGTTTGGTCCTTCAATTTTTCGATCTACTATGACAGAAAAAAGATTTCATTTTCTTCTTTGTAATCTTCGGTTTGATGATAAAACCACTAGAGAAGCAAGGCGCGCTACTGATAAATTTGCACCCTTTCGGAATATATGGACAATTTTTGAAGCTAATTGCTCTAAATATTATTCTCCGTCCGAGTATGTAACAATTGATGAGACGCTTCTTGGGTTCCGGGGAAAGTGTCCATTTAAAAGATATATCCCCAGTAATCCAGATAAATATGGTCTCAAAATTATTTCTGCATGCGACGCTAGAACCTTTTATTTTATGGGAGGGATACCATATGTAGGATAAACTAATCAACGGAGAAAAGAAATGTCTTTGCCTACGCAGTATGTTTTGGAACTTACAAAATCTATTTGGGGAACCAAGAGGAACGTTACAGTTGACAACTGGTTCTGCTCTTATCAGCTAGCTGAGGAGCTAGGAAAGAAACAGCTAACATTGGTGGGAACACTAAGGAAAAATAAGCCCCAAGTACCTCTTCCCATGTTCGCGAAAGCTCCAGTTAATTCTTCTAAATTTCTTTACCAGGACGACAAGACACTTTTATCTTACACCCCAAAAAAGGATAAAAAAGTTCTTGTACTCTCATCAATGCATTTTTCAGGCGAAATAAATGAAATTTCAAAGGTGCCAGAAATGATTGAATTCTACAATCTGACCAAGGGTGGAGTTGATGTCTTAGACAAACTGTGCCATGATAAGACCACCAAGAGATCGACCAATAGATGGCCTATGAGATATTTTTTTGGCATCCTGGACATAAGCGCAGTGAATGCATTCATTATATGGAAGTGGAATCGTAATGAACCTTCTTATTCAAACACTGCAAGGACAAAATTCATAAAAACCTTAGCATTCACTCTCACCGAACCAATGATGAAGCAAAGGGCGCAAAATCAACACCTTCCAAAGGAGTTACGTTCAACAATATGCAATGTGTTGGGCTTGGATGCTGAAGTCAAGGAGATCCCAACACTTCCATCTACGACTTCTCAAAAACGAAAGAGGTGTGGCTTTTGCAATGCCAATAAGGACAGAAAAGGCAACTTTTTTTGCTGCAAATGTAATTTGTGCTTATGTGGTGAACATAAAGTAGTGGTGTGCAGTTCGTGTTTAAACAATTAATAATGTACATTTTATACTTTCTATTTATACTTTTTATAATTCTATTTGGTCTTATATTACTTAAAAATATATGATTTGTTCTTTTCTGATATTGTGTGTGTTTAATTTAACCCTAAATATTTCATAAAACATTTTAAAGTATCCTGGGTCAGATCCGACCCAGCCTTACCTTTTCTGCGTCTGACATTCACCTTACTTCCGGAGGGTTAATTTTCAAGATAATGGTATAAACTAAGTCGTTGCATAGTTGCATACTGCTGACAGGAATGAGTAAATCATGTTCAATTTATAAATGTCCTCAATGTGAAAAATATTTTTCAGTGACATTAAGTCATCACTTGTGGATATAAACTTCTTCAAGTATTGCTCTCTATGATAGCTGTATTTCGAGCATTGCAATAATAAATGTTTTAATCCGTCTGATATAAATTCCTGGCAGCATTCAAAAATTTCTCCGGATATTATTACTTTCATTTTTTTATTGTGATACAGCTTCGAGTAGTCGTTATTTGAAATTCTAGGTTGACTTACTAATCTTACTTTCTTCATATTCACTTTGAATTTAAGATAATCTTCGGGTTGGAGGCTGGCATAATGACATAGAATTCTATACAAGGGATTGTATGATGTATACTCTATTGATGTCGGTGGATAATATGTGACTTGTTGCTTGTTCCAAAATTTTGTTTTAATTTGCTAGGAAATTTGTTTCACACGAGATATCGGTAAAATACTCTTGCACATTATTTAAATTTGCTATTGCTTTTACTTGTGAGACCCTATTATAGTTTGTATCATGATTACTGGCATCCATTGCTATTAATCTACCGAAACACTTTCTTGCTATTCTATTTTCGGAGATTGACATTATTTTTATACTGAAATTAAGGATTTTTTCAACACTGGAACTGTTATGTGGCTCCGTCCAGTTTCCAGTCTAACCATATAGTTTGGTGTGCATTTCGGCCAAGAATACAAAGATTTGAAAAATGCATGGTTGGCCGATTCCAGTTTTCCAGTAATTTAAGCTCCAGATTTCAGAGACATAGAGAAGAGTTGATGACATGATTGCTTCAAAAAGTGTAATCTTCGTTTCCCATGTGTCGCTCTTCCCTTTTCAAAGTATTTCCTTTACACGTGTGCAGGCGACTGATGCTCTTTGTACAAAATGGTCCGTTGCTTTTAGAAATTTTCAGGAGGATGAGAATGGAACTCCGATATATATATAAAAGAGTTGACGTATTCCAGTTTTTTGTCATGCCAAAACAGGGGTTTTAACTTTTTTTTCCTTGGGGACTTATGGAAAACTACTATTTTGGATTTTTGAGGATTCAAGTATAGTGCCTTTATGGCGCAATATTTTTCTAATATTTTAAGGTTTCTCTGCGCACTATGCCACGAGCTATATAAAATAACAATATCATCAGCAAATAACAGCATGGTGAATTCGGTAGCAGCATTTATTGGGATCCCTGTTGCACCATTCTTTTCGAAAAATTTTTATTATGTCAGATAAAGAAAGTATAAATAGTAATGGGCTAAGGCTTTCACCTTGTAACAAACCAGATGTAATATTTATATCGTTAGATAGTTGATTCCCAATTTTAATTTGCATTACTGCATAATCATACAGCTGATTTATTATTCTTATAATCTTGCCACTTATTCCAATTTCTGATAGCTTTACCGAGAGCAAATTGTGATTAACTGAATCGAAGGCCTTTTTGAAGTCTACAAATATGGCATACACATAACTTCCTTTTTTTCTAAGATTAATAAAAATAAGTGAGGAAAGTGAAAAGATATGTTCAGCGCAACCTCTTCCTCCGCGAAATCCCGCTTGTTCTTCTGGGATAACATTTTCTGCTTCAGCCCAAATGAGGATTCTATTTGATAAAATTCTGGTGAAGAGTTTTGTAATATTATTTATTAGAGATATCCCTCTGTAAATGTCATAATCAGTTTTATCTACTTTCTTGTACAGTAGGTGCAAAATCGATTTGGATCACAGATTTGGCAGTTTTTCAGTTTCAAATATATTGTTGGACATGTTTAGAAGGCAATGCTCCCATCCTGGTGTTAAATTTTTAAAGATTTCATATATTATTTGGTCTATTCCGGGTGCCTTTTTATTTTTGCATTTCTTTATGCAGTATTGAAGTTCTTCTAAGGAAATAGAAGAATCAAAAAATGGGTGGGAAAAGTAGTAGTTGTCAAAAATGAATTTGCTTCCATACAAATTTTTATAATACCATTGCAACATTTGTCCATATCAATCTCATTTGAGTTACGCGAATTTGGCTTGAGTGATTTAATGACTTTCCAAAATTCAGTACTGTTTTTTACATTTCGTAGATTTTCAATGATCTTATTCTTATTTTCAAGCTTCTTGTTACGTATCATGGCTCTATATTCTTTCCTAGTTTTATATAACTGTGAACTAGCTCTTGGGAGTAATTGGTTTTACTCATTTTTCTGTAGCTGCTTTTGAGCTGTTATAAGCAGTCATGATCGATCCAGCTGTTTTTTGTATTAAATCTATGACGACCTCTGGAAACCAATAAGCCAGAATATTCGAGAGATTCTGTTATAACAGCAACAAAATTTTCATACAGGCAATTTGAATTTTCAGAATTGAAGTATATTCTTTCCGAAGCAGATAGATGATGGACAAATTCTGAAATGCTTTCCTCTTTCCATTTAATAGTCTTGTCAGGGCTGTTAATTGCAGATTGGTTTCTCCCCATTTTTTCTAGAATTGTTACTTGGAACGTGAGATTGCAAGCAAGGTGATCTGTAAACTCTGTCAGGATTAATATTTTCATATCTAAAAATAATGTAAGACAATTATCATTTATCCTTATGAGATCTACAGTTGATTTACCATTACTTGAAATGTGGGTAATTTTACCAGGCCTATCAGAAATTGATCGTCCATTACAAAGAATGAATCCCATGGTATCAATTAAAATTCTACCTCTTCGATTTATTTTTTTATGGGTAACTATTGGGCTGTCGTAGAGATTTGAAAGCTCAAGTATGTTAGGGTCTGAGTCGTTCAAATTACCTACGTGACTGTTATAATATCCACAAAGAACAATACTGCTGTTGGGATAATTTATTAAAATATTTGACAAACTATAATTAAGAACGTCCAAACATTCGTCAATATCACAACTTGGTGGAAAATAAGTAGCACATAAGATAATGTGATAATTTCCAATATAAAATCCGACTACTATAGTATACTGATTTTGTTCTAACGTGATAATGTTATTTGTTATATTCTTATTTATGAAGGTAATTATTCGTCCACTTCCCCTACCAGTAAGTTTCGTCTTTACAGCAATGGTGCTAAGTGGGGTAAAATTGTTTAACTAATTAGGGATTACAAATTTATCATCTAATAACCAAGTTTCGGCTAAACATAGAGCAAATGTGTTATTGGAAATATTTACTTCATTTGGGTTTATGGTAAAAATATTTGAATAGCCATTAATGTTACAGAATATTAAGTCATAGTTTACTGGTGTATAATCATATAAGGGAAGGTGTTTTTCACTTGCCGATCGAGTAAGGTCCAGGTCCAGTTGCGGCGTAGAGTGTTTTATAGGCTCTGTAAACTCTAGTGTGTTAGTAGTATTAGTTACGAGGTTATTTGGTGCCGTTCTAGAGCTATTCGATCTATCTGAGCTTATATGTGGCATATCCGATTTTTGGAGTGCTTTGTGTCAGAGAGTACTTCCTGATGGCGGTCCCTCCTGCGACTTGGATCTTGGCCGGAACTCAAAATTCTTTAATTTCTGTTCAGTTTTCCTTTTTTTCTGCATTTCTTTCAACTTGCCCAATTTTTCTTCTACATTAACAGCCGAAACATTCAGCATATTTTCCACTTCCTCTAAACGCTAAAACCTACTTCTGACTTTGAAGAAACCTTTTCTATAGCTAGCGTTTTCGTCTATAGCTTTTAATTTATTGATGCAAGAAAATATTTTTTGGCCTTCCTTTCTATCCTCTGGCAACCTATCGTGGCTTCATCTTATATTCTTGCTAGCGAGGGCAATTTTCTTTTTCATTATTGCTTGTTTGATGGGGTTATTGTTGAACGATACCCAAATCGGCCTTGGTTCCTGTCCTTTCCCTATTCTATATCAGTTACTAACTGCATATTCTGGCACATGTACCTCTACATCCTTACAAAGAGTTATAATTTTTGTAGAAACATCCTCACTTTCTGTAGTAGGCTCATTAAAAAATAAAAGGTTGTTTCTTTTCCTCTCTCTTTTCAAATACCTTACTTGGCTTTCTATTGTATTGATTCTGTCTGATCTCCTGCTGGGAATATTTCACCTTAAGATCAGAGATCTCAACTAGTAAGCTATCCAAAACGGTCGTAATTTTGTTTAATGAGGATTTTGTGTCTTCATTGTTTTTGTTAATTACAGCCAATAAATCTTCGTTGGTGACAGTAAATAACAAAATAAACAGCTTTTGTAATGTGTATATTTTCCGAAAACCAATAGGAAACGAAATATCGTTATTTTTAACCCAAGGCCTCCCTAACAACCCCTACTCCTGCTCGTTCCTATAAATGTTCGTACAGGTTTTTATCATGGAGGGATTAATGCTAATTCACATACGGAGTTTGGTTTAGTTCAACTGTCTTTTGTGCCAAATAAAATTGTTGTCTCCCGCTATAGTTATTAGCGTATTACTCATTTATACTACGGTATACGACAAAAGTCTATATAACAAAAGTCACTATAAATAACAAAATAAAGAACTTTTGTTATGTGCATATTTGACGAAAAAGCAATACGAAACGAAATATCACTATTTTTAATTTCAGCCTCCCTTATAACCCCCACTCCTGTTCGTCTCAGAGAATATTAATATAGCCTAAAGTCTGAGTTGGGTTAGTAGTAATATACATACCAAGTTTCATAAAATTCGGTTCAGCCGTTTATGCGTGAAAAGGTAACTAACAAACAAACAGACACGAAATTGCAGATATCAGACTTACAGACAGAGTCTGTACAGTGATTTTTTTCACGAAATTTCACGATAAATTTTCGTTTCACATGCCATAGACACCATAACTGCATTTTGTTTCTTTGGTGTCTGTTTGTTTGTTACCTTTTCACCCTACCCAACTTAGACTTTAGGCTATGTTAATATTCTCTGAGACGAACAGGAGTCGGGGTTATAAAGGAGACCTGAAATTAAAAATAGCGTTATTTCGTTTCGCATTGATTTTTCGGTAAATATGCACATTAAAAAAAGTTATTTAGAGTAACTTTTGTTATGTACACTTTTATTGTATATATGAGTATAACTGGGTTAAACGCTGAAAACTATAGTCAACAATTTTATTTGGCTCAATCGAACTGAACGAAACTCTGTATATGAATTAGCAGTAACTCCTCCATGATGATAAGCTGTACCAACATTTCTACTGTAATTAAAAATACCGATATTTCGTTTTCTATGGTCTTCGGCAGATATGCACGCGACTTAACATGTTTATTCTGTTATTTTGAGTAACTTTTGTTATATTCACTTTTGTCGCTTAACAAAGTATAAACGAGATATACACTAAAAACTAAAGCGTGAGTCAACTATTTTATTGGGCACTAACGGTTAAACCGACCTTAACAAAACTCGGTATGTGAATTAGCATTAATTCTTCTATGATTAAAAGCTATATTAAAGTTTTTAGGTTCGAACGGGAATGGGGGTTATAAGGGAGGTCTGAAATAAAAATTCGCAATATTTCATTTTCTATTTGTTTTTCGGCAGTCGTGCACATAACAAGAGCTGTTTACTTTTTTATTTAGAGTAACTGTTACTTTTATACTTTTTTTTTGTAATATAAGGCATGAAGCAAGTAATGTTCGTAGAAATATTGATATGCTCAACAGTTCTTTCCAATATGAACTGCCCGGTACCTCGCCTGGATAAATTAATTCAAATTCAAGTTAAAATGTTATCCTTAATAATTCAAATCTATGTTATTGTTTAACGCCAGCAACAGATTGCACCAAGTAAAGTATACCCCCCCCCCCCTTCACTTATCCCAAACATTAATTCATGAGAAACGCCGATTTCCCTATGTGGATTTAATACTTTACTTAATTAAAACGTGAAAAATATTTGAACATACAGTTTTAGTATTATGAAGATAACGTAATCTGATTTGTTAATAGAATTTAATGTATTACAGGATTGATATCCTAAATGAGTTGGCATCACTGAGCCTAGGGAGGTGTGGGTTACTTCCTATGTTCTATTTGATCTGCCGTTTCCCTGCCGATCCCATATTAGTCTATGTTTACATGATAATCGATGCTTATAGTTTTAGCAGTGTAGTGTTATTCTCAGGAATGTGAATTTGTTTAATTATCATAAATAAATAATTTAAAAAGATGAACGCTGGGGAGATGCATCCAGTTATTCCTAGTATTTATTAACTCAGCTCTGTTAATATATGATATATTTTATTATGTACCAATATGAATATACAGTTTTCAATCGAGACTTACAAAAATGTATTTTTAATAGCGGTTATGACATACCTAAAACAGTTGTCACCGTTGGGCTTTGTACCGCATCAAGGGAAAGGAACATTTAACAATACATAGTTTGGAAGACAGAATACTTTCAACGATTATGAATTACATAGTCCATTACGTTATAAAAAAAATACATGTACAGGAGACGGGAAATATAAAAATATTCAGGACAGTGAAGCCTTAAATAAAAAATAATTTTATTGGGGAAATGTCAAAATACTGTGCAAAATAAAGGCTTACCAAAAAAATATCAACATCATTCAGCCTCAAATGAATTCCCGGGTGATGCCGAGTACCTTAGTTAGTATATATATATATATATATATATATATATATATATATATATATATTCACACATATATTTGTCTGTTTACGCTCTAGTGATCTCAATTTTTGTATTATCAATACGAAACTCGATATATAAGCGTTTTATGTAAAAAGAAAGATCAAGATCGTAAATGCCTAAAATCGGAAGGGGAGAGGCTAGAGGAGGAAAGTTCGAAAATTCGAAATATCTCCGTTATTATATTTCGAATCGAAAAATTTTACAGGACATATCTTAATGAAAGTTCAATTTCCTATCAACAGTGTTATGTATATACTTTCTCTATCATGAATATTAATCGAGATATTTGGATGTTTTAGTTTTCAGCCTTCAGTAAACCACCACTCCCACTCATGTAATAGCTATATCATGAACCACTTTGTCGGAAGCCTAAAAAGCAAATATTGTTTTCATTGACCTTTCACGTACATGAAAATACGTTGTGTGATTACGTAACCATTTAAAATTCTACGTTTTTAAGTCGAAAATATTCAAATGTTCTACACCATACTCGACATTTAACTGTATCTTTCAACACTAAAGATCATATAAGACATAAAGATCTGAAATTGGACCCGGAATGAAGGGGTTAATCAGGGAGGGGCGAAATTCTAAAATTAAAATTATCTCCGTTATTACGAGTCGGATTAAAAAATATTATAGAACCAATTTTGTAAAACTATTGATGCTGTACAATTATTGTTCTATTCATTTATTATTTACGAAAATGTTTATCGAGCTATTAGCACTTCCTTGTTGCCAGCCTTTAGTGAACCTCTCACTAACGTACGTGGGAAATCTCCTTAGTTTACTCAGCTCCAGCGTAACGGACTTTTATATTAGCGCACATCTTTATATCTTCTCCTTAATGTAATATGACATAAAGGTATTTGTATTGGGCGTAGAAGTGTAGCATATTTTTTAATTAATCTAGAATGTTCGTGTTTATAAAAAACTTAATGAAAATTTGCTTAAACAGACTAATACAGCTTTTGAAATTGTCTGCCGTTGAAAAGAAGAGCAAGAGTATAAATGTGTCAGAAGTGGTCGTCTCAAAGCTGAGATTATTGGTTCGTTCATGTTTGGTTTTCTCATTCTCTAGTGCCTAACAGTGAAGCAAATATAGCAACGGCCCCAAATCTAACTGTATCCTCGCAGTCATGCATTTGAAGCTCATGTGCGTTATGCTCATTCAAGTGGCCTTCTTCTCTCGCTATTTCCAGAGTTGCGACTCCCACTCCAGGAAGCGGAGGTATCTCGGTTTTCCTGATAAATCAAACTTCGTTGTAAGTATAAAATTGACCCTAGGGTTCTCAGATAAATAATAGTTCTTCAATGTATTCCACAAATTAAGTACCTGAATATCGTGACTTATCTGCTTACAGAAGAACGTTAAATTATCCCCTTCATTTTCATTTCATATTTATTTCAAGGAAACGATTCAGTAGAGTAGGGATAGTTATTCTTTTTTATATACATACTCTCTTCTAAAAGTAGAAGATGAGATAAGATATCAATACATGATTTTAATTTTTTTTTTTAACATACATATTTGAAAAACTCAAACAACAAAACCTAATTAATACGGTCGTCTACATGGTATTTGAATATTCAATAATATTGAAAATGTATTTTCTCTTGATATATAGAGCTCTCTTTCTACGTAACTGCAAATTCTGGAATTTTATATTAATTTTTGACAGCCTCAGAGCAGAAATTTTATGATCTATCGACATATCTTTTCGATTAATCAAGTGTTTTAGACACTTATGATTCGCTTTATAATCTTTAAAATTTGCGATATAATAAATATAACAATTACGTTATCATTTCCTTTAACAGAAATCAATGATTTAGGTTTTACTCATGACGTGATTTTCGAAAGACTTCCTTAAATATCCGTTAACCTAGGCGATGAGGAAAATGAGGTCCTTAAAAATTAGCTATATATCTACCTGCCTATATATTTATCTAAAATTAAAATTAAAAATTAAATTCAAAATGTCTTCGTAGACCAATTCTTTATAACCAATCTTATTGTAAATTTAATTTTCTGTCAAAATTGTTCAATGCACTATCTCAAATATTAACGGAGACATTTGCATTTTTTAATTATCAGCCTTCAATAAATACACTACTTTTAATAACTACAAGTTAAAAATAATCACATATATCATGAAATTCCTTATTCCAAAATTAAATACCAAATATCCTTTCCAACCGACATTTGCTATGAGAAATACATTCAAATACGTGATGACGTAATCAATTTAGATTTTACATTCTTAACTTCAAAATGTTTATTTTATCTATCTCATATTCGATATTTAAACGTTTTTGTCACCTGTAGTAATCCCCTAATCATCAGATTATTATTTAGAAATAGAAGATGTATGGCGAGATGATATTGTTACGTTTTATTACAAAAATAATAAACGTAGAGTATTAGGGTTCTTGTGGGTTGCAAATTTGTATTGTGCGTTTTTATCACTGCAAAATCTATTTGGCGATGTAATACACACTGGGCAAATTATTTTTCACTACTACTCACAATATGCATTGATAACTTCACTTCTATTTGAACAGTAAAACTCACGATAACGGGAATCACTGATGTCACAAAACAGGGCACTCCACTGATATTCACTGCACACTACACTTCACTGAACTAAAAAGCACTGTTCACTAAAATTTGAACTGAACGCACTGCTATTCACTAGTGAGAAAACTGAGAACTATCTGTTTTTTTTTTTGTTTTTTTTTATCTGAGGCCCTAGTTTGCTTTTGCCTTGGTCGGTGGGATAGGTTGTCAAACCTAGAGGGTGAAGGCAGATTCCCTTTTCCTGAGCAGTGAGCTCTATTATAAGGGGGAGTTGTAAAGGTGTTGGGTTGTAGTAGAGCTTAGGTGAGGGGTTCTCGGTAACGGGCGGTACCGAGAGGGGTGTTAGATATATAGGAGAAAACGAAAGAAGAAGGGAAAGGGATAGTAGGAGAGAAGATAAGAAGAGAAAGATGAAAGTAGCCTTTCCATGCCAGGGAGAAACTTCAAAACCAAATTATTATTTGTTTATAAGAGCAAAAATAGACAAATTTTTAGTGTAAGCATAATTGACTAAAAATATACTAAACTAAACTAATGGGGCGGGTCGTAAGCGTTCTCGAGGGGCAATTAATTTAAAATTAACCTAATTTATCTAACAGCTATGAACTAAACCTAAATATAATGATCTATGGGGAATGCCCTATGTGTCCTATGTGTAAAAGTGTGTGTGTTATGGGGGGGGGGAGGGGGTTCAGCAATCCGAACGAGATCAACGAGAGACTCGTCCAAATCGGCCCTCTGCCAATTCGTCGGTTGCCGGGGAGGGGTGATAGAGGAGTAGAGGGGATTATCGTGATGGGTAAGGGAGTCGAAAAATTTAATGTGCCTTTTGGAAATGGTATGGGAGATGGGTTCTAGGGAAAGGGTGGAGTGAATGACTTTGTTAGTGGATCTTTGCAGAGAAGTGTGTCTGACTATCCTTCTAACAAAGCCGTTCTGGAAGGACTGAAGGGATTTGAGGGAAGCTTTGGTGAGGTATCTGAGGAGAGGGGCGCCGTACAGGATGGAGGGTTGGATGTCTCCTTTTAATATTAGTAGTTTGAGTCGCAGACTGAGGACCGGGGAAAGTAGGAGATGGTTGAGGGAGCGGAATTTTTGACGGAGGTAGACTATCTGTTGGGCGAGCTGGCCGACATTTATAAAGCTCGACGACAAGATGGAGAAGGGACTTGCAAGCGCCGTGGCATAAAAATTCTAGACTTGAACCTGGCGCCGCCCTCCCCACAAGGGACCCCATCGTGTTCTTCAGCCATAGCAGCATGTTGGAAATATACTTACCTTAAGCAGCCCTGCGTGCCGGACGTTTCTAATGTTGGTCGTTACTATATTTCTTAAAACAAGATATTGCTTAGATTACTATCACGTTGCTGAAGCCAACCGCCTTTATGAACGGAGTTAACACTCTGCATGAGATAGACTTTGCTGTCCCGCTGCCGAAGAATCCCCATGCTCTTCTTAGGCGTAGTGCAGATGGACGCCACACTCGAGGAAGCTGGGAAAGGCAAGTCCTGTATGGGCAAATTGAGGCAGCATTAGATATGTAAGTATAATTTATTTCTTTACTTCCTCTTGTTATTTGTTTAAGAAGATTATTCCTTCAGTACCAACAGTGAGGATAATATTGCTGCTATTTTGGTTGTGAGTTGACGTCAAAGGATTTCAGGTGTGCGTCAGAGACTGGACGAAAGAAACAAACTCTATGGCCCTGGGTAACCGCCTAGGAAGGTTGTCAAAGTACAGCAGAGTTAATAAATTAGCAATAAATAGATGAGCCTCACACCTGTAGAGTGCTTTTCGCTGACGACGAGGCCGCAAAGTTAGAGAAGAACCTTCATTATATAGTTGAATCACAAATAAGGTACAGCTTTTATACCTTATTATTCAAAGTTGCAAGTTTCCAACATCTAGATCCGGACACTTGTTGATCCATATTAATCAACATTCCTAACACACGCAGACAATATATATTAGCTTTAATTTATGACTCTCTGATTATATATAGAATACAAAATGTACGGACATTCTAACAGTTATAATATCTATTGATATGAACTAGGTATTTATTTTTAAAAATAAACACTTTTGACCCCTATTCCTCATATTTGGGAAGGTGTTAATAAGGCAGCACACGAATCCTCTCAATGATTTTTGCACCAAATGATAGAGGATCTATCTGAGAATCGAATGGTGTAATGTTCGCAGTCGGATAATTTCAGCCGTAGGATCAAGAGAAGAGTTTCTAGGGAAAACAATGGGATAACGGCTGTGAGGACGCGCCTACCTCCTATCCTCTCTCCGACTCCTAGGATAAACATTTCCTAACATTTTAACAATTTCAATGTCATCCTGTTAGTGTATTAAATATCGGTATTCGTGTATCTAAGTGGAACAACGTTTGTAGTCAATTATTTTGGTAAGTGTTATTTTATTATTTAATTTTACGTTTATAATAGTATGGATAAGTATTTACATATGTATAATACTTTCACTAAGCCACTGTATGCAACAATTAGTAGAACGATAAATTAAATTTATTTGCCCATGGCGAGCGTATATGTAATACCTGATTCTTCTTTTTTATAAAAATAATTCTAATTTTTTGGAGAGATTTGTCATTAAGATCCATTTTATAAATACAAACAGCTTATTGAAAAATGTCTATTTGCATTATTGAATTATTGTACTTAATTATTTTTTTTTTAGTATTTCATTATTGTCTTAAACTTAGTATCGTATTTATTATGACCTGAAAATGTAATGGCCTAAGCTTCCTTTAGAATAGTGAAAGAATTTTCATTTTATAGTAATGAGAAATCTGAGTTCAGTAAAACTTTCTACAGTGGTAGTGGTTTAACTAGGCTAAGTGGAGTGCAGGGATAACCGTGAATGGACTGGTTGGTGGGGTTGGTATAGCTTGGGGTGTTACTACTGCAAGTGAGTTGGATGTTGCAGCTGACTTTCCAATAACTCAGAAATTCCTTTGGTGTTAGCAATTTCAGGCATGAGCTACTGTAGACTTCCTTTCTTCAACTGTACTCGTTTTTATAGAGTTCTTTTTTTAAACATAAACCACCATAAAGAAAGTTCTAACGAGGGTTAATGACTTACTTTGTATAAAGTAAATACAGTACTTTTGACAATACAGGTCATTCTAAGAAAATTTAACCGAATTACGAATACTAGCAAATACATTCTAGTCGCATTTGCCACATATGCCTAGTGCATTAAAGGGATTGTAATCTTTGTAATCTTCCTTAATTAGGCATCGTGAAATAAATTTCTGTATTAAGAATTACTGGATTTTAAGGTATCCAGAACCTCTTATAAAAGTCCGTCACGCAGGGGCTGCGTAAACTAAGCAGATTTCCCACGTGAAGTTTTAAAATAGAGAAATTTCACGAGAGCCGAGCCAGTCAAAGAAACGGCCAAACTAGCTTTTGGCGGGAAAGTAACTCTCGTCCGTTAGGCTCCGAGATTAAATTAAAAACAATTCAATCTCAAAAAACAACAAGAACACAAAAGATGGACTTACCGTTAATGATAGCAGCGCTCTGAACACTTATTACACCAACAGTAAATAGTACCACAGAATATCCATTATTTGTAAGACTTAATACTGTTGTGAATATTAAGTAAACAAATAAAGGAAGTCAAATGGTAAGAACCTTCCTGATAGCAAACAGTCTGAGTTCTAAACAATCAGGTTAGCCAGCTTTTACCGGAAATAAAAGCAATGACGGAAATATATTTGAATATAAGTTATAAATTTTATTCATATAACTATTTATTATATCTAGTACTGTAATTAATAATAGACCAGAATAATTTTAATCACAACCATTCCAAATTTAGGAATCCGGGAAGAAAATAGAAAGGGGGGGGCAAAATACGATTCAGACGGTTATGAGATTTTCACATAATTAAGGAACAAGCAGGTTAGCCAGCGAAGGTTTACAAAAGATAAATATACATACAGGTAACACTTCCGTGAATAATTACAAACGGGAATGAGAAATCTTTCAATGAATTTACAATATAATTTAATAGTACCTACAACGTAATACAGCTGGATTGTAAACAAACAGGTTAGCCAACCTTGTAGTGCAGTATCGATAGATAGACCGGAAAAACAAACAATTAAAGAAATATATCTGAATATAAAATATTAATTTTATTAGAAACTATTTATTATAGTTAGTGGAGTAATTTGAAATGAATCAAAATAATTTCTATCTCATCACTCAGATTTTTGTAGTCCAAGAAAAAGGGGGGGGGGTCAACTGAACGTATTGTTTGTACCTCGTAAAATAAAGCTTTGTTGAAAACAATATTTTGTATTTAACCTAATAATGAGGTGGTTCATTAGATATCAGCTTATTATTAATATGTCCCTAGTAGGAGTAGGGGTTTACTGAAAGCGGAACTCATTACAAAAAATACAAATATCTCGGTTAATACTCATTATACGGAAAATATGTATAGAACAATATTTATAGTACATGTAATTTGCAATGAGTTTGATTCTGTACAATTTTTCGATCCGACGTATAGTAACGGAGATATTTCGAATTTTCGAAAACCCTTCCTTCTAAACCCCCCCTCCCACTGGTCCGATTTCAGCCGTTAACGAACTTGATCTTTCTTTTTACATAAAACGACTAGATTTCGAGTTTCGTAACGATCAAACAAAAATTGCGACCGCTAGAGCGGTAACAGACAAATATATATATTTATATATATATATATATATATACAGTTTTGAACAGACCTCATTTTCGTCATCTACTAAGTAGGATCGATGGACATTTGAAGAAAAATGTCGAAAATTCCGTCATGAGTACAACCTCAATAGCTGATTTCCCTGAAGGGAAATCTGCTAAAACATAATTAGAAAGGGCTGGTATCCAAATACTGAATATGAATGAAATAATTGGGAAATTAATCTAGATGCCAAGAACAGTTTAATGAGCCCATTGCTTGAGTAGAAACCTAAAGTAGTAGATTGAGTAGTAGTTGAGTAGATACCCTTTTCTTCAGAGGATTTCGTTAAAGTGAAGGAAATATGACTAATCCCGGAGGATCCTCACCCTCCATTAGTTTGTTACCAGAGATATGTCACCCCCCCCCTTGCAAAATAAATTGACGTTCCTGTTTAAGTCCTTGACCCCTGACAGGCTGAACTTTTAGAGTCCAAATCTATCCTTGAAGATTAAATTCATAATCCTTCCCGTAATTCATTCGATGATGTCATAGATATTAACTTTGCTTCTCCACCTCCTCTTTAGCATAAAAATAAAATAACGCATGGAGGGGAAGTTTTTTAGTTATTAACAGTCTAATAGATCCTCCTTACAGATTATTAATAACTATGGCAGTATAGGGTCAGAATGATGACAATAAAGAAAGGACGTTGATTTTAATTCCAAAAAGGTTCACAATATTCAAAGGAAATACCAAAATATAAAGGATAAACTAACTATAACGACACGTCCTTCTAGGATCTGGCTATGCTTAACCATCATTGACCATAATATGGACACTTCCTTAGCTCATCCTGACAGCCATCTCTAATACCTCCTCGCCATATCCGTTGTCCCATTTCCTTTTGCTGTATATTGCTTTCTCTTAACATGTCCCACCTATCGCAATCTAGTCATCATAAAAGTACACGTGATATTAGGCTCGACCTTCCATATGTGTTGTGCTGCGCTTTAAAGTCACAAATGCCTATCATTTCTTTCCGTTAGTGAAATGTTTGTTTCACGGCCCTCTATAAATGACGATATATTGACTATTTAAATTTGCACCTTTGCCGTCCTGGAGTCGAGAGGCACTTAAGCGGAGAGGTTTTTTTTTTTAATTTTTTATTTTACGTCCTCTTTATGCAACTAGGCGAATCGGGGAGGATTATCTACAGGTTACCATAATTTTCTAGCCAGGGTGGACCGAAGGAGTTTATTTAATGAGGCCGTCATTAAATAAATTTCTACTGCCCAGGGCGGGATTCGAACCCGCCACTCAAGGTCTGCCATGGGAGATTAGGACCAACGCCCTAACTCGCACGTCCAACCCGAGCCCCGCGGTGAGGTTTGTGTTGGGGTAGGCACATCAAGGTCCTGTGACCATTCTGGTAATAAATCTGCTCAACGATAATTATGACGTAACTATCGAAATAATTATACATAGTAAAGCAGGAAACATGGAAGAACTCCACAAATATACTGGACTACAAGTCTCCCCGGGTCTTCTAAAGATGTTCAGAACTATATCTTTCTTTCAAAATTCAATATAAACTCAGACCATGTGCTACTTGCGAAAACTAGAGATAGAGTAACATTCATCTTCATTGATTTCAAAACTTAATTCTAGATAAAATGATGCTGTTAGTTGGGTTGCTAAATTCCTTGAAACAATATGAGTAAATTCTTCTACAGCGCCAACCAATGACAAAATATCATCATAGTTGTCATTTAATCTCGTTCAATTGTGAATAGATCGGCGGAAGGTCAAGACAACAATTCTATTCATTCAACTTTGACTCCTTCAATCGAAACTCTGATGTTTCACAGGGGTACCCTGTGATCACAATACTGGTTTATTTGGATAGACTGAATAATTATGAACTAAAATTATGCGATCATAAATGAATGTATTGAGTAAATTATAATAAAACATTATACATATATTTAATTCAAAATACAATATGTAGAGGGGTTAAGCCAAAACTAGGGACATTGAAAGTTGGTGTTTAGTTAATTTAGAATTTACAAATTTTTTGTGGTTTACAATTGTGGACGATGACTGCTGAAGATTTAGTTGGGCGGCTGTTCCATTGAAAGATGGTGAATGTTGGCCCCCGCTGTGAATTGTAAAGTTCTTTACTCGTAAAAGGGGTGATTGGTGATTTACTTTTCTCTCCCCACGTCTGCTCCCCTTAAGGCTGTATTTGCTTAAAACCCTGGAGTTACTCATACATCGTGATCATCAATATTAACACCAAAAAGTAAATTAAACTGAAGTGTGAGCATATAGAAAAAAGGTCTGACTGTTCTCGAGAACAAGGGTAACCATGGCGATTGTGCTGGTAGTTCCTGGGGCTCGCACATAGAGGACAGAGCAATTGCAGAGTCTCTTAAAATGCTAGAGATTTATAAAGAGAAATAGGGTTTTTCTGTTTCATAAAGACGGAACATCCACTATATTTCCAGTGATCAAAAGATCGGTCACAAGGGCATGATCTCTGAGAATGGTTATGTGTAAACGGTACTCACCTGGTTTTATTTTTATTTTTCGGAAGGCCTCATCCAGAGGGAGGTGAAAATTCGTGTATGATAAAGAGCCTCCATGTCTTATTCCAACGATAAACTTCAAGCCAACTCCCGTTTTGATCTTTTTTTTTTAAAAAAAAAAACCTCCAGATTTATGATAGTCAGTCTGATATGATGGTTCCAGGTACTCATAGTGACTTTAATACTCTTAGGCCTATCAAACTGTCATATTCTTGCAGGAGGTCAATGGAGAAGTAAAATAGACCATCAAGCTCATTTGGCATATAGTGATGTTTATAATTGATATTTATAGATTCTGTTAAAAACATGGCAGACTCGTCTTTCCTGCTTGTTGGTGCGAAAACTAGAAATAGAGTAGCAAGTTCTTGATTGAATGCTAAACATAATTATAAATAAAACGATGCTGTTATTTACTCTGGTAAAGCCCTTGAAATGGTATTCGAATTCACCTGTGAATTTGGAAAGAAATGTAAAAATGAGATTGCAATACGGAACGTAGAATCACATTTTAAAGTATAGAGGATTGAATGACTTAAAACAAGTCCAGACCTTCTCAGCTGCGTATAATGGCCCAAGGATCATTGACTTTCTGGGGACTATCTCAGCACAACTGAATCACTAAACATCACATGCCCAGCTTACATTTTAATTCCTGTTTACATGGACTTCTTCCTATGGGATAACTAGAGAATAGATTGTGAGATGAGATTATCATTCCTTCACGTGTCAGCTTAGTTTAAGCAGTCCCCGCGTGACGGACCTATTACTGGTGTAAAAGGAACGACGTCTGAGTAGTCTGACGTACTTATTTTATTATTTATCGACGTCCACTTTTTGCTCCTGTGGCTAATTGGGAGGGGTTATCTACATGTTAACACCCTTTTCTAGCAAGGGTGGAACAAATGATTTCGATTAATGAGTTCGTCTCTAAATAAATTCCTATTGCCCCAGGCGGGGATATTCAAAAAATACATTTCTTTAAGTTTTTATAACGTGGTTATCATATTATATGTTTTTATAAACTGCATATAATAAAGTTGAAAATAAATTGAATTTTTTGAATTATTCATGCATTGAAAATCAAAAAATATTAGACGTTTGCATAGTCATATAAGCTAATAGTTATTACTATTTAGGGCATCCAGTGCTTTGAATTATGTAGAGTTGTAACAATCCTGACCTTGAATGAATTGACTCCACTCCTCCTGATGACTTGACTGTTGGCCAGATTCATACTGGAGGCAACTAGAAACTATTGCATGCCAATATTACTTCTCACATTTGTTCCTTTGGATTGAGGACTTGCTGCTCACAAGCCCAACTGCTAGACGTTGTCTGAATACACAGCATCAAAACAGTTTATTTATGTTTGTTTATGTTTTATGTTTATTAATTGTTGTTATTACTAGTATTTAATGATTATTTGTTGTATTTAATTTTTTATATGTTGTTTCAGTTTTTGTTATGTTTCTATAATTTTGTTTTCATTTTACATTGTGAAACTTTGAGCAAAAGTCAAGATGCGGGTGCCCCTCTACAAATAAATAAATAAATAAATAAAAATAAATATAAAAAAAACAGTTTCGCCGCAGAGCCGATTGTTATAATGTGGTCAAAATTAACACAATCCTCTGCCTTCAAAGTGATCACATAAGCCGATTTTGTCTTTGAAATAAAAGAGTATACACATTAATGATATGCGTTCGTTTACCAACAGAGAATAGTCAAATATTATATCAGTGATATCTACCATTTAAAAAGTTTACTAGAGTTAATTGCATAAATGAAGATACTAACGCAGGTGTGTTATTAGGCTAAGAGCTATTAACATGTGTAGGAAGGCATACGAGTTACTGCATCGTTAGTAGGTGCGTGATCTCACGTTTTACTAGTTGCAAAATAGTAGCTGTGCGCAATGGAGGCGTGACGTCATCTATTCACGGGCCGTCTTTATGTAGCAACAACGGAAATTAACTGTTAGCTCTCACTTTTTAGTCCGCTAATTTCGGACATATTTCAAAATAACAGTTAACATGGCTTTAGCCGAATATATACCCTGCCTTTAATAACTGTGGAAATGTCAAGCAATCTTACCTCCTCCAAATTAAATTACCAAAAAAAAAATTGGCACCCAGAAGCGGCCTTTACTAAGCTATGTAATTTTCTCCAATGTGACGTCACCTCATATTCTCTTCTCTACTTCTCTCTTAGTAAGATAAACATAGTTCTTAATATGAGTTATTATATAAACTAGACTTTACTTAATATGCAACCTAGACAATGGATGTTTATTGATAATGTAGCTTCAAGTGAAAAACGCATGAGAAGGATTTGGGGTTTACTGAAGGGTGAAAGTGCAAAAAAAAAAATAAAATAATTTCACTTTATATTTAACTTGGTGAACAATTTACAGAACTATTCACGATCATTAATTGATCAATGATTGGCTTTATAACATTTTTCGATCAAAATTTAATAGTATACATTTCATTATTTATTAACGCCCACTTTTTGCTACTATGGTAAATTGGGACGAGTTATCAACAGATTACCGCCATTTACTTAAGGATAACTATACAAAATCCAACATTCCGTCATTTAACTCCTATGATCTAAAGTCCTCCTTTAAACTCCTTTAACATAAATAAATACAAACTTATATTTCATAAGGATAATTCATAGTTCTATTGGGTGTTGAAATTCAAATATATAATTAACACTTTAAGATATTTTAAAACAGTAATAATGTTTATAATGTTATGATAACATATAATAAATTTTAACGATGATATTCATGAATATATGTTTTGACATCAAAGGTACCGCCTCCCTTTGATGAAAAATCAGTTTCTCATAAAGGTTATATCATAACATGGAATTGCTAATTTAAAAATGTTAAAAGTCATTAAAATTCTCCACGGTTTTCAAGTCATTGAGTAACAAACCGGCGGGTAGGCAAGAATTTCAACGCGAAATAAATTATCTCCATCAAATTTAAATAGAATTTCAGTTTTATTTGCGTAGAGGGAACTTTGACTAATGTCTATAAAATTTCCTTCCCAACCAAGCATAGAATCGTCTATCCCTTACGTGAGAATAAGAAGGGATGCCAGTTTGGCAGCGATTCATCGCTGTGTTTCTAGCTTGTAAGAGGACCAGTACAGAAAACTTTGATTAATGACCCAAACTTTGTAGGTGCAAAAAATAAGTTTGACCATTGATTTCAACTTATCATCGAATGAATTTGTGGAGCAGTAACAATATTGGCCAGATATCCAAGAATGTATTTTATCTCAGATTCAGCACTCTTATGGCAGTGCTTCGGGAAACAAACATAAAACTATTGAAACACCAAAGGACTCTCCTTTGCAGGCCCACAGGAAAGCTTGGCTGATATTTGAGGAGTTTTACACAGTCCTACAATAGCACAGAAAGGATTTTGGAAAAATTCCTTCAAATGTCCATGGGTCCTACCGAGGCGATGACGAAAATGAGGTCCGTTCAAAACAGGGGAGGGGGGGGATTTTCGAAAAATTTGAAATATTTCCGTTACTATACGTCGGCCCGAAGATTTGCATAGAACCCATCTTATTGCAAGTTAAATTTACTATAAATATTGTTACATACATTTATTCCCTATCTTGAATATTAACCGAGATATTTGCATTTATATTAAATGTGTGAAGACATCGGAAGAGATGAGATCGGCTAAGGTCGGTTCTATTCGTTTTCGTTCTGTTCGGCTCTCGTATGGAGATTTCTCTATTGTATAACTTTACGTGGGAAATCTGCTTAGTTTACGTAGCCCCTGCGTGGCGAACGTTTTTCAATTAGTTCTGAGCCGAAAGATTATGAATACTTGACCCCTAGTCATTTTTGCTAAAGACCTCCAGGGAGTATTGCCGATCCTTACACACATCCGAAAAAGCTATGTCGTTTCGAAATAGTTGGAAGTCAACCCAACGAATAGTGGAAACATTGACATTACGAATATTTCACTTACTTCAGGTCACTGAATAAACCTTCACAAAATCTTCCAGAAGGAGGTTTGGTATTCTTTAATGACATTAAACGTTCTCTAGTTGATGCGGAAACTTGCTAGAAAGTTTTGGTTTCACTATGGTCGCGAATGTTCTTGTCGTAGACTACCAAGTGGTATCATACTTAAAGTAGTAGTTATAATTACTAGACCCAAGCTTTACCCTGTTCTATTTGACGAGTAGTAAATTTTGTTCAGTATTCAACTTAATTTAATATTTTTTGTAATATAGTCGTTATATCATCTTTTTAGTAGATGGTATAAATTACCAATTTTCTTGGTCTTGGCTTTTTTTAATGTTTTTTTATGAAGTATTATTCTCTTATATCCTATTTCGGAGATTGCATTTGAATGTTTGTGTTTTGTTTTTTTAGTCTCTATTCAAATATTTTCATTTGTCAGATACTTTGATTTATTTCATTTGCCAAGAAATTAAAAGATTTCTGGGTGGACAGGGAGGACATCAACAGTAAGGTTCATTTATAATGATGTAAATATTTAGTTTCTTATTATTTATTATTAAATAACATCCTTAATCCCACCCAGGCTGGAAAAAGGTGGTAACCTGTAGATAACCCGTCCCAATTAGCCTTAGTTGCAAAAAGTGGACGTTAATAAATAATAATAATATTATTTATATTATAGGCCAAGTGGTTTAATGACGTCAACCATTATTATCCACAATTCTTTATGGTCACGATGATCAATAAATCTAGTCAAACGTTCTGTGACGTCAGTTGTCGTGGGAAGAAAAAAAAACTTCGTCTGTTCCTCTCACGGATTCCAGTGTTCAGTATAAGTTATCTAATGTTTTGTTTGTAAGTCAAAATGGAGGACCATCCTAAAATATTAAAACACGATAGAGAACCGTGACTAATCCAGTTTTGTTCAGTCAATCTCATCTTTAACACGTCAATCCATGTCTTGTAAATGTCCCAATCTTCGGAAGTTAAAATAAAAATAAATGAATAAAAAACCTCACCAGATGCAGTTTTGGTCGTATTTCAACAAAATGGAATTACACAAAACTATGACGACAGTATTTTTATTTTCTCCACTAATATATATCTTTTTTTTGACCTGAAGCAACAAATGAAACATTATTGGCAAGATACCGCATATGAAACTGGTTTGTTGCCCAATAATGTCGCAGGGTGCCCACGAAAGTATCATCTGTTTATGTGATTTTATTCTTAATATGGAATACATAAGTTGTATTTGTTGTATTATGATTCACTGTATTTGTCGTTAATGTTTTCCGCATACCTAGATGTTTTTAGTTTGATGAAAAATTTAAAATATTAATTAGTGTATGTACCAAATTGGACTATCTTCATTATTGGCCGTATTGAATGGTTCATACGTTGGTCATATAAGGTCCAGATGCTTGTGCTGTATCGACCGAAGGATGGCAATTTGAAATTCGCTGTACTGAAACTCAGGATTGCGTAAACTAAGCGGATTTCCCACGTACTAAGATATATATATATATATATATATATATATATATATATATATAAAATTCTACTACTTATAGCAAGTGTGTATGCCTCTGAACTCCTCCTAAACGGCTTGACCGATTTGAATGAATTTTTTTGTATGCGTTTGGGTGACGCTCTGGATGGTTTAGATTCACAAATCAACCCGGCAGATGGACCGGGAGTGAGGGTTGTAAGTGAGGCCTGAAATTAAAAATAGCGATTTTTCGTTCCCTATTTGGTTTTCGGCAAATATGCACAGGATAAAAGTTGTTTATTTTGTAATCACTTTTGCCGTATAATAAAGTATGAACGAGATATACACTAAAAAAGTAAAGTGGGAGCCAACAATTTTATTGGACACTAACTATAGAACCGAACAAAACTCTATATGTAAATTAGCATTAATTCTTCCATGATTATAAGCTATATTACATTTTTTAGGTTCGTACAGGAGTGGGGGTTATAAGGGAGGCCTGAATAAAAAATTCACGATATTTCATTTTCTATTTGTTTTTAAGCAAAAGTGCACATAACAAAAGTTGTTTTTTTTGTGTTATTAAAGTAGGTTATGTTTTAAACATAATATTATTAAATTTAATATGCTAATCTCTTGAAATCTTGAACGGATCTCATAAGTCCCTTCAGCAAGAAAGTATTGGCGGTTATGTTCCCAAAAGCACGTCTTGAGTGCAACCTCAATATCAGATTTCCGTGAAGGAGAATTGGAAGTTGACAATCCATAAGGGAATGTGATTGACCACTCAAAGCTTAGCTTCTTCCACGTCGCCACTGCGAGAAACCTGTTCTTTCCCCGAATACCAAATATTTACTCCTGCTTAAGTGACATTCAGGCTCGTTTTTTTCCACTGTTTGACCTTGACAGCGCTGTCTGTGAACATCAACTTTCAGAACCTGTCTTACTCAATTTTGGCGTTATATAGGAAAACGTTTTTAGGTAGGACACGTATACTGTGCTCAGTCTTTTTTTTTTTTTTTTTTTTGGTATAGCTTAGGTTTTATATTTATAAGAATGATTTGAGAGTCACTTCGAAAAGCGTTATATATAAGTCTTGTTAGATAATAAGTTTGAATACCAGGTACACGGCAATTTCAAAGCCTTTATAAACGGGAGTAATATCTGTTTATAACTGGGGTGGCAAGGCTTACCGGAGTGTTAGGTTTTCCGTAATGTAAGCATGGCTAATAAAATGAATGAGTAATGAAGTGCCCTTGTTGAATTGTACTATCCAATTTATTTTTGTAAATTATGGAGATTTTTATATCAATATTCTGGTATGACATTTGGCCTTTCGTATCTTGGTGGTCTGTACTTTTATCACAGCTGCGATCAGGCATAACAATACTTAACATACATGAATAAACACACCTGTTCGAAATTAATGTTAAATTTTCAGGAGCTGAAAGACAAAACGTAAAAACTAACTAGCCTTAATAGCACACAGTGGGCGTTAATAAATAACAATTCAACTCTTGTGCAAAAATATTGAAATGCCGTTTATTGTGATGACAAAATACATTATATTATTCAGCACTATATCCTTATTACAACAAAGTTTAATGTGCATTTGAAAATATCGCTATCTATTATAAGTTAGTTAACTAATAAATAAATAATTCGTAGCCAGAAAACGTACTAAGGAAAATAATAATGTATTCCATTAGCAATTAATGCAGTCTATAGTAGTTAATAGATTTCTTACTCTGATCAGACTTGTTTGTAATAAGACCATTTATTTAAGATTTTTATTATTGATATATCATAATACTCTGAGTGTCCTTCTAAGATATATACTATGGATCTAGAACTTAACGATGCATTAAGTCACAGTTACGTCCCCCATCCATAGTTTCTGTTTTATTATCTAATTATATTTCAAGAAGATACAACCGGCATTCGGTCGGAAACATCAGGGAAAGCACAGTCGCCATAGAAGTTGGAAATCACGAAAACTATAATTTAAATTAGTTTGTAATTCAAGAATAAGAAAGTTAATTTCTGTTGACCATTACTGTGAAGATACATTAGCAATAAAAATTGAAAGTTTAAACTTCGTGATGATTTACCAAATTAACTAATATTACGTTTACAGAACAAAGAATATTCAACATAAGGGATTCTATTTTAGTATCTATTTGCTGAGAAATCAGTTTTATTATTTTTATAGTTTATTTATCATCATATTATTATCAGTACAACATCCTGGATATCTATACTCATGAATTATAAAGAGGATCAGAATAGACAAGCAGCAAGGAATAATAAAGACAAGGAAAGAGCACAGCCGCGACTAAAATTAATTACGTTTATGAATTTGTAATGTTCCAGGCGCTTCTAAATATTTTCATTGATATCAGTCAGAAGATTAAATATCCATATAATGATGTGAAGAACTGTAGCCGCGAATAATGTATAGATTGGACGGACTGTTGGATTACTAACTAGGTGGATCCTACCTAATATGGTGGAACACTGATGCTCTCACTAGAAAGTAGTGTCCATTTCATTTAATGAAAGTGTCAGTCTGTCGACATCTCAGCCCATACCCAACAATTCATCCACCTTGGATGAAAAGCACATTTTATTTAATCGATCAAATTCAAGTCATCTGAGGACTATTATTTAAAAAAAATATATATTTTTTTGTGAAATTTAAAACCAGAGGCCTGTATCGAATAGCGCGCGCAGGTGTGTGTGTGTGTGTGTGAGTGTGTGTGTGTGAGAGAGAGAGAGAGAGAGAGAGAGAGAGAGAGAGAGAGAGAGAGAGAGAGAGAGAGAGAGAGAGAGAGAGAGAGAGAGAGAGAGAGAGAGAGAGAGCGGGGGGTGTGAGGCAGTCAAGGAGAGTTTGTGAGAGATAAGGAGAGAGAGAGAAACCGAATTCTCGTATTTCCTAGATCTTGGGTCAGAATCGGGGCCTTAGTCAAAATTAGTTGTTCTATTATTGGGTCAAATAGAACGAACACGCTTGAGTTCTTCCGGATTCTCAATAGAGACCTGGCTAATCTTAAAAGTAGAAAGGCTAAAGAAAAAAAAAAGATTCTATCCTTTATCCTGATGATACCACTTTAATTTTTTAAGGTAAACTGGTTTAAACTAGCTTTTGAGAATCGTTCTTTTTCTATTGGAAAAACATCTAATTGATTAATGGTATATAATTTAACCTGGGCAATTTCAACAAGATATCATAAATGCCAGTACTAATTATAGCTATCACATTCAACTGCAGTGATAGTATAATTAAACCAGACATTTTACACTTTTTATTTCTTGTTGTCTACGTAGGATTAATAGACATTTGAAGAAATATTTCGAAAATCATGAGAACAGTCTAAACAGCTGATTTCCCTTAAGGGTAATTTGTTACTAAAGTTACTAAATTAAATAGAGAACTTAAATGTGTGTTGGAAACTGTTCTACTAATATACGATGGTTTATTATTCCATCAGACTGCACTACTCTAACAAGGCGCTGATGATGGAGTTCTTTGAAAATGAATCTTGTATAGTAAGTACTCGAATACATGTAGAAGGCAAGGCCTATTAGTCCCAACTAGGCGAAGGTGCAAAAAGTGGACTTTAATAAATAAATGATTAATTTGTTCTTTCACCACCCAGCATCTCAGGAGAAATCCTGATTAAAGAACTTAATTTAGTTATAATTTATATTTTTTACTAACAAGATAAACTTCCAATGAACTATATTATTTAATATAAATATATTGTATGTATTTAATTTCTTCAACCATTTAGTGGTACTACTCACAAAAAGCGGTTAATGGAATATACCTCAGAAACAATTCTTAATTGTAGAAGCGACTGAGACTCTTATGATATTCTTAACCATTATCAAGTAAATCAGGCAATGTTGAAAATGGTTAAGTTTAGTGGTTGCCATAAAGTCTCTGGTTTATACTCAGAGGATACATGGAAGTCTCAGATAGCCAATAGGGAAGGGAGATTTGGAGGCCACAACGTGCATGGAAGTGAATATTAAATGGTAAGGACAGCAGGATAAGGAATTTATTATAAACACGACTACCTTACGGCCTCTTCATCCGGGATTTTTATAGGCTTTACTCTATGAGCTTTACACTTTAGTATTGAATAAATCAATTTAAGGAAAATAATTGTCAACAAAATGCTAGTATAAATAATGATAATATAACAAATGTCTTCAATTATGTGTTTGCACGTAAAGTAAAGACCCAATGTAAACAATGCGTAGCCTTTAAACTCAAGACTTTTGTTGATATAATAGCTAAATGTAAAAGTTGGATTATTAGAAATGGAAAGCAACTAACTCTGTTAATATTTACGTTACAGTATAATGTATTAAGAATATATATATAAGAAATAAATTAATCATGAAAATTGATTATATAACATTTATGGATGTCGTGAGTAATAATGGAAATACTTAAAACTTCACTTAAAAGTACGTTACGTACGTAATGCATAAAGTAAGAAAATTACTCATTTTCTGCAATGTCGAGCTATCAACGTCGTAAAATATTATATTCTCTTTCTGTTGTTATAAGAAGCCTGCTTGAGCTAGACTTGTTATTTAAGCTGGCCAAGAAATTTGTATTGATGCTATTGCCAGGAGGTGAAAATTGCATTTGTGAAAGTTGGAATTAACTTATCGATACTCAAAGTATCGATAAAAACAGCGGCCTTTGCTGAGACCACAAAATCCAATCTTCTTGGACAAGCTATTTACTATAATTGCTGTTCTACATATTTTCAAGTAACTCAATTATTAACGCCCTTTCCTTTTTGAGCATAGTGTATATTTCGCCTTTTCGTATATATTGTTTTACGCATTTGGCTAAATGTCAATTATTCAGAAGAAATTTCAAGTGTTGCTTACATATGTTCCTAGTAAGGGAGGAATAGAGTTCTGACATCAGGTCCTTTGCGAATCCCAGGAGGTGATAAATCTGGTGAATTTCCCTTTACAAAGGTATTTTATGTAATAAGTAAGATTATTGGATGGTTAAAGATGTGGTATGCGTGTAGCTTTTATAAAATGTGTTCAAGTTCAAGCTTTTTCAATTTTCTTTTTCGGGGTTCGCGTCTACGTTTTTTAAAGTAATATAACATAATTATAAAACCACTTTCAAATTTATGCTTTAAACTTCTAAACACTAACATGTTAGAATGTGCGAAATAGTGAATTATTATTTAATCTTTAAGAATAATTGTTTTTTTCAATCATGGATTTATGTGTAGTTGTACAAAAGGCTAAAGAGAAATATAAAACAACCTATCAAAAGCCTCACTGACAAGACTTTAAAATTGTATTTAGTCTGAGGCTATAATCCGTCAATTCAATTTTTCCCCAGGTTTCAGGGTACCTAAACCACTATTTGAAATTGCTAGCATATGTTTTCTTAATCAGGCTGTATGATTGTTGGGGATAAATGAAAGAACATAAATTATCACAATATTTTTATATTAAGGAGAAGCAAATGATCAAATCACCACAGAACAGTAAAACAACGAGTAACCTATAGGCATATGTAGGTGAGAAAGTAATAGCATGGACTCTTATTCTCTATTTAGACCGAATTTCAACACAGTTCGAGTGTTGAGGACGGCTCATCCGAAACGTACATTAGAGGTTCTAAAGAACCTAATCCGACCCAGTCAAAATGTGTAATGTAGGCACCAATCTGTAACAAGTCAAGATGGGGATTAAAGAAGATTGTAATGCATGATGTACGAAGATAGCGCGTTGCATTAGCTATATAGGTCTTAACTAAACAAAATATAAAATAATTGCAGTTACTTAATGCCGAAAGATAGAGTTCTTGATGAATAAAAAATCATTTTTTTCATTGTGACTACAATTTTAGGATAATCATATTTTCCTTTGTTTTTCATTAACCCAAAGTAAATGTGACTATCCTGAAAGGAATAAAACAAAACTGTAGTCATTAAAAATTGAAGTTGGTAACTATAACTTGCAATATTTGAATCATCCGAAATAAAGTCAAATTAAATTCTCTGTATCTTTGATTCGTTTGACAAATGTACTTTTATATATATATATATATATATATATATATATATATATATATATATATATATAAGTGAAATAAAACCTATAATGTACGAAACTAGAAACACTTTGAAAACACTTCATTAAAAAAACCTAAGCATCTCCATTTGCGGGGTAAAAGGGCATAGCGGACTGTCGGGTAACGGATGAAGCAGCAAAAGCAGGAGCGAGGAATTCCTAATTACCAGTTAGTTATTCAAAAATATCCAAAATCCACCCTTAAGTATGTACTCAACAGTCAAGAATGTCAACACTTTTGGACTAATTGAAAAAAAGGAAAAACATTTAAAACGTTTCATAGCTCAACTAAAGCCCCACTAACAGAGGAAACATGGGGTAACACAAGTACTTACCGGCCATGAACGTATTTACGAGTATTCGCATTTTTAGAGATATAAACAAAGAGACAGAAATACTTTAACATACGACTTTATCTCAGAGTAAAAATAATAACACTTACTATATTATTACACTTATTACAGACGAACGAAATAAACTAATAATAAAAATAATATTGTTTATTGTGAGAAAGAAACAAATAATACAATGAAAACTATATATGTATATATACACGACACAAAAGCTACTTTTAATAACTCAAAAAACAACTTTTGTTAGGTGCACGTTCGCCTAAAAACAAATAGAAAATGAAATATCGGGAATTTTTTATTCAGGTTTCCCTTATAACCCCCACTTCCGTTTGAACCTAAAAAAATTAATATAGCTTATAGTCATGGAAGAATTAATGGTAATTTACATACAGATATTTCGGTTAAAGTTCGGTTCAATCGTTAGTGAACAATAAAATTGTTGGCTCCTACTTTAAATTTGTAGTGTATATCTCGTTTATATTTTGTCATACGAGAAAAGTGAATATAACAAAAATTACTCTAAATAACAAAATAAAAAACTTTTATCTTGTAAATATTTGCCAAAAAAACAATAGAAAACGGAATATGGCTATTTTTAATTTTAGGCCTCCCTTATGACCCCCACTCCATCTGCCAGGCTGATTTGTGAATCAAATCCATCCAGGGCGTCACCCAAACGCATACAAAATAATTCATTTAAATCGGTCCAGCCGTTTAGGAGGAGTTCAGTGACATACACACGTACAGTAGAATTATATATATAAAGATATTTATAAATATATATATATATATATATATATATATATACATATACATATATACCTTATAATAAATATATATTAAAAATAGAAGATATTGTCTGAGATTTCAGAGATGAAAACATAGTTCGTAATTTGCACCTTGATAAGAAATGTTTCCTGAAATTGGTGAATTAGACTACTCCAAGATGTCAGATTGGTGAATAATTATACGAAATTTACATATTTTAAAATTATTTATATTCAACTTATCAAATAAATATGAGTGCGATAAATCAATAACCAGTCTGTGATAATCTTTGAGGAATACAAAAACATTTAATATGAACATACCTCATACATATTTTCTATTAAAGAAGTTTAAATACTTCTTAAGCATAAAGATTTGGCTCTGAGTGTTTAAATTAGTTACAGACTTAAATGTATATATTGAAATTTTTCCAAGAGTTCGCCTGAGTAACTTAAGTCAATAACTAATTAATGCTATATATTTCTTAGTCTTAATGATTTGCATTTTTCATTTTGATATATATATTTATTATATATCTTATTATAAAATATATTCTTTACACTATATATTGGGACACTTATTGAGGGAATTTTTTTTTTTTTTATGAAATGACAATAGCAATAATATATATATATATATATATATATATATATATATATATATACTTTTAAAATAATGTAAAAGATTCTTTAAAATCGTAGGTACGGCTTGAATGGAGCTGGATGCTTAGAAAGAGTAATGTGTGAAGTTCAGAAATTAAACGAAACTGAGATGAAGAAGTCGGTTGTTTTGGACTTATTGAAGAGAGTATTCACGTAAGCATACTTTTCTCTAATACTAAAATGTTATTCTGTTCGTTTAAAGTATTACTCCTTTGCACTATACATGTATAGCAATTATGTGAAATGATATATGGTACAAAATTTTTCATGAGCATAAGCGAAATCTGCTGTAGGGAGAGAAACTAATATTAGATTGTCCAGTTCTTATTCTAAGTTAGACTATTGTTCAGTTCTTTTCGGATCGAGCTGAAATTCTGTACACATCTTGAGTGTACCCTGGACTTTGTTCTATCGTTTTTGGTTTATTTCCTAGGACTAGAAGTTTATTATTTTAATTTGTAATATTAACATTGTAATATTGACTTAGTAATATGTTTTCATTAGAGTCAGATGATAAATAGAGCATTGAAACATTAGAACTTAATTTTGGAAACGATGCACCTTAATGAGCCAGAAATAAATATAATATTAAATGTGCCTATGTCATCTAGTCTGCCCTATACGTGATGAAAAATACATCTTTGCCATATCTCAAAAACCGAATATCACATTAAATTTTAAAGTTCAATTAATCCTTGGCGGTACGTTTCACGCAAAAGAGCACATAAAAAAAGTGCCCCCCATTCAAACATATAGGGCCCTGTTTTGTACAGTCTTTTGGGTAGAACATAAATATATTTTTCGTTGTTGTCCAATCATGCTTCTGATTGAGAGGTTAATCATTAAATAGTTACTATTTCATTACACGGTGAGTATTTGAGATATTTTTTGTATTATTTCTACTTTGTCTACGAGTATCAAGGTGTGCTCAGAAACAAATAGCAAATACATTTGGTCAATATTTTAACAACATATCAAAAGCCAATAATCCTGACGTAGTTTCCCAACCTGTACACAAATGACATCTCATCCATATAATCATCCTATAGACGAACCCTTTTCATTCAAAGAATTCCTTTATGCCCTATCCCAAACAAAAAATACTGTACCTGGACCAGATAAAATTCCTTATGACATGTTAAAGCACTTACCGAATCAGTATCAACTCAAACTCTTGGACATCACGAATAATATCTATGACACAGGAATAATTCCAGAATACTGAAGACAAAGCACTATAATTCCTATCCTAAAACCAAATAAAGATAAACCCGATGTATCAAGCTACAGACCAATCTCTCTTACAAGCTGTGTCTGCAAGTTGTTGGAAAGAATGCTGAATAAACGCCTAATGTGGTTTTTAGATATATAACAATTACCTCCTTTTGGAATTATTAAGTTGTATTCAAACCATGGCTAAATGTAAACACTTTATTACTAATTCAGTGAGCATTTGTCTAAATATAAGTGCCAATAAATTTTGAATAATAAAATATTTATAATCCGTTAATCATGTGCTCAGTTAATCTATGTAGATCCCCCCCCCCCGCTACAATGCAATGCACACGCCATCACTCCGCATCCTGGTCCCTTATTCTCAAATACAAAGGGAACTTGTGTAAACTGAACTTGAAATTTAAACTAAACACGAGATGTGTATGGAAGATCGTGCTTTAACTGAAAATCGCTTTAGTCATTTACTGGTTAGAGAAAAAATGCATCGATCTTTTATTAAAGAAATTAGACGTTCAAGATTGATAATATATCATTTTTTCGATCGGAGTCATAATAACGAAGATCGAATTTTTGATAATGTCTCATTTCTGAACCACCAATGATGCTTGCCTGATGAAAATACATTGTATTTGTGCATGAAGTACGTCGGTTCGTGATGCTCTTTCGATCCGACTCATAACAGAGATATTTTGAATATTCCATTTCCTTCTTCTAGGCACCTCTCATATATATATATATATATATATATATATATATATATATATATATATATATATATATATATATATATATGATATGAGATGGACATTAGAAGAAAATGTTTCGAAAATCGCTTTGTAAGTACAATCTCTATAGCTTAGGGGAAATCAGTAAAAACGGAAGAGAGAAGTATGACTTCCTGGATGTAACCCGTCCTAGGGCATGTTCGTGGAGAATGGGGGAGAGAGTTAGATGGTTAATTAGTTAGAAAGTGTAATGGAGAGTAAACGGACGAGCTGTTTTCCTGAAACTAGCAATTACAAGCCAGTTCAGTATGTGGCATAACCCCTGTTAATATCTCTGCCATGTTTCTGAGGCTTTTGTCAGCTAATTAACTATTAAATAGAATATTATAATTTTTCAACGCTTCACATAGAACAAAAATAATTTGCCTCAATGTGACAGCAGTAATGGTTCAAGCTAGCGTTCGGTTCAGTTTACTTATGGTGGAATAGCTTTTGATAAGAGTGCCGATTAAAGAAATGTTTTCAAGCGATTAGTAATTATGGAACGTGATAGATATAGGACGATATTTCTCTTGCCCCCCCCCCTTTAATGTAATACTTGAGGTAATAGATAGAAATAGAAAAGGTCCAGGATGGTCAACTCTTCAGCAAGAAATTTTCAAACTGTATTACGGTGGCATTACAGAATAAAATTAGACTGGAAACAGGTGGCAAACCTGTTCATGTCCAGAAGCATATGATAATCATTTTGATGAAAATATCATCCCTCCCAGAACAGCGGAAACCATGAACGTGCTTTGAAAAATTAGTAATTTTAAATAAGGGGGAGTAAAACTAAAATTTATCTGCGTTTACCAAATTAAACTGTTAGTTTCTTCTAATTTAGTTAGTAGTTACAAGAAATATGAAAATACAATGAGAAAATTATATTTGTAAAAGGATTATCATGCATCATTTTGCGATCCAACTGCGGTAACATTTAACTGAACAATAAATATACGCTGTATAGTTACCAATTGTTTAAAATTTGGCATGTAAAGGAGGTTTAAATTAAAAATAAAGAAATATATCTATAGATAACTTACTTATATGGGGAAATATATTTAAAAAAACCTGAAGAGTAATACTTAAAAAAATATTTTAAAAACTAACTTAAAATGTACAAGCCATGGGAAAACATATAATAAAGAATTGAGACTTTACGGTTTTTTCCCCCCTGAAATACTTTAATTGGTCTCAGTAAGGATTAGATGCAATTAAAAATTGCTGTAATACATGCCCAACAAAAAGAATAAAACAACATATTGTTTCTCCATTCAAAACAATTCAATTGTTACGTATAATATCATCTGCGTTTTTATCGAGAAAACAAAAATGAATTAAGAAAACCAATAATAAAAGTTACCAAGAGTAATTTGTTATTTATTTATTTTTAGACTTCAAGAAGTTGTTTTTGAAAGAACAGATCAGTGCAGCAGAAGTTGTCCTTTCTCCGTGTTTGATCCATCACTGCTTGAAGAAAATTAGGACTGACTAAAATAAAACTTATTGTCATGGAATATTTATTAATTTTTTTTGTTAATTTTTGTACTCGAAATATTTTATTAAAATGAACAAAATATTTCAAAATATTGTATAAAATGAAATATACGAATCCATATTTACTGTGTTTATATAGTTTTTATAATTTCCATCTTGATTTGATTCTTAGTACATTATTTATTCTTTAATTTGTGAAAAAAAAAGATTAGGAGTAATTGTAAGTACAACATTCTTAGGAAATGTTCAATTAGGAGTCTATGTATAAATTAAAATGGTAAGTACAACACCAAGAATTAATTTCATGAATAATTATGACTATTTCATCACAGTATTCACTAATAATTAGTAAATTTTACCTAATTCATTGACACTGAGAAACTTTTATTAAGTGTCTTTAGAAATTATTTCCATTTAGCGAGCCTTTCTCTTTCATAATATGTGTTATTTTTTAAATTGTATGTTATTTGAGCGTTGGAGGAGTCTTTTGACGCGCACAAGTTTATCACCATAACAGTATTACTTAAACATATGAAGGTCTTTATCTTTATTTTTTTTTAAATGAGGGGTTATCTCATAGTACTCATCATACTGTGCTTTGAGGTGAAACAATAAATCTAGTTTCGAAAAATAATTTTATTTTATCATAAGATATTATTATTATTTATTAACGGCCACTTTTTGCAACTAAGGCTAATTGGGGCGGGCTATCTACAGGTTACCACCCTTTTCTAGCCAGGGTGGGATTTAGGATGATATTTAATGAATTCCGTCACTAAATAATTTCCTTTGCCCAGACGAGAATCGAACTCGCCACTCTAGATTTACCATGTGAGATTAAGGCTAACGCTATCATAAGATAGAATTAATTTTAATACAGATATCATTAGAAACTTGAATAAAATCCCTACACTCCGTGTTAATTAAGAAGATTTACCTCTAGCTAGAATGGACTATAAAATAACGTAATTTTACAATCGATTCTACAATTTCTCTTTGTAAAGCCCCCTTTGTCACCTAGAATGTAAGATTGGATTGCATAACAGCTGAATGTGAAAATGAGTGGGGTAGGTTGAAAGTAAAAGTATTCGGCCAAGTATTGAGTGCATGAGTAATATTTTTGGAAGGTTTTCTGTTCTCATTCTGAATCGGGCGGTACAAATGTAATGTATAGAAACTGTTTGCATTGTTCACTATGTTGCACTATTATAACATACCAAAAAAAAAATCGTTATAATTTCACGGGATCGTCACCAGAATGTTTTGGAACTCCTCCCATTTAGGCGCTCGCAACTGTTGGGAAGGGGAAGGCCTGTGACTGGTGGTTGAAGGCGTTCCTCCGCTTAGCAGTGCCCTCACTAAAGCAAAAAAATCACTATTATTTAAGAAAAGCCAACCATTGTTTACGCAGTTCCAAAGATTCCGGTAAAAGTTATCTCGGAAATTCCGCATTGAAAGTGTTAATACCGATATCAAAATCCCCTACATACAATTTGTAAGCAGACATGTAAAACACATCAATTTGCACTGTTGTGAAGAATGATATTCTGAGGCAGAGCATAATCTTCCTGCCATGCCAGCGAACCAACACCATTAAAATAATTGCTGAATGTGTCCCTTGTTCTTAATTAGCGGATGAGAACCTCTGATGAATGGCATGATGCTGTGCTTCATTATTCCTCGTAATTTTTATTTTTAATTGATTATTTGTAATTATTATGTTTTAATGTTCATTTGTAATTAATAAACGATCAATATTTAACTATTTGTTTAAATCCAACTTAGCTCACAGTGATCACAAGACGTTCTTCTCCTAATATAGCTTCTCTGAAATTCATTGAAGTTCTTCGCAATTTGCCCTCAGTCAATTTCAAAAGTAAGTCGAATACCTCAACTGACATCCTTAAATAGGAATAGAATTTGTTTGGGTGTTTCGTAATTTTTTGTTTACTCTCACGAATTCCCCGTCCTGTAGCCGGCTCAAATTGTAAGGAGGCAACCACGGTTTTCTTATTACACTATCTGCCCCTCTAATTCCCAAAGTCGATCTTAGCAAAATTCCCGAAGATGAACTTAGCAAAATGTTTTTCGCAACCACGGATGGTGGCTTCATTTCACTGCGTCCAGGATGCATCTACCCTCCACCATCCACCTTTATCATCCAACCATCTAGCATCCTGCAGTGCGGCCCTACCCTTATAAGAGTGTGATGCAGCCCGTCTATTTGAGAGATTTCATTACAGGCCTTCCAAGGTTTACAGGGGGTTAGGCACCCGGGACTTGATGTTGAAAGCCATAATAATTCTCGGACCTGATTGTCTACATGAGGTAATATAGTTAATACCAGGGCCCGGCTGTCCGACTAAAGTTTCAATCACATTAATTACCGGATTAGTGAGCTAATCAAAGTAACATTTGATGGTTTAATACATAGATTATAATCGTTCAGCACCTACAAAAAGGGGAAGGGACTTAATGATGATAGCAATGAACAGCGAGTCTATGATGAAAACCAATAGTATTATGTAATGATAGTAATTTTGTACTAAAATCGGAAGAAATCCTCAGTTCCTACCAATTAGAAGAGCCCACCGTATTCATGACACGAAAAGCAATATTGGAGCAAGGCGCATAAATATTCCTCCTGTTATATTCTCTTTGATAGGAGTATTATTTACCCGCATAATATATATGGAAAAATCCTGGAAGAGCCACCTTGAGGAACTGGAAAAGCCACTTAAGCATGTTAATTAGAGATAACGAAGCTCGCTTATGAAGGGCTGAACTGTACTTTCGATCCCCTTTGGCTGGAATTAAATTTAAACTCCTATTGAAGAGGGGTAAATTTAGATCAAGCTAGAGAATAAGATATGAAGTCTAAAGACTAAAAGAGTCTATATGTTAGACACTTTTATATATATATATATATATATATATATATATATATAAAGAGAGAGAGAGAAAGATAGATATAAATAATTTTGAACAGACCTCAAATTCGTCATCTTCTGGGTAGGATCGATCGACATTTGAGGAACTTTGTCAAAAATTGTGTCATGAGCTTGTTACTAGCAACTCTTGTTCATCTTATAATCATGGAGGAGTTATTACTAATTCACATACCGAATTTTGTTCAGTTCGGTTCAGTCTTATATATATATATATATATATATATATATATATATATATATATATATTTGTTTATTTATTTATTAGCTTTTTCTTAACGGCTCTCATGAGTACGATCGATAACGGTTGAGCACTATTCCTAAAATCACGTCATATAACCTTAATAGCTGATTTCCCTTAAGAGAAACCTGCTAAACCCAGTAGCTAGACAAGACGAGAAGAATCCCGTAGTAACTGCAGTATTACATAAATGGCCCTACCCCTACCAGACGGCTTCCATTCTCGGTGGCTTTAGTGTAGTGCTCTCACTAACTTTTCTCCTGATACTTGCTGCACTGTACCTCCTATCTCCTTCATTCGTAAACTGTAAATCCGTTTAGTAGATTTCCCTTAAGAGAAATCAGCTATTGAGGTTGTTCTCATGACGCGATTTTCGAAACATTTCTTCATATGTCCATCGATCCTACCCCCAGGAGATGACGAAAATGAGGTCCAATCAAAACTATATATATATATATATATATATATATATATATATATATATATATATATATGTGTGTGTGTGTGTGTGTGTGTGTGTGTGTGTGTGTGTGTGTATGTGTGTGTGTGTGTGAGTGTGTGTGTGTCAGTTAACACTATAGTGGTCGCAATTTTTGTTTAATCGTCACCAAACTCGGTATTTAATCGTTCTATGTAAAAAGAAAGATCAAGTTCGTTAACGGCTGAAATCGGACCTGTGGGAGGGGGATCTCCGTTACTATACGTCGGATAGAAAAATTTTATAGAACCAATCTAATTGCAAATTAAATGTTCCATAAATATTGATAAATACATATATTCTCTATCTTGAATATTGACCGAGATATTTGCATTTTTATTAAGGGAGTGCCGATAACGGACGAGATCGGCTAAAGTCGGTTCTATTCCTTTCCGCCTAAAGCTAGTTCCGCCGTTTCCGTAACTGTTGGGCTCTCGTATGGAGATTTCTGTATAACTGAACGTGGGAAATATGCTTATTTTACGCAGTCCCTGCGTGACGGACTTTTTTTTCTCTAAGTTAGATAATTTTGAAACCCTGTTTAATGTATATCGGTTAAAAGGTGCTCTGATATTCTTAAAAATACCTTCGTAATTAAAGCTCAAATTGAAGCTTTCAGTCATGCTTACATAAGGGGAATCAAATACTGCAAGTCAGTAACGAAAGAATAAAGAAAACTAAAGTAGTTAATATTATGTATAACCACCTGCCAAATAGCCATCTATATTTAAAATTAAAGGGGCTCGTAAAACACGAAATAAAACATAATAGAGAAATCACCATTTATGTTTGTATCACGGGTTGAAAGAAATTATTTATCTTACAGCTTTCCTGGGTCCAATATTCAAATACTCTTCATACTTTAATAGCAAGGGTATCGAACTAAAACACCATTTGTCCAAGCAGACTTTATATTGAAATAGGCACACGAAAGATAAATAACTTAACAAATAATACAATGCCTCACATGTTTCGTGGCCTGTATACCTTCTCTTCCAAAACCGTTTCTTTTGTACAAATAATAACCATCAGTGTATAATACCTTTATCAATTTATAATACCTAATATTTTAGTAGCATTAACAATTTATAAAGTGCTAACTGTAGTAACAGAATTTATATGTGCTAACTACAATAACATAATTTTTTTAATTTATCTAGATAATGTTTACTAACCGGTATGAAGTGGTCATCCACTCCATCATTCATTGAAACGAACCTTCAGCTCTGTGGAGGATGTTGAAAATGAGATTTCTGGAGCATGAAAGAAAAAACGCTAAACAGGTCATTCCCACAATATTTTGATGAGATAAAAATTAAGATTAGATTAATTTTTAAAAAGAATAATTACCCATAAAAAATAATAGGTCGTGAAATAAAAAAAAAATAATAAAAAAAAAAAAGCTAGAAGAAAAATTTTAAGAAGCTTCTATAGCTAATTACCATAGAAAAGAAGCTTCTAGAGCTCATTGCGAGAGGCTAGAAGAAAAATTCCAATAAGCAACAGCGAGAAAATCTTAGCTGAAGTCAGACTAGAATTTCAGGAAGCTCCTAGATCAACAAACCAAAACCTCCACGAAATATCAGAGATAGTGGGCAAACGAGTTGAAGCCATGAAGAAGAGAGTTTGATGAAAACCTGAATAATGTTGAAGAGAAAATGTCCAAATGGACAATTTACAAGTTCCAGAGGGTCCAGTGAAACTCATTTCAGAATAGTTCGGAATGACGAAGGCCTTTTGAGGACACTTTTGATGGTAGAGTACCATTCAGTGTCTTCAAATTCCAATTTGAGACAGTAACGAGAAAAATGGATGGAATAATGAAAAGGCAATAGAACTAATTCTGACACTCAAAGGAACAGCAGCAGAAATCCTAGAAAGTTTACCATCTGCTTGCAGAAATAATTATGAGTACACAGTGGCATTACAGCTCAAATACGGTGGTGAACATAATCGAGAACTTTACAGAATGGAATGTTAAATAAATTGTGCAGTGATAAAAACTCTAAAACTTGTGTGTTTAATTTTGCAGTCCAAAAGAACTCTAATGATGAACGTTTATTATTTTGTAATAAACGTATATATATATATATATATATATATATATATATATATATATATATATATATATATATTCTTTCTGTTAACGATCTAGCGGTAGCAATTTTTGTTTGATCGTTGCAAATCTTTATACACAAACGCTTTATATAAAACTAGAGATCAACTTAGTTATTAGCTGAAATCCGACCTGACGGGGGGAGGGGGGGGGGTTAGAGGCTGGGATTTCGAAAATTCTTAATATTTCCGTTATTATTCTTTGGATCGGAAAATTGTACAGAACCAATCTTATTGCTAATGTAATGTTTCATAAAAGTACGTTTTTCACTATCTAGATTATTAACCGAGATGTTTGCATATTTTAGCTTTCGGCCCCATTATACTATTATGAACCACATTGTTTAAAGCCTAAATACCAGACTTTGTTCTTATTGAAGTTTTAAGATTTGAGATAAATGCCAATGCGTGACGCACGTGGGAAACCTGCTTGCTGCGTGAAGCCTCTCCTTGACGTAAAAATTAAAAGTCCGTCACGCAGGGGCTGCGTTAACTAAGCACATTTCCCACGTGTGTCACGTGTTTGCATTTATCTCAAAAAGTAAATGTTCAATGTGAAATATATTTCGTATTTAGGCTTCAAATAAAGTGCTTCATAATATAACTGCTTATTGTTTATATGACATGAGTAGGAGTGGGGGTTTACTTAAAGTATAAAACTAATAAATACACATATCTCGGATAATAATCAAAACATTGAAAAAATGTGCATAACAACATTTATAGAACGTTACATTTGCAATAAGATTGGTTCTATACAATTTTTTCGAATTTTCGAAATTCTCCCCTTCTAAACCCCCCTCCCCCTGGCCCGATTTCAGCAGTTAACGAACTTGATCTTTCTTTTTGTATAAAACGGACGAAAATGAGGTCCGCTCAAAACAGACATATATATACAGTTTTGAACGGACCTCATTTTCGTCATCTCTCGGGTAGGATGGATAGACATTTGAAGACAAATTTCGATCATTGCGTCATGAGTACGACCTCAATAGCTAATTTCCCTTAAGGAAAATCTGCTAAAATGTCCGTCACGCAGGGTCTACGTAAACTACGCAGATTTCCCACGTGCTGGTATAACACACTTGTTATCCTATTCTCCATTTCTATGTAAAAACCCTATGAATAAAGGGGGGGGGAAAGTGTAAATAACTCGCTTAATACTTGAGTTACGAAAACATGTATAGAACACAAATGTAGAGCATCAATAGCTTAACAAGATTGGTTCTATAATATTTTACGATACCATTCATACTATCAGCAATATTTTGAATTTTCAAAATTCTACCCTCTAACCACCCTCCCCCCCCCCCCCCGAATTCTGCCATTAACTAATACCAACTTTTGTGTACAATGAAACAGTTGAGTATTGGTTATGTTTATAGAAGAAATAAATATTTTCCATTCACGACCTCAAAACTTTAATTGATAACGTCATCGCACTACGGATTTGCTTCTATCTCACTCTCTAAAAGTTTAATGAAAAAAAAAAATCTTATTTAAGATTAGAATGAAGAAGTTTATGATATCACAGCTTATAGCTAATAAGTCAAGAGTCACAGTGGAGGTTCACTGAAGTATATGCAAAAAACCGTATTAATATTAAAGGTAGAAAATACATGCATATAACAATACTTAAGGTTTTTTCGTTTAAGGTCTCTCTTATAACCCCTACTTTTGTTCGTCTCTGAGAATATTAAGATAGGCTAAAGTCTAAGTTGGGTTAGTAAAAACACTCGTACCAAGTTTTATAAAATTCGGTTTAGCCGTTTAGGTGAGAAGAGGTAACAAACAAAAAACTGACACCAAAGCCAAAAATTGTGGCATGCCAAACGAGAAAGTATCGTGAAATTTCGAGAAAAAAAAATCACTACACAAACTGAGGTTACAATAATTAACGCAGACTATATATTCTCTCAGTTACACTCCTTCAGCACACACATGCACAGATACCCATGCACACACACACACACACACACACACACACACACACACACACACACACACAAACACACTGACACATCAAACAAGGACTCCTTTAGGATACCTCCACAGATTGCTGGGAGAGAAGGCCATTATGATGGGTAGCCCTCCATGGATCCAATAGACCTAGGTACCTCATAAAGTGTATTGTTAATATCTCAAAGGATGTGAGATATGAGGAGCCGATCAGGTAATTTAACCCTCCGTCGGGCGCAGCTATCCTGAGAGGCCAGGAAAACATACTTTTTGATACCACGCCTCATTCTGTTTCCCCTGTGAGGGGCCATTCCCAGTAATTTCCTGATTTGTGTTCATGCTTAGAATCCCCTACTTTAGTCTATTTCCATCCTTCATCCAGACCGACTGGTCCCTAGGTGGCTTGTGAGGCCGACTGCGCCCAATTGCTCCTTAATTTCGAAGATGATTTTTTTTCAAGATATATCTATTGCAATCGTCCCTTTTACTAAGATTAATGCTATTCTATATGGAAGTTCGTCGATATCTTGAGAAATAAGTGCTAGTCTAACTCTGGCCTCTCAGGCCGAATGCGCCTGATCAATTTTACTTGTTTTAGTATAAGCTTCATTCTATTCTAATAAAAACAATATTTTACGTTATAAATATTATATTTGGTTTCCAAAGATCCTAGCGAAGTCTGTCCTACCAGCGTTTTAAATTAAAATTAATTAGTTGGGTAGTGGGGGCTTAAAATATGTGAGCGGCCTCTCAGGCCGGGTGCGCCCGATTTTGTTTCGTTCAGAGGTGCGCCCGACGGAGGGTTAAAAGTCGGAGAACGGTATGTTAATCTTAATCAGTATTGCGTGTGAGAATGTTTTCAATCGTACCTGATATATCATGTATGTATTTTCACTATTTTTATTGAAGCACTCACCTTACTCCAAAGAAGATTTAAACTTAAATCATTTCACGATATCCTGCGAATGAAACGTTTGAAATCAATCAATTTACAAGTCTACATTGTAGCACTGCACCCCAATGCACACACAAACACTTAGTGCCTTAATGTGTAATGGGAAATGGATTGATTTTTATGTAACATGGTGAAATGTTTTTACCTTGAACCTTAGTTGAGGTGTGACAATTTCTGTGCGTGGGTGAAATTTTTAGTTATTCTGTTTACCTTTAAATGGTCATATTTGTTAAAACATTTATTTTTTAGAATTTATAACCACAATTAGACCTTGGACTAAAAGAACTTTAAAATATTTCGATTAATGTATGCTTATAAGGACATCCTTAATAAACATAATCGGTTAAAAACGACGAAATTGTGCGAATGTTTTTGTTAAAATGGCATGTATAATGCTCATAAGGTTTAAGATGATAAAAAACTGCAAACTTCTCAAAACTATGAACTATTTGAATTCGTTCACGTAACCAAATCACACAGAAATTCTTCAATAGCTTCACTAAACGTAGGGAATGAGTGAAAAATAAATAAAATACAAGATCCTCTCTGGTTATTTGTTGAATAGTAAATACTATGGTTTATTTTCGGTTACCAGTTGTCTATTAAATGCGCGAATTTAGGTTATTTTTTATTAATTAAAAAGTTTTTGAGTACTTTCAATAAAAATCTACATTAATACTTTGTTAGTGAACTTTGTACACCATTTCTTGATACTCAATTTAACGGTTATCTTATAAAATGCCATATATTACTATAAGTATTTATAGAGGCATAGTGTAAATATTTACAATATTGGACACTTCAAATTACGTACAAATCAAATTTCATTTAGTAGAAGCTTTTGGAAAAACGAAGTATATGAATTTTGTCTAAAAGCTAAAATGTGTTTCCCGAATTTCTGAAATTACAATGTATCCACAGAAATACACAAAAGCAAACTACCATTTCCTTGAAGTTTTGTCAATTTTTTTATTCCAATTACATGATGAATAATAAATTAAGTAAATGAACCATCAAGTAAAGCTTATGGATACTTTTTTTTGGGGGGGGGGGTGGATATTAATTAAAATAATATCCACTGTAAAAACAGAAAAAAACACATGTGTGCGTTTTTATTTTTGGAAGACAAAATATAGAATAACTTTGGGTTCCATAACATGGAAATCTTAACCATACATAATATATTCTTGTTTAACGTATATAATAATTCATTATTTGCTATTCGTCTTTCTCAAAGGCAATTAGGTAATTCAGTCTTTCTCAATAGCACTTTGTAATTTGGGATATAGGGAATTTATTTAGTGACGGACTCACAAAATAAAATCCGTTTTCAAACCCTGAATAGAAAATCGTGGTATCCTGTAGATTAGCCATAAGGCAAAAAGTGGGCGTTAATAAATAATTTTTGTTTTGCGTTCAAGTAGATCCTTATGATTAGAAATAAAAACTGTCAGGGACTCAGATAAGTCATATGTATTAAGGCGTTGATATTGCTATAATTTTGTTGGATAACTCTGTCATAAATTTGAATCTCGCGTAAGCAAAGGGGGTGTATTCAACGACGAACTAATTAAAAAAAAAATCATGATTCCGTACAAGGTTTTCGTAATGAGCATACTTCGTGAGTCCAGTTATGAACCTAAAGCTTAACAAAACGGGCAGTCAATGTGTAGCCACTTCACAGGGTGGATATAGAGAGCTCCGAACTGAAAAAAAATCTTATATCTATATGGGTAACCCACCTTCCCTCGAAGACTTTAGTCAGCAAGAGTATGAAGATTTCAGGCTCGCTGTTTAAGATCAATGCTATCTAGCTAGTAGGTTATCTGTTATATAGCGTTAGCGTGCATTTAGACAATCACAAATATTATAAAACAATTATTAAGTCTTAATAGATTGATTTAAAGTCAACTTTTATATAAGAGAGGAACCATAGAAACTCAACCAACTGAAGCAGACACACTCAGTTCCATTAGGACTCAAAGTGCGTGACTTAGTATTCCTCCATTAACAATGTGTACAATGAGAGTCAAAATATTACAGAGCAAAATTTAACTATACAAAGGAAGATATAATACACCCTAATACAGATAGCATTTAGTATATCAGAAGCTATAGCCATTGTTCATTGTTTTGTCGAGATTCAGCCTGGGTGACGACATAATTATAAAGGCAGTGCCAGCAAGGAGCAGCGACAGCGCATCACCTGGTTGCACAAGCGGGACTGCCTACACTGGTGACTGAAGGGGCGCTCACTCAACCTGCAAGCTAACTATATCTCTCCCTCCCTGTCCTTCCAAGGCTCAGTCCGCTCTTAGTAGTGTGCAAGTCAACATTGGCACTTCATCTGCCTCCAAACTTCGCCTTACTTGGACATTATTTTTCATCTTACACAGGTACTCCATTCTTATATAGAATAATTAGGAGGTTTGTCCAACGAATATGTAAATTTTGTTAGGGGTGGTTATTGTCTTTTGCGTTTCCACTAGTGTTTCCGAAATTTTCATTTAAAAGTTTATAGACTATGATGTGTGTGTATATATATATATATATATATATATATATATATATATATAATATTTCTACTCTAAAATTTAAGATTTTTTTTTTTTTTAACATTTTGTTTTTGAGACTCAAGGGCATAAATATTACTTTGTAAACACTTTAATCTACCTTATACATAAAAATGAATGTTTGTTTGTACGTCCTTATTAGAATAGTAAACGGCTGAACCGAATTTTATGAAACTTGGTATGTATATTACTACTAAAACCGGTTAGGTTTCTGGCTATATTAATATTCTCTGAGGCGATCAGGAGTAGGGGTTATAAGGGAGGCCTTAAATTAAAAATAGTGATATTTCTTCTCCTATTGGTTTTTCGGCAAATGTGCACATAACAAAAGTTTTGTAATATATTCTTTTGTCGTATACCGAAGTATAAATGAGTTATACGCTAAAAACAATAGCGGGAGTCAACAATTTTATATGGCACAAAACACTCAACCGCATTAAACGAAACTCCATATGTGATTTGGTATTAACACCTCCCTGATTATAAGTTATATTAAAATTTCGAGGTACAAAAAGGAGTGGGGGTTGTAAGGGAGGTCTGAAATTAAAAACATCGATTTTTCGTTCCCAATTCGTTTTTCGGCAATTATGCACATAACAAAAGTTGTTTATTTTGTTATTTAAAGTAACTTTTGATATATGGACTTTTTCCATATAACAAAGTACAAAATTTGTAATCATTTAAAGAGGTATACACGAAAAACTATAGAAGGGGTCAACAAAGTTATGGGACTCGAAAGACTAAATAGAAATCAACGAAACTCCGTATTTTTGACAATGATGATATAATAAACTATGATTATGATATATATAAAAAAGATACATGCACAGGAAACGGGTAATATAAAAATATTGTGTATTTTGTAGAACTAAGCACATAACAAATACTTTCATTATTAACATATCCCCAGCACTCCGGACTTATTGAGACTGAAAAATGTAAAAATATTGTACAAAGCAAACCCCCCCCCCAAAAAAAATACCATCATCACTCAACCTCAAATGGTTACCCGGGAGAAGCCGGGTACCTTAGCTAGTTATAAATAAACTACCTAGTTCAGCTTTTGATATGGGTGTTGGGGTGTGAGTGTCTATATATATATATATATATATATATATATATATATATATATATATATGTATGTATAATCCAAAACGTAGAAAGCGCGGGAAATATACATCGAAGACAGATATTTAACACATTTTTTAAGGACTAACATTTGAGAATACAGTACCAATCACTACAAAAAGGTCAAAAAATCAATGAGCAAAAATAGTTGCACAAATATTATTATTTTTGAATTGAAGGGTAAATAATCACTTAGAGAGTAATGCTAGAAAATGCAAAATAATAATAAGATTAAAAACAATTACCTACATCTAGAAATTATTCTTGTTTACATACAAGCATTACAACACACTAATTAGAACTGGAATTTGTTTTTGTCTTTTTATATATGTAAACGCAATTTTATATTATTATAAATTCCATACACGAGGAAAACCCTCGCAAGGTCGTTTATAAGAAAATAGGTTGATTAATAATGTAAAAGACCATCACTTTATAGTAGCCTCAAATAAGTAGATAAATAATGGGAAAGTAAAACAAAATAGCTTCCAAAAGGAACGAAATAACTAAATTTGAACTTGTTACTTTATGGAGTGAGAGAAGATAGAGCACATTTAACTTGTGTGCCAGACAATCATCTTTACATGCTGGATCATACAATATATATACATGAACGAATGATTACATTCGGTCAATCATTTGCCTGCATGATATTTCAAGCGATTCGGATATTAAATTTAATAATATTATGTTTAAAACAAAAGCTACTTTTAATAACACAAAAAACAACGTTTGTTATGTGCACGTTTGCCTAAAAACAAATAGAAAATGAAATATCGCGAATTTTTCATTCAGGTCTCCCTTATAACCCCCACTCCCGTTCGTACCTAAAAAAAATAATATAGATTATAATCATGGAAGAATTAATGGTAATTTACATATAGTGTTTTGTTAAGTTCGGTTCAATCGTTAGTGCCCAATAAAATTGTTGGCTCCCACTTTATTATTTTAGTGTATATCTCGTTTATAGTTTGTTATACGACAAAAGTGAATATAACAAAAGTTACTCTAAATGACAAAATAATTAACTTTTACCCTGTGCATATTTGCTGAAAAACCAATGGGAAACGAAACATCGATATTTTTAATTTCACGCCTCCCTTACAACCCCCACTCCTGCTCACTCTGCCGGGATGATTTGTAAATCTAAACCACCCAGGCCGTCACCGAAACGCATACAAAAAAAATCATTCAAATTGGTCCAGCCGTTTAGGAGGAGTTCAGTGACATACACACGTACAGTAGTATACCCGTATAATAATAATAATAATATATTTATATATATATATATATATATATATATATATATATATATACATGAATGAATGATTACATTTGTTCAATCGTTTACACACTCACACACACACACACATATATATATATATATATATATATATATATATATATATATATATATGCCAGTAAGGGTGATTAATTAATTACATTTGATTGTTAAAAAATGTAGTTAATATTTTTTGCCAATGTTATGTCCTGTATTCTGTACCTCCTCTCCGCCCGAAAAAAATATTAATATTTTGAATATGTTTAGTTAGCTTTATAAATTTTTAATAGGGAAATTTACAAGGCTCCTCTTAAATTATAAACAAACTAAATAACATACACTAAATACTATTGGCTCTGATTTGCCATATGAGTATCTTAATCTGACATGGTAAACCTAAAATCTGGGTTCGATTCCCACCAATAGGAATTTATTTATGAACGCATTAGATAAAATCTAAAGTCCCAACTTGTCTAGAAAAGGATGGTGACCTAAAGATAACGCGTCCCAATTAACCATAGTAACACAAAGTGGACGTTAATAAATTACCTATCATAAAATCGTATTGGTAGAAAAGTTGATATTCTAGGCACTGATATTCTAGGGGGTTCTCTGAGAAAATCTTGAAAATGTCTTGTATAGTATGTAAAAACTTTATTTTTTTATTATAGTACGTGACTAACAGGCGATTAATATTAATAATAAACTAAATAAGAACAATTTCATTAGAACAGTAAGTTATAACTGTTTATTTATATTTTAATAGGGATTTTCACCCACATTTAAGAACAAGGGTTATTGCGATGAGTTATCAACACATTACGACTCATTTTTATCCAAGAGGCTTGGCAAGATATATAGTTGGTTAAGACAATGGCATATTTGAATTTTTGTATTTTTTACGTTGGTGAAGTACTGCCTCCTGCACAGAGCATAGTTTTCCACAATTTTACTGGAAGAAATAGGGGTGGTATAGCTTTCGATTACTACTTGAAATTTCACCGAAATTCACTTTGTCCAGAAATCAGAGAGATATATAGCCACTTTGTTAAGAGATATTTAGACGCTGTCAGTTTTTAGAAGTGATTTTATAGTATAAAGTTACAGCATTGACATCCGGTCAATCATTTACATTTTCTATTAATGTCTGTTTCTCACCAACGATCGGAGATTACAGGATTATAGAAAAAACGGGTTAGGCAATGAGCGTAATTATCTTTAGTATAACATATGCAGGTATTTGAACAAATAAATAAGTAAACATTCTTCAGTATTTATGTAATACTCATAGAATTGTCTATACTGTCAGTTCCTGACAGACATCAATAAATTATATAATTGGGAATTCGTCAGATTCGATATTTTTTCAATTGCATTTAGTTTTAAGGAAACAGTTTGACAGATAAAATGAAATAAGAATGTAGGAATGAAGAATAAAGTCTTTCCGCAATAATCACACAATAACAAAGAATAATTTTTCAAAAATGACTACATTTTGATTTGATACTACATATATTAACAATGTATTCGTATAAACATAAATAATAATAAATAACACAATATAGTACTCTATATCATATTACAAAAAAATTGCCAAAGCCAAGCAGAGAACTTAGATTATTTAATTTTCGTAAATAATATTGCATATATATATATATATATGTGTGTGTGTGTGTGTGTGTGTGTGTGAATTTTCTTTTCTTCTTAATTTGGTTAGTTTTAGAATATAGAAATTAAAAATAAAAAGGTAATCTTTTATATTATTCAATGAACCCTCCCATTATATTATTATTGAGCAATTGAGGTAAAATAAATCACCACAGTAAAGTTTCCACGACCATTAAAGCAATAACTGTTTAAAACAAGTGATTATCCTTTCAAAGATTTAATTTTAAAAAGTCTATCTTTAAGCAATAGTTCGTTCTAACTTCAATCCTCATTAAAGTTTATAGTTTAAAGTTATAGCTGAATTCAAAAATGTTATTTAGGTCCAACAAAATAATTTTAAGAAAAAATAATATGTTCACTGATACTCGTTAAGTTACAGTTTCTCTGATGGAATGTGTATAATACCACAATGTTGACAGTTATACAAATCTCCGTTTTCTAAACCCTCTCTTCCACTGGTTCTATTTTACACGTAAAATAACTTGGCCTCTACTCTATATTTAAGCGTGTCATACAAAAAGAAGAAAACCGAAGTTCGTTAACGGCGGAAACGGACCAGATTAAGAGGAGACTTAGAGGGGGGGGGAGGGAATCAGAAACATGAAATTTTAATTCCCTATAATTGATAACCTATAAATTTATTTCGTAACTCAAATATTCAGTGAGTGGCTTGTATTTGTATTTTTGTTTTCAGATTTTAGTAAACCACCACGGCAACTCTCCTGATTTTAACATTGATTAAATAAATGAATGAATAAAAATCTTATGTCCAACATAAATATCACTTCCTGTTTACACAGGGGGGAAGAATGTACAAAAGACGGAGAGATGAGATCACCAGTGTGACTGCCATTCCAGCACCTGGGAAATCTGTTTAGTTTACGCAGGCGACACATTATGGAATTTTCATTTTTTTATATATAAATTAAAATAGCCTAATATCGTTTGCTTAGCGTTGTAAGTATATAGATAATAATAGAACCCTAAACTTCCCATTTAACTTTAAAAGGGTGACTTCTCTGTGTCCTAACCGGATAAGCCAAATTTCCGTATTTTGCTCACTTTCAAATTATTGCTCCCAATAGATAGGCGAAGTGGTTTGCATAATTAGTGAATGTAAAAATACACACTGGAGGAAGGAAATCTAAACTTATGTAATAATGAAATGTTGTCTAAAACTAAATGAACTAGTCTAAGCCCAACTAGACTAACAGGGTCGTGAAATAATATAATTGCTACGTGGGTTAACGAAAGTTCCCTGTACAACATTCATACAGCCCACATGCCTCACTTCAGTGGTTCTATTTTCCTTATCAGACTTACATAAATTCCACCTAGGTTAACCACCGTAGGCTATATAATACTGTAGTGGTATGATTAAGTCCAGCGAGAGTCTTGAATAATATATTTCATATCATGCATTGATGCAGAAAGGGAAACCGATTTGCGATTGCTGATTTTTAATTGGTCCAATTTGCCTAATATTTCATGTGGTTACATATTTACCCTTCTCCACTAATTCCTTCCTTATTAATCCAGTTATACCCCTTATCATAGTAATCCTTTAATACAATTTAAATTAAATAAATATGGAACTAAAACGACCACGCAACATCAAACCATTCGAATTTTATGTCACTGTACTGGTTATTGTGATGAAATGGACTTTATTTGTTCCTTGTTTTGACCTTAGTAACTGTCCGTATTAATAATAAAGAATATTTAAGCTAGAAATGAAAGGCTTAGATATATGAAAATCGATAAAGAAGGATTAGTGTTTATTATAGGATATATCTCTTTATACTGTTAATATTTTTTCACAACATGTACGAAAATATTTTTTTAAAAAAAAGCTTTAGATGAAACTTCTTAATATTGACTTACTAAATGTAAAGCAGGATATGAGAAAGTCCAAGCATTCGGAATTTTATGGATCACACAGCAAACCGGAAGCCAAATCATGAAAACTTTTTTGAATCTAAGAAAAAACTTTAATTAAAACTATTATTGGATTCAGGAATCAAAGAACAGTTGTCCTTGAAGTAGAAGGAAGAAGTTCCTCGGTCACTTTGATAATATCTCCGATTTCCATAATACCATCTAAAGACAATAGAAGAATTAATCCTTATTTTGTTAAAAACAAAACACTTACTGACAAATTTAAGTTTTCATCATGTTATATATTTAATTTAAAAGTAAAATATAAATGACATAATCATAAATAAAACACACATATCAATTATAGGCGTATGACATTTAAATTGCCATGAGATAAATTTGATTTTTTTCAATAAAATTATTCAGAACGTCTATAATATAAAAAGTGATTTTTTTTTATATCAAAACACTATAAAATATAATGTCTAATATAAAACAAAATGTTATATAATACGCTCTCTTTTGTAACGACTGCTATTTTTACAACTACAATAAATAAGGAAAGTTTAATTGTTAGCTCAACCTACTTCCACGTGGTCATTTTGTCCATGGTACATACTCCATATTACTCCAATGAAAAAAAAAAAAAACTACTTCGATGCTGAAAGTCGAACAGAAAACAAATGAGTGTGATTTACTCACAAAATAATAAAAATACATATTTAAATCTAATTAACAATATTTCTTCTAGTAAATTAAAATAATGTTTATCATTTCATTTAGTAAGACCAAGCTAGTCTGACAATGACCCACCAAGGATAGAGACAGTATAGCAAATTAAAAAAAAAATTAAAATGAATTTTCTCCTTTTTATAAATGTTTCCTTTTCAAGTCCTTCCTGAAGGAGTATAAATTTAAATCCTTGCTGCTAAGCCTATTAGGGATTGGAGCCTGCCGCTTCCCATATTTCCTCGCGCGAATCCCCGTTGCGTGTTGCCTTCAACCAAACCGGTTCAGCTAACCCCTTCATGTTGTCTGCCCATCTCTTCGTCTGCTTCCTCCGAAAGATGCCCAATCAGTGACCAGCTATGATTTGCTATATTAAGAAATCTTTTTAAAGTGAATCATTGTTCCTAAAATTAATTTCTACAATTATATAAGTTCGATTACAAATGTCATAAAGTGCTAAATAAAAAAAATACTAATTTAGAAAATGCTGAAAGAAAAATTAAAATATAGTTTAAATGATGTTTCAAGAAATTACTATAGTTTCTGTTTGTTATCCATAAATGGGGTTCATTAATAATCCTCAGAGTATCGATAAAAACTGGTTCTTTGGCAAGAGACACAACATTTAGTGAAAACTGTTAAATTTTATAGTGTTTGACATTGTGTACGACAGGAGGATTGAAACGGAACTAGAGGGTACCTAGCCGTTAGGCCTCGACCTCTCTCACCCTCTCGTAGGCATAGTGATGATGGAAGGAGGAATCCTACAGTTCGAGCAGTATTAATGTTTGGCAGTCTCTATTGGAGATAATTTTGAGGTGTTAGCAACATTTATCGTCATCGGACTTCGTAAGCTGAAGGGAAATTTGCCAGCATCCTGTGGGTTAAGTGCTAGAAAGTTACTATGCCTTGAAGCGTGGACCTTCAATTCAACAATATACAGAAGGCGTTGGTACTTCCTTACACATGAATGCTCTTATCCACTATCGATTAATTGGTTTTTGTCATAAGGTATATTTGGTAATTAATTCGAATAAACTCCTCCTTTTATAGCCAAATATCAAAACTATAGTGGGTGTTAAAGATCTCCCAATAGGTCATGATGAAAAAAAAGAACTATTTACTCCAATATGTAAAATACATATGTATCCTTATACAAGGAGAAATCTGATTGTTCCATGTGACCTTTAATAAAAAAAAATGACTGAAAGTATTTTATAAATAACAGTTCGGGAATGATTGTGGGGTTAAATAATAAAATAAATATATACATATATATATATATATATATATATATATACATATATATGTGTATGTGTGTGTGTGAATATATATAATATTTTTGTCTGTAACGCATATGTTGTCTGTGTTGCCCTTTTTGTATGATCGTTTTCCAAACTTGATGTATAAGCGTTTCATGAAAAACTAATTTTCAAGTTCGTCAACTGGTGAAATTAGACCGGGGAAAGTGTGGGGATAAAGAGAAAAAATCAAAATTTCACCGTTATTGTGAGTAGGATCGAAACTTAGTATATAACCAATCTTGTTGCAAATTTAATTTTCTATAAATTTTGTATTTTACACATTTTCTCTATCTCGACTAATAATCTCAGCACTAGCATTTTTTAAATTTTCAGCCTTCTTAAACCCACCCTTTTAGTAATCGTACGTTAACAAGCATTTAATGTATATATAACAAAAAATGGTATTCCAAGCTTAAATATGAACTATTATTTTCAACGGGCCTTTATTAAGTGAGGTTCATGCAAATTCGTTGAGTAATGACTTCAACAAGTAAGATTTTCCTTCTTTTACACGAAAATGTTTATTTGGTCTATATCTGGGATTCAAAACGTGGTCGATCCATTGGATCCCCCTTCAAGATACTGAATAAGTTGTGTTATATGTACGAACTTGTTATAAGAATTACTAATATTTCAGTAGGATTTATCACTGATGTACTTTTAAAAAACTCATCATGGATAAGGGAGCACAAGTTGGTGAAGATGTAAAACTCAGCAAGTCATTAAACTAGACAAGTTCGGGCTTAATAATGAGTTCGAGAGTACAAGCTTTGTGGAGCTTTGTGTGCTCTGAGTTTGATGCATATTAGCCATTTAACACGATTTAAATCATGATCAAACAAGTCCAATAGATCCTGATATTTTTCTATAAAACAAGCTTGCACTTCGATTGAAAGTTCATTTGCGTTTTGAAATTCGTTAGACCTTGAATTATAATACACTCATCTACTATTTTTTTTTCAAGATATTACAAATTGGTTGCATAGTTGAATAAATTTGAAAATCAACGTATGCGGAGATTTAAGGCTGCAACTCCACAATATTGAGCCAGATTTAGCTAGATTGGTAGAAAACCGCAAGGTTCATGGATTGCAATAATTTTCTTATTTTTTTATCTTCACTTTGCCACTTCAATGTTTTTCCAAACCTACCTAATTAATGATTTTTATGTAATTTCTATTAAAAATTACTAATTATATTTGGTATTTACTAAATTTTTTGTCCATTTATTTTTTTTAAATTTCGATGAGCAAATGATGTCAAATTTCCTCACTCAACCAAACAGTAAAGTTTTTAAATTGGTCAGTATTTTCTATAAATAGGAAACTAGAGATTTTTTCGCTATGGGGATCAGAGTATCAGTTAATTTTGGGAAAAGGGGTCTCTTGCCCAAAATAGTTTGGAATCTCTTGTATTGACCATACTTGATATTTAAAGGCTTCATTCGACACCGAAAATCATATTCGTTAATGGCTGAAATCTCGAATGATGATGATGATCTCTGGCTGGTAGATTTCGAAAAAGAACTTCGATAGAGAAAATATCTCCGTTATTATGAGTCGCGTCGAAAAATGTTATAAAACCCTTATTTTTTACTATTGATATTAGTCACAAAATCTTTTGATTTCGGCATTGGATAAAGATAATTAGAACTTAGGAATTAAATGTGAGTATTTGGTGCGACAGACAAGAATTCTTAAAAAGATAAAAAGAAATGTTGATCATTCCTGTTCATATATATATATATATATATATTAAACACTGTCCCAAGGCATAATGAAATGTTACAAAGCGAGCGTTAGAAAAAATACTTGAATCTTAAAACGCTGATTCTGAGTAATTTATCTGATTCTATTTTTTTTCGCTAACGCAGTGCCAAATTACCATTTGAAACGTGAACATTAAAGTAATATGTAAGAATGAAGTTGCATGTTTGTGACCTAGAAAATATAATTGTATGCTTTGGCATTGTGATGGATATCCTACAATTGACACACCAAAGTGTTCCTTCCATGAAAAAGTAAGTGACGATGATAATTTGGAAGAGGGTATTAAAATACATGAATATATGAATAAGATGAAGCAGGAAAGGTTACACAAGCAATTATTATGTGTTAGCTAATAAATATAAAGGACAACTTAGGATTATACTACCTTCGCTTTCAGCCACGCATACAAAAAAACACTACAGATGTCATGGTTTCAAATTATTACAAATAATCTTAGTCATGACACAAGTTCTGTAATTCATGTTTAATGAAAATTGATGATTTTGAATCATGAGCCAGATTAAGAATGGATGTTAACACTAATTAAGAATGTTATTGATGGTAATACTGCTCAAAATGAGAATCGTAATGATTTTAAAGCTTTTGTGAACATTGAATGGCTTCAAATTAAATAGATGAACTCTCCTTTTTTTTTCTACAAGTCATGAAACGCCATTTGCAACAGCCTCGGAGGAACTATAAAAAGAACATTGAAAAAAGAGAGTATTCAGCAATCAGTTAAAAATTAAATTATTTCTACTTTAGACATTTACTACTTCTGCTAAGAAACTATATAAAACGTAAAATTTCACTTCTTAGGTAAAATTTATAATTTAATTTTGTAGCTTTACCTCTACTCGCTTATAACTGGAACTATCACCACTTTAAGGCGTTCACTAAAAGACAGATTAAAATATCTAGTGAGTATAAATCCTGTACTAATAACTTTGTATGAAAAAAAAATCGTGTCTGGAATCGCGTGGCACCATGATTATATTGAAGAAATATAGTGTTTATTAAGTATTTATTAAAATAAAAATATTTCTAACGAAGAACCACCCATCCGCGTGAAATGTAGGTATCCCAGAAACAAACTGGACAGAAAGTGTTAATATAAAAATGCCGAAAAAACAACAAAAAAACTGACTTACAAGTACAAACTATATTTCCTATTAAACCCTATACTTGCTATTAAATTATATTTCCTATTAAACTAATATGTGGCCAATAATGCCTCATTATTTATAGAACTATCTTTACTTAGTTACAAGACTTATTGCTACCGATTACATATTACACCTTTTTACTATCCCACCATTTTTTGAATTATTCCATATCAATAATAAAATAATGTTTGTTGCATTGCTCATTCTCTATAGTTCTACCACTAATTTATAATTAATAGACTTACACAGAGGTCCACTTTTAGTATACTAAAAGTAAAAGTACAAACTAAGTAAAAGTGTACCAATAATTTTGTTAATTTATTCTTCAATCACGGGCATAATTTTGATAAAATCCTACTGGGAATTGAATATATATATATTGACATATTTAGTAGTTTCGGTTTCAAATTTTAAAATGTTGAATTTTGCTTTTAACTATTAAAGCATAAAAATCTTAAAATTCATGTATTTTCTACATGGAGAGTCCCGACTGTACATATAGAAACACATATTCTTCTGAGGGAGAAATATACGTACAATAGAATGTAGCTTGAAGTCATCTGTTTGTCATTTCAGTACATGGAAAATCTGCTTTGCTTACAAAATATTTTTCATTCATACATACATCATTCTGAAATATATATATATATATATATATATATATATATATATATATATATATATTTATATATAATCATTTGATTTTGAGAAATAATACCTGTAACAATTACCTTAACCCAAAAATGATTAAAAATAAATAAGATATTTTACTGAATATTTGTTTATATCGTTACAGTTTTAAATTTAAACTAAATAGCACTGCGCAATGCACCGGTATAGTACACAACAATAGAAACCGGAAATTCATAATCATATTGTTGCTGCGTAGTAATGTAAAATTGCTCATAATGAGAATAATTTGAAAGCTGGACTAAGGCAAGATAAAAATAGTTTGAATAAAATCAGGCAATTCTTATTCAGCGTGACAATTCGGACAACTCTACAAGGTTAGATACGTTCCTTCCTGCCGGGTTTTGAATTCAACGTGAATCCTGAAGGTGTCACCTACGTACAAATTAATCAAGTTTACTACAAGTTGTATAGGCAGGATCTGTAAAAGAGGCCCCAAATATATGGGCCTAATAATCTTTGGTATGCTGATTGTATGACGTGTTATAAGAGAATTTGATCATTTTCTCTGCCTTGATGGATTAATCAAATGCGGAAATAATGGGATTGCAAAGTTTATTCCTTAAAGATGTCTAGCCCGATCTGTCATTTAAAAAACAAGTATAACGTTCAGAGTTAAATCTACAACTGAAAGTTAAAACTGTTAATTGGTGTGAAATGGTACTCCCGTCGTATTGGAATTGGTCCAATTACAGGAAGTGGGGGAAATATACATAATACAAAGAGGATAAGGAAAGTAAAACATTTCGCTCTCCTCGCATAAAAAGTTTTTGGCTTTAATAAGTTTTTTTTAAATATAATATTGCTTTCCTGGACTGACAAACTTCAAAGTTTGCAAAGGCTTAAAACCTGTTTTTTACACGTCTATTCAAGATATTGGAATAGATTATGGAAAATAACTTACATACATCATTATGGAACCATTTTCGATGATTTTGATAATTACAGGCAACTTCACTTATTTAGGTTTTTCTATATAAATTGATCATTAACAACATGAGGGGTTCATAGCAAAAGTGGAACGAATCCATAAAAGGAGTGTATCAACATATCGTTTTGATATGATACTACCGGACTGTCCTGACACACGCACGTAACACACTTTCACTTTTCATTATCGAAAATAACTCTAATAGTCTGAATAATTCATGAATTGACGTTTTGTTGAACATTTCTTTAAAAAGGTGTATTGATACATCCACTAAATGTAGATGTTAGTTATTCTGATGCTATTAAAAAAGTATATAAAAAAACTCCAAACAGTTTTGTTCATTTTTTTGTTTTCATAATGTATTCTAGAAGTATAAAGTTTATGTATTTTATTTTAACCCTGATAATCAGTTTGTGCACCAACCAGCCCCCCATAATATGGATAAATTTCAAGTTTTGATAATATAGCCTGCTTACTATACTGGGTAATAGAATAGATTTTGATGAGGGGTCATCAAGATATTCGTATCGCAATTGTAATATCGTTATAAAATTCATTATGTAGATGTTTCATGTAAAACTAAATACCAATGTTGTTTGTATTCGAAATTATGACCTGATGGGGGGGGGTAGAGAAAAAGTAAAATACACAATGGTATTTGCAATATTATGCATTGAATCGAAACCAGTTACCTTACTAAAGTAATTAACGAAGTTATGTTCTGCAATTGTTGTATTAAATGTTTTCAAACTCAACTACTAACCGAGTTGGTTACATATTGTATCTTGTACGTGTTCCTCCTTCTTTCATGCGATTTTCAGTTGAAGCTCTTGTATCACAATAACCTCATGTATAGCTCTTATTTTAAGTCTTGTTCATATAGTGTTCATATTAAGAGAGAAATAGAGTATAAAATACGAATTGAAGTCGTCAGTGAAACATACCTAAATCTACAAAATGTGCTCAGTTAACGCGACCGCAGCGTGGCTGACGTTTTTTTGAATAACCATATTCATCTTAATAGCTATTTTAGTATCCTGTTTACCTTAATCCAAGGAATCAGTGCGAAGAAGATGTAGGAAATGCCTTTGTGAGGTATCTCAAGAAAATAAAGCACGCTTTACAAGGCTAACCAGAAACGAAGAAATGTCAGTGCACTCTTATATGGTTTCTCTTATATAAAAATCAACAAATTGCTTATCATTAAAATAGCTTAGATGCTACACTTACCTATGAATGTAAATTTTAGTATATTTTTGTGAATAAATATTATAACAAACATAAATTTATTAAAGAATTTATCAATATTTTAGTCGCCTTTTGGAAAGAAACTAGTGAAACTAGAAACTTTGGAAAGTTATTAAAATAATCGAATTCATTATTAGATAATCTTTATATATATAATTCTCCTGTACATCACTGAACACATCCTAAACGGCTGAACCTATTCGAATGAATTTTTTTGTATGCATTTGGGTGACGCGCCCTGGATGGTTTAGATTCACAAATCAGCCCGGCAGATTGAGCAGGAGCGGGGGTTGTAAGGGAGGCCTAAAATTAAAAATAGCGATATTTCGTTTACCAAATATGCACAGGATAAAAGTTGTTTATTTTGTTATTTAGAGTAACTTTTGTTATATTTACGTTGTTTTATAACAAAGTATAAACGAGATTTACACTAAAAAATTAAAGTGGGAGCCTACAATTTTATTTGGCACTAACGATTGAACCGAACTTAACAAAACTCTATATATGTAAATTAGCATTAATTCTTCCATTATTATAAGCTATATTAATTTTTTTAGATTCAAAAGGGAGCGGGGGTTATAAGGGAAGCCTGAATAAAAAATTCGCGGTATTTTATGTTCTATTTGTTTTTAGGCAAACGTGCAAATAAAAAAAGTTGTTTCTTTTTGTTATTG